>JAQPPZ010017208.1:10600000-11091133 GCA_028583015.1 Wollemia nobilis | reverse complement strand
AAGAAAATTTAAATGCAATATGATGTCTCTTATGAATCCCAAAAATGGTCGCTCCTTCAATATACCATTTCCAGGCTGATATACCAACCTCTCTATATACCTGCCCTTATGTGAGGGAAACTATTGGTACGTGAGATCAGATGATACATGGAACGTAGGTGGTATGAAAGGGGAATCACTCTATTTATGACATCTACCATAGAAGACTTATCCTCATGCTCTGGGAAACACCCCAACTACACTTGGTCATTAGTATTTACGTCTAGCAACAGTCACGATCGGGGTTATGTATGCAGTATCTCAATCCAAGGTGGTGATGAAATCCATTGTTGGTCTTGCTTAAGGGTTGGGGTTTTACGACAAAATCATTGTTGTTTTAAATTACCACGTGGTGTGTGGGGTTTTTTATAAGTTGCATAAATGAAGGAAACAAGCATTCAAAATCTCCTATGCAAGCAAATAACCAAATAACAGAAAACAGAAAGCAAAAATTTGACAGAAGGTGTTTAAGACTCCTACCTCTTCTCTTCCCAAATCGAATGTCTCTGAATCTCTGCCCTAAAATTACATAGAGATATATTCATCCTGGGTTGAGACGAATGATAGATCTGTATTCGTTCCATGGTAGGAGGAAGTCCTATTCGTCCCTGGGTAAGATTAATTCCAGCTCTGTACTCGTCACATACTGAAACAAACAACAGTCCAGCGTTTGAAAACTTGGTACCTATAAGAAAAAGCAAGAAAATTTAATCAAAAAGTTAATATTAAAATCAAGGGACAGGCGTTCCACTGTGATCACCACTGAAAGCACGAGGATATGGAAACAAAAAGTAAAATGCCAAGTACGATGCGTTTAAAACCAAACTTAACACTAAAAGCCTATATATTGAAAAATGCATAAAGAGAAAGGACATAGACAAATTGACACAACATAAAAGCAATATGGAATATGGCCCTATTTATTGATATGCTTTTAAAGTCATGTTACAATACGTCTCCTTCCATTTTAGGGGATAGGAGCATCAAACATTTTTCTTGTCACATCCATGGATAGCAATCCTTCTTTCGCGTGCCCACATGTAATATGGGCAGAAAGAAACATCACCGCCACTTGGGTATATGATTTTTGACTCCTTCCTGCTCCTCTGATGTTGAAGACCTATGTTCAAGGAAATAGAAAATATTAGTAGCACATGTAGATAGAATAGAACATGTATTTCCCAAGGCCTATTGTGAGTGTATGCATGAAAACATTAAATTGATAACCAAATAATATCATAATGAACTAAAAATTTTATAGAAGCATGAATATGTTACCAGGAAGCCACTGCAAAAGGAATAGTCAAGAAATTCCTCGTATATTTGTATTTGCTCTGGGGCGGGACGAATAAACCTACAACAAATTATCAGAAAGCACCCTTTCCAATGTCCTATCTAGAAAGCTCCAAATGACCTGAAAAGTTGGGGTTAGCTGATTGGGGGTATTTTGGGACGACCTAGATGGTTAGATTTCTACAATTTGGCTTATATCACCCAGAATATGATGGCGCTATCTGCATGTTAGTGAAGGCAAGAAATGATAAAAACCTGGTCAAAATTGCTTAGAATGAAATAAAATTTAAACTACAGCCTATTTAAATACCCTAGAATAAGATGCAAAAATAAAATAAAGTAAATATTCCATAGATTTCTATTCGCTCTAGGGTAGGGTGTTTAGAACTACAATAGCTTAGGGTGCTCGGGGGTAGAACGCCCACCGTTTGGGACTTTGTTTTGGCACCAATCCACTTGGGATGGGTCCAAAACCTCTTATGGGGTGTTTTTGGCAAATTTTGTAGAATATTGTGGCCAAATTTTTGGGTTTAGGCTCTGATGTGCGCTTCCAATAACCACCCTATGACCTCCCTTCTAAAGGAGATCGAAGATGTTAAAGGCACAAAATCAAAAGGTATGTGTGTGGATGTAAAATGGAAGCACTTCGTTGCTCAAAATTCTACCTCTCTCCCTCATTTTTGGGTGAGAAAACTCACCAATTTATAGACCTAGGGTCTCTTTGTTTGAATGTGCATGCGAAGGCGCCACTGGAGTTGCATGTCCTATTTTGAGAAAATTATTATTCCCTGATTTAGAGTCTCCTTTCATGAGGCCTCAAAAAATCTAAGACATGCATGAATGAAGTCTTTCTCCTTTATTTTAAGTCGTTCCTCGTAATTGCATGGCCTGAAGCTGCAGTTAACTGGCGGACCTGTCGAGTTTTGACTTTTTTCTAGTCAAACCTTCTATTTGCCTCACCTTGGGGCAAATGCTTATATTTGTCCTTGGGTGGGATGAATGCCAATTTGTATTCATCCCAGGGTGGGACGAGTAGGGAGCAAGGTACCAAAAAGTTGCCAAATTGACCTTTGACCTTACAAACTACTTTTGGGAGTGGTTAGGACCACTGTTTAACCTCTGGGGGCTGCCCTAGGGGTTGTGTGTGTCAATGCGATCAGAGCTTGTTGTCACATAATCAGATTGGTGCTATTTTAGTGTCTACAGGTACTTAGGGATAAGAATGTGGAAAGTACAATTTTATATTGTATATGGGTATTATGGTATGAACCAAGGGTGATCATATTTTAATATTTTATTATAATGAGTGTAATGAGGGAGATGAAGGGCTTGTGAATAGTTTTATAAAAAATAGATATTATCATTATAGGTAAGTCCTATCAAGTATTCTTTTGTATTAGTCTCAGGCTCATGGAAATTGAAGATATTATGGAGTGATTCCTTCCTTAAGGAATATCTAGGGTGTTGCTCTATCTGAAGAGTATTATTTATATCTATCTCTTTGTGTGGATTATTTGTGGATGGTTTTGTTGTTATTTTAGTATGTGTTGAATAATTTATGGTAATGAGAATAAGGTTTCATAACAAATGGTATCATATCACTTTCAAGGGCCACATTCTATTATAGTTGTAACATTTAATGTACCAACATTCAACCCTTTTTAAGTATAATTTTTGATTCGTTACATTATTTTATAATAAATTCCCTATGAAAATATAGCTTAATTTTTAAAATTTATTTTAGTATAATAGAATAGGAACCCTATGATACGGATGTTCAAACATCATGGAGGAGTTGTCATTATTGACTAAGATAGATTGACCATAAAGCATCTAGTGAAGTGAGGGGTGATTAGACAATGAGTCTTATAGTTCCCACTTTGCGAGGAAATCTTATACTATTGTATCCAATTAAAAATTTATTCCTATTTCTAGACAAGCACTTCCATCTCCTAAGTATTGTAGGTCTCATTGCACTCACTTAACTTTAGTAATATTTTATTCCCAAAACTATGGATATTCATAATCTACTTTTATAGAAACTTTAAAATTTCTATGTAGAAGGTTGCATATATACCACTAATGAATTGATTTATAAAATCTTAAAGTTCTTTTCTAAAAATCCATGCCATGAGAACCTATGATTATGGATATTATGCACCCACCACTCCTCAACATTTGCATGAATTAGTATCTAAAAACCATATTTAACCATTTACCAGTGGATTCTTCTCTGATTCTCATTATTTCCACCTAAATTAGGCTTTGAAGAACCATAACATATTCTCTCTTTAGTCTAGCTCAATATTTTTTTTGAATTTTTGTACCAAAAACTACATCTCTCCAAAAACAATAGGGGATCCACTTTGATATATATATCAATATAATATTTAATTTTTAACAAATAATTAAGAAAAACATATAATGTACCATACATACATACATACATACATACATACATACATATATATATATATATATATATAACAATAAACAATATGTATTTTACTCATTATAGATATCTAGCCATATTATAATATTAATTATATAGCCTTATATCCCTAATAGATTCACCATGGGATTGATGTGCCTATTTAACAAACTTTACTACCAAGGTATTCATATACTACTGTTAGCACTAATTGCTTTAACTATGGTGCCATACATATAGTTGCACTAGCCTATAACACTAATATAGGAGGATTGAAATGAACATATCTAGCTCACTATTAACATTATTCACATTAATATAATTTTTCACCTTTGAACCTTTATGATATTAAAAACTCCTATCCAAGTGGTTTCCATTTAAATGTAGAAATAATAGTATAATGCTTCAACCAAGCATCAAACCCCCCAAAAAACCCTTATTTACTAACCATATCATATTTGTTTTGACCAAATTTATACTCTCTAATATGAATGTAATATTTAAACAGTTTCAGGTGCATCCATGGACTACATAGATTTTTAAGGTAATATTTTTCCTAACTAATTCTTTGATATTTCAATTATTTTTTTCTAAAACATGCCCCTAAATCCAAAATTATAAGTCTATAGTTTTATAAGCTTATAAATTATATTTTAATTTGGTCAAATCAAATGCTCTATCTATCTATCTATCTACATACCTACCTATCTACCTACCTATCTATCTATCTATCTATCTATCCATCTACCTATCTATCTATATATCTATCTATCTATCTATCTATCTATATATATATATACACCAAACAAGATTTCATTTTATTTAAAATTGATTTCTAATATTCTCTTTAATTCCTTTACCAAACAAAGGAATACCCTTATATGTTAATGGTAATTTCCTAATTATAAACCCAAAAATATCTATATAATACATTGTAAATCTAGGGCACTCTTAATAAAATAGATTTTAGATTTTATAGTACTAGCTAGCTATACAAAATACTTCATGCATGATGGTATTGATTTAAATTCCATGGCCTCATTGATTAAGAGATGACCTTGAAAAAATTAATCATAAAATAATTAAATATAAAAATTCAGTGGCCATCTATTGCGACATGAACATGTTTATATATGCCTTCTATTTTTAGCCTTGATAAATGTTTCCCTAATTCCTCAAAATAAATAATAAATAGATAAAGAAATATCAAATAACCTTAGAATAGTTCATAATATAATTAAAGTATGTAGTAGAGGATTAATTTATAAAAATAAAACATTTTAGTTTCTTACGACAACATCTAATCCACTGATACTAACCTTTGGTCTAAGTCAAATTTTGTAAGAGTACCATCTAGAAAACCATTAAAAACTACATATGCTTTGATCATATCTAATATTATAAGTATACTTATTTTTTCATAGAATGAATGAGAGAACATGAAATATTTCATAATTATTATACCAACATTTATACTTCTGCCATGAACAAAACCAGATTGTTCCTCCTTAGATAACACAATCTAGAATGCTTTAACCTTTATTTACCATAGTATTTGAATTTATCTCATACATCAAATTACAAAAGCTTATTAGACCAAGGAAATGAAGATGTTTATGATTTTAAAGAACCAAGGAGATGAAGGTGTAGACACCAAAACATCACCAATCCAATTATGTGACTGCAAACACTGATCACAGTGATACACACAGCCCCAAGGGCAGCCTCCAGAGGTTAAACAGTGGTCCTAACCACTCTCACAATAGTTTTGGAAGGTCAAAAATCATTTTGGCACCTTCAATAACTTTGCTCAATATTCGTTCCACCCAGGGACAAATTTTAATTGGGATTCGCTCCGCCCAGGGACGAATTTACAATTCGCTCCAGGGTGGGGCGAATTACAGGTTTGATGGGCAAAAAGTCAAATCTTGAAAAATGGCAGCTCGAATCTACCACTTAACGCTTCCTTCATTGCATGGGAGTATAGGTGAGTGTTTTCGAGCATTAGAGGATGTTACAAGGGCAGTCATGGAGTCCCTATTCAGGGAGGAATCTTCCCTCCCCTAGAAGGGCATGGCTGCCAAGTGGCGCCTCTGCATGCTCATCCCAAGAGACCTCATGGTCTATAAATTGGTGGTTTTTCTCACCCCAAGATATACAGAGTAAGAGCAATTTGGAGCAACAAAGTGTTGCTATTTTATTTCCCCATACATCCTTGTGCGATTTGTGCCTTTCACATCCGTGATCTCTTTTAGAGAAGAGGTCATTGGGTGATCATTGGAAGGTCGAATATCGAGCCCAAAACCTGACATTTGGCCATAGGATACCACCCCAATTTTTTGACAACACCTTACAAGATATTTTGGACCCATCCCAAGTGGATTGGCGTTGAAATCAGGTCCCAACGATGGGCGGCCTGCCTGTGCCGCACTACCGCGAGTCTAATCGTCACTTTTAGGAATGATTAGGAAGCTATGGCATATTGTTATTTCTATTATTTTTATCTTGTATTTCATATTATGCTGCTTAGATAGTTTGCAATTTCAATTTCGTAATGTTTTGAGCAAATCTTATCATGTTTTATCACTTTTTTGTCTTTACTAACTTGCACATAGAATCATAAAATTCCCATTAATGGAGGCCAAATTGGGAAAATATGACCACATGGGTCTTCCCAAAATACCCCCAATTAGGTAACCCCAAGTTTGCAGGTCTTTTGGAGCTCTATAGGCAAGACATTTGGGATAGTACCTTTTTGGCGTTTTGTTACAGGTAAATTCGTCTCGCCCTAGAGCGAATTCAAATAGGCAAGGAATTTCTTGACTGTTCTTTTTGCAATGACTTCATGGTGATGTTTCTATGCCCCTGTAAAAATTTTAGATCATTTGGATTCATTTTAGTTATATTTTAATTCATTTTTCTCATTCACTTATCATTGTCTTGGGGATTGCATGTTTGGTCTCATCCGCAGGTGCTACTAACTATTTCTTGTTCCTTTGAACGTAGGATCAGAACATCAGAGGAGAAGCAAGGAATCAACATTCGTAGACACAAGCATCGGTGATGTTTTGGTCTGCCCATCTTACATGTGGGCACGCGAAAGAAGGATGGTTATCCATTGATGTGACCAAGAGACAATTTTAATGCTCCTCGCCCCTAAAAATGGAGGAGACGAATTGTAACCGAATTGTGAAATACATCAATAGAAGAAAAGGGTTGTTTGTTTCATTTGGGTTTCAATTTTTTTATGCTTTCTCCATGTTATGTGTTTTTAATTCGTAGCATTAAGTTTAGTTTCATTTTTGCATCGTGCTTAGAGATTTTCCTTTTTTTGTTTCTGTATCCTCATGCTTTCAGTGGCGATCATGGTGGGACATTGTCCTTTGTTTTTAAGATCAGATATCTAATCCAAAATTGGTTGTTTTTGCTTGTAGGTGTCGAGTTTCATACGCTAACTGCTATTCGTTCCATCAGGAGGCAGATACAGAGTTGTAATTCGTCTTACCCAGGGACAAATGGGAATTCGCCCCACCCTATGATAAATACAGTCTTGTAATTCATTCCCCCCTGAGATGAATTTTTGTCTATACAATCTTCGGGCAAAAACTCAGAACCGACAGATTTGGGCAGAGAAGAGGTAAGGATTCTAAACTTTTCTTGTCAATTTTTGTCTTTAGTTTTTTGTTTTTAGGGTACTTGCTTGCTTAGGGAAAGTAGTTTTCCTTTACTACTTGCTTGTTTCCATTTTGCAAAATAAAAAGAACCCCACACACCACGTGGAAAATTAAACACCAAGGAGCTGGTCGTAAAACCCTAGCCCTTGATCAAGACCAACGGTGGATTTCATCACCACCTTGGCTTGCATCCATTACCCTGATCACAATTGTTGCTAGACGTAAATCCTGACGAAATTTGATCGAGTGTAGCTAGGGTGATTCCCAACACATGAGGATAAGTCTTCTATGGTAGGTGTCATAAACAAGGTGATTCCCCTTTCGTACCGCCTACTTTCCATGTACCATCTGCTCTCACATACCTATAGTTTCCCTCACGTAAGGGCGGGTATATAGAGAGTTTGGTATATCATCCTGGAAATGGTATATCAAAGGGGTGACCATTTTTGGGAGCCATAAGAGCCATAATTTGCATTTAAATGTTCTTTACAAAAACCTTTAAAAGAAAAAACAAAAAAAAAATACAAAAAACAAAAACAAAAAAAAAAACCAAAAACACAATAAATCAGGTCTAGGACACACTCTCAATATTTAAACGAGATAATCACTGCTTTGTGTGTATGTGTGTTCATTTTTGTTTAGTGTAGCATAAAAATTATAAAAAGAGATAAAAATCTACATAGCTTGTAGGAAATCACCACCATGGTGTACACACGTAGCCAAGCCCAATCAAGGGCAAAAGCTGCAGAAAGTGTACAAGGGGGCACAAGTCACCTCCGCTATAGCCCTAAGGACTTGGTCATATCGCCTTGGTGGCCCGACCCATAGGAGAGTCCGCATCATTCCATGTTAAGATGTAACTTGAGGGACACCCCTTTGAGGGACACGCTCGTTCATCATAGCCCCTTTTGAGAAGAGTCCTTACATGTGGCACTCAACATAGATAAAAAGGCTTCCTTAGAAGCTCGATATGAGTGGCCACCATGCGATGAAGTGCTAGAGCGGAATAGTTTCCAAGAGGAGAGGCCACATGATTATGGCATCCCCCCTTTGCCCCCCATCATTATTAGAACTAATAGACAAAACCCAGAGCGCAAGGCTCTTCAAGCAGGGCGAGCCGAATCTGCCCGCCCCTTTCACACATACAAAAGGTAGAATGAGTAAGACCCTTACATTCCTCGAGAGCAACATACAACACAGGAGCCATGCGCCTCCGCACCCACTATGTACCATGATCACCCACTGAGGCCAGAGCCTCAGGTAAATGCCACCAACCTTGACTTAGAGAAGTGACCTATTGAGATCTCAGATCATCATGACTGAGGTAAGTTCATAGGAGAGGCATCCAGGCCTCATAGGCTCAAGATGGCAAAACAAATTGACTTTGCAGTCACCAGAAATGCCGCCCACCAAGAACAAATCATGTGGCTTGAGCAAGACCAGCAGTAGCTAGAGCATCTATATCGCCTTAGCAAAGATCGCATTCGATGCCAAACAGATGAGCTGCTCCATAACCCAGTGCCTGAGAGGGTCCCAACCCCTCACACCCAAAGAGCAGAACCATACGAGGGGCATAATCCCTTGGTGCAAGATAGGTCTCCATGACCTTACCAAGTGCTACCTTTGAGACCTCCTAGAACTGAGTAGGAGGCCACTCCTTGGAACAACGATGGGTACCCTCCGTGGGGACCCACCCAGGGTCATAGGTCTCATCTAGAGACTCCTCAGGAAGCTTACAAGGAATATGAGCAAGAATAAGATCAGGCCGAAATGCCCTACCTAGGCGGAGGAGTTACCATATGACCACCCCTTCAGAGGCCTCAAGTCTCCCACAACCCGCAATGAGAGCAAACTAAAGAGGAAGAAATCAAATCCTCAGATGCATATAAAGCACTGCTAGAGTGTTTGGAGTCTGTGGAGACCAAAAATTTTGGGCCCCAAAATCCCACTTTATGCCAACTCTACAGTCATCCTGTGCATCCGTCTGTGCCAGCACCCCCTTACCATAAACACTTTAAGTTGCCTCAGTTGGCAACCTTTAGAGGGAAGGAGGATGCTCAAGAGCATGTGACGAGATTCTTGAGCCAATGCTTTGGTATTCAGGACAATTATGCTTTGTTATTAAGAATGTTTATGACCACATTCACAGGCCCTGCCTCGGATTGGTTTACTCAGTTACCAAAGCACAACATTAACAACTTAGATCAGTTAGTGGATGTGTTCCTTGAACGCTTCACCTTCAATACCAAGAAGAAGGCATCATTGAGTGACTTAGACAGCCTCAGGTAGTATGAGGAGGAGACCATGGTGGCCTACGAGAATCGGTGGAGGACATTACTTTCGAAGCTGCCCTACCTCCCTCCTATGTCCGACCTCACTCAGATGTTCTCCAAGAGTTATTTGAGATTGATCTTTGTGCTATTGTAGCTGTAGCAATATGCCACCTTAGAAGAAGCTTTGGTGCAAGCCAGGATCATTGAAGAGATCAAAATATAGGATGGCGAGATAGCCAAACCTAAGAAAAAAGAGTGGACTAAAAACACTAAAGCTGGGACCATGCAACAAAAACCTGCTGCGGTTAACCAAGTTGCTATCAATGTCTCTAATCCTACACAAGAAACACAACCTCAAAAGGATAACTATCAGGCAGTTCCTCCTAACAACTATGATAGAGAAAATCAAAGGCAAGAACAGAGTCAGAAACATCACCCTAGGTGACAATACACACCCTACACAGAGTCCAGGGACTCCTTGTTTGACCACTTGTTAGCGGCAAACCTGACCAGCCTGCTAGAGGTTCAGACTATAGATCCCAATGCACCCAAGCCTAAGGGGTATAGAGAGGTCTTGTACTATAGGTTCCATAGGTGGCAGGGACATGACCTAAATACCTATTGGAAATTTAAGGGCTTGGTGCAAGACCTGATTGATAGACACTGGCTCATCCATCAACATCATCACAACTGTGGCTCTCAAACATTTGAAGTTGCCTGCATCTCAAATCATAGCTTCCACCTACACTCTACGAGCATTCAATGACGCAATCTGCTAGATAGTCAACACAATAGTCCTACCAATCCAAGTAGGACAAAAGACCATACCCACATTGTGCCACATATTTGATGGTGATATGGCCTACAACATCTTATTGGGCCAGCCATGGATCAGGGACATGAAGTGTGTCCCTTCGATAGCTCACCAATGCTTAAAGTATACATTTGAAGGGGAGGTGCATGTAGTCCCGATGGACTTGGAACCCTTCAAGTATTGTAATGCAGTGCAGCTGATACTGTAATCAACCCTGCCATCAACGCATTTGGATTTCTAGTTAAATCCATCTAAATAGGGTTTGATTCTGCAGGCATCCCTGTTAACAAGTTCTTCAAAATCCTAGCTGGGTTCATCTTCATCGTCTGGTCCTCCACCAACGACACCATCTTTGGGGGCCAAATAGAAGGACAAAGGGAATAAACCCCTAGAAGAGGCAAAACCTTTGGAAGAGACACTTCCATCAGTGTCAACTATCTCTACTGAGGAGATGCCTAGCCGAATGGAAGTCAAGGCTCCTAGTACACCCGACATGGAGTGGACTCAAGGAGAACTTTCATTCCCTCCCCCTCAACCACCAATGATCACCGTAGAAATGGCCAATACGGGCCTGGGGGAGTATCTGGTTTGGAATATTATAGCAACACCCACACTAGAATCCATGCAGGACATGGGGAGACCTCGACTCCCCATTGGCACTATTGTTCCCCTAGGCTACCCGCCGAACCATACAAACTTTGTGTATGGGGGACTTGATCATGGCGTTGCACCATGCATGCAAGAGGATGAAAATGAAGTCTTTTGCTAAAAATTTCAACTATTTGTCTAACCCAGACTTTGCTCTGAGATAGCTTGGCCAATGCAATTGGCATAGATATGGGTTAGGTAGGTATGAGCAAGGGATACATGTTCTTTGCCAACCAAGATACCAAATGCCATATGACAAGTCAGGAGTAGGGTTCAACCACCCCTTGCCCTTGGACATCTTGGTGGAGAACATGCAAGGCCTAGGGATAGACAACAAGGGGGGATTGGCATTAGATCCATATGCCAACCCTAACACCACATATACATTGAGGGATTATCTCCCATTAACGAAAATCAACCTTGTTGGCTCTAGCAATCCCTTCCCTTCGCTTGAGAGAGGAGAAAGCTTGAGAGCTCATTTTCAAGGAGGGTCTAGACAATGTCAAGAAGGGTCCTCGAAGGACGAGCCTAAGTATGAACCAGCGTCGTATGACCCCTTCGAATCAGATAGCGATCACTCACAAGTGATCCCCATGGATGATTATCAAGAAAGCCTCTTGACAATGTTACCCCAACAAGCGCCACTCCAAGGAAATCATGTCCCCCCATAGAGAGCAAAACAACCTAGGTGGGACCACATTAATTTGCTCGAGCAGGATGAGCCTGTCATACCTCAAATAGTTGTTGGAGCCAAGGAGGGCTTTAGGATTTTTTATAGTGATTACGAAGATGAAACAAAAATGACATCTTAATCACATGCGGTAGATGCAGCATCGACACCCCTTGGAGATTAATGACATATTTGAACAGCTGAACACAGTGCCAGGGCATGAGTGGTACGTAGACCCAGTGCGGTGGGACCAAGTGTTGGATCCGCTACTCTGGGTAGATGAAGCATACCTTCCACCTAGAGACCCTATAGTGGTATCAGTGTCGAGGGCAGATCCTATTTTCCTATCCGCACATAGGGTTGACCCATTCATGCCAGTCCCTCTAGAACTGGATCCCAAGCACAAAGAGCATCTAGAATGTCTGAGTAACCACACCCACGGTAATGGAGACCAAAATCATTTCATCAACATGATATCCATTGACTTAACCGCCCCCATCCACAATATAGCTGATCCAAAATAGTTGCTGTCTCTAGACATAGACGCCATAGACTAGGATTGCATCGATTCCCCTCCATCCCCATCCGAGTATTGGCCTTTTGGTGAAATGCTCCATTTTACCCCTAGGCCAACTCAGGATATCTGCCATTCTTAAGAGGTACCCGAGGTTCCTAACAATGATCTAAACTCATCAAATGATATCCACTTGATCCCAACTCCACATTAGCTAGAATATGGATCCCACATGTTGATCGAGGAGACGACTGACATAGACATCGGCTCAGACCCAATGAATCCACAGATCATCAAGATGGGGGTAAGTTTATCCCCCGAAGAGTAGGTCAACTACATTACCCTTCTAAAAGTGAAGAAGGAGGTTTTTGCATGGTCATACAAAGATATGTCGGGGCTAGATTCATAACTAGTCATGCATAATATAACGTTTGATCTGAAAGTCAAGCCAATTAAGCAAAAACTATGCAAGATGCACCCATCAGTGGCCTTAATGGTCAAAGACGAATTGCAAAAGCTGTTAGATGCATAGTTTGTCATCTGCGTTGATTACCCACCATGGCTGTCCAACATGGTGCCCATCAAGAAGCCTTACGGGAGGATTCACATATGCACTAATTTTTGAGATCTAAACAAAGAGAGTCCTAAGGATGATTTCCCCTTGCTGAGCATCGACGCCTTGGTAGACACTATAGTAGGTCACGAAATGCTTTCCCTCATGGATGGTTTCTCAGGATACAATCAAATTTGTAATAGCCCCGAAGACCAGCTAAAAATGGCATTCACAATGCCTTAGGGGACATTTTGTTATAAGGTCATGTCTTTTGGCCTTAAAAATGCTGGCGCCACCTACCAACGTGCCATGACATACATCTTCCATGATTACATGCACAAGACTTTAGAATATTACATGGATGATTTGTTGGCCAAATCTCTTTTGTGCTCGGATCATCTCGGTGACTTAAGCAAGATCCTCGATCACCTCATGGAGCATAGAGTCAGACTGAATCCCAAGAAGTACATTTTTGGCATCACATTTGGAAAGCTCTTGGGTTTCATAGTCTCAAAATGGGGCATCGAGGTGGACCCAAACAAATTCAAGGTAATCCTTGAAATGCATCCCCCAACTACCATCAAGCAGCTTAGAAGCCTATAGGGAAATTTCGCGTTGATCAAGCACTTCATAGTGCAACTATCTGACAAGTGCCGACCAATGAACAAGTTATTGCACAAGGGGTAGCATTTCACTGGGATGATGAGTGCTAGTCAGCCTTCGATGACATCAAAAAATACTTGGCTTTGTCGCAAGTATTGGCACCACCTAGACCAGAAGTGTCATTCTACTTATACATCTCAGCTACTGAGGTGGCACTGGGAGCCATGTTAGCCTAGCAGAACAAAATTCATAGGGAACAAACTACTTACTATCTTAGCCTCACCCTGGACAGTTATGAACTTAACTATGCATACATTGAGAAACTTTGCTTGGCAGTGGTGTTTGCTACCAAAAAGCTGTGCCATTACATGCTGAGCAACAATACGTATGTTGTGTCTAAGGAGAATCCATTGCGATACATGATGAGTCGAACTTATCATAGTAGTCACACAACAAAATAGATCATGTTGTTGACAGAATTTGACATAGAGTTTATTGGACAAAAATCCATAAAAGGTCAAGTCATAGCCGATCAACTAGTAGAGGCTCCTCTCGAAGATGACCAGCCTCTGACTATAGAACTACCCGATGATGGGGTCTTTCATGTCTTAGAATCACCAGATTTTGATGAGCCTGAGTCACAGGTTGACATAACCCTATTTTTTGATGGTTCTAAATGCGAGCAAGGTGGTGGCGTGGGAATATTATTATTCACACCGCAGGGTGCTCCTATGCCCCTGTCATTTAAATTAAATTTCCCATGCACCAACAAAAATGCAGAGTATGAAGCCTTGCTCATAGGTCTTCAGACAACAATCACCATGAACATTAAACGATTGAATATCTTCAGTGATTCTTTGTTAATCATCAACCAAGTCAAAGGGGTATTCCAATGCAAATGCCCAGTTCTACAAGCCTACAAAGCCCTTGTGGACAAATTCTTGGTAAATATTGAATGGTACGACATCGAGGCACTCCCTCGGTCATCGAATCATTTTGTAGATACTATGGCCTCTTTGGGGTCTCTAATCCTATAAGACATTTCTAGTGATATGACAACCATTCAAGTCAAAATGCTATCACAATTTGTGATGGAGCACGCAAGCCCTGACTTGATGTCAGGAATCCACTTGATCCAGATTGAACCGTCCCTGGATAAGTTCTCTCGAATCCACGATTGTCTGAACCACACCAACTGGGGTCCTTGTTCTCCCCTACTCCCCTTAATAGCAACATAACACTATTCTTGCAAGTTCTTTCCTGTTCAACTTTTGCTAGGGATGACCTTCAAGAAGGATTGGTTGTTCATACCGTCGATGCTTCTGATCAGCAGGATTGGTATTCACCCATAAAGGACTACCTCAAGTTAGGTAACCTCCCACTTGGATTGACGCATGCCACAAAATGCACATTCAAGCAGAAAGTGACAAAGCATGTCTTATTAGGAGACATTTTGTACCATCGTAGGTATGAAGGGATCCTCCTTCGGTGCTTGGACTAGCAAGAGTCCACTTGGGCGATCGCCCAAGCGCATGATGGTACATGCGGTGGACACTTTAGTGGTATGGCCATCACAAAGCGCATTCTTCGCATGGGCTATTATTGGCCATATTTAGAGCGATATTGTTGCGCATATGTTAGGAAGTGCGTGAAATGTTAACACCATGCTAATTTGACACATGTACCTTCCCAGGCCTTGCAGCCGATCCAATTGGCTTGGCATTTTTTACAGTGGGGCCTAGATCTAATCAAAAATATCTTCCCTGCATCATCAGGTTGTCACATGTTTATCATCATGGCCATAGATTAATTCACCAAGTGGGTGGAAGCAGTTCCGCTAACCTCTACGACTAGACCCCACATTATGGAGTTCATTTTGCATAACATTGTATGTCATTTTGGTATTCCATACAAGATAATTTCAGATAATGGGACGTCATTCAAAAACAAATATGTGTGTTCTTTGACCATAAAGTACAAAATTTAGCACAATTTTTTGACACCTTATTATCCGTAGGCAAATGGGCAAGTAGAGGCGTCGAACAAAATGCTAGTTTCCATCCTTAAAAAGACAGTCGTAGATAATCATGAGGATTGGCACATTTTGATCCCACTTGCCCTGTGGGCCTATCGTACTAGCATTCAGACACCCACTGGGGTAACTCCATTTTTGCTCATGTATGGCTCCGAGGCTGTCATGCCTCTCGAGTTGGAAATTCCTTCCCTATGCATATCAATGCAAGAGTTCATCGATGATGATACTGCACGACAGGCCCGGTTAGACCAGCTTACGTTTCTTGATGAACGATGCATTAATGCTCTTGAGCATTTACGTATCTATCAAGAGCGACTTAAGAAAGCATACAACATGAAAGTTCACTTGAGGGACTTTCAGGTCGGTGACTTGGTCTTGAAAGAAAACCAATAGAACTCTAGTTTGCCATCCCATTTAAGGGAAAAATTCATGGTAAACTGGTTAGGTCCCTATGTAATTGATAGCAAAATAGGACCTAGAACATACTGGCTAACCTCTCTTGATAGAATCAAGGAACTAGAACCCTTGAACATCAGTCATTTACGACCATTCCATGTTTAGAAGAGCCATAACCCAAAATTCTCCAAGGATTTCCGTAATCTCTTGGTCAATACCCAAAATGCTCCAAGGATTCCCATAATCGCTTGGTCAACCCAAAATGCTCCAAGGATTTCCATAATCGCTTGGTCAACCCAAAATGCTCTAAGGATTTCCATAATCGCTTGGTCAATCCCCAAAATGCTCCAAGGATTTCCGTAATCACTTGGTCAATCCCCAAAATGCTCCAAGGATTTTCGTAATCGCTTGGTCAATCCCCAAAATGCTCCAAGGATTTCCATAATCACTTGGTCAATCCCCAAAAAGCTCCAAGGATTCCCATAATCACTTGGTCAACCCAAAATGCTCCAAGGATTTTCGTAATCGCTTGGTCAATCCCCAAAAATCTCCAAGGATTCCCATAATCACTTGGTCAACCCAAAATGCTCCAAGGATTTTTGTAATCACTTGGTCAATCCCCAAAATGCTCCAAGGATTTTCGTAATCACTTGGTCAATCCCCAAAATGCTCCAAGGATTTCCTTAATCGCTTGGTCAATCTCCAAAATGCTCCAAGGATTTTAATAATCACTTGGTCAATCCCCAAAATGCTCCAAGGATTTCCGTAATCGCTTGGTCAATCCCCAAAATGCTCCAAGGATTTTCATAATCGCTTGGTCAATTCCCAAAATGCTCCAAGGATTTTCATAATCGCTTGGTCAATCACCAAAATGCTCCAAGGATTTCCATAATCGCTTGGTCAATCCCAAAAATGCTCCAAGGATTTTCGTAATCACTTGGTCAATCCCCAAAATGCTCCAAGGATTTTCGTAATCGCTTGGTCAATCCCCAAAAAGCTCCAAGGATTCCCATAATCGCTTGGTCAACCCAAAATGCTCCAAGGATTTCCGTAATCGCTTGGTCAACCCAAAATGCTCCAAGGATTTCCATAATCGCTTGGTCAATCCCCAAAATGCTCCAAGGATTTCTGTAATCACTTGGTCAATCCCCAAAATTCTCCAAGGATTTTCGTAATCGCTTGGTCAATCCCCAAAATGCTCCAAGGATTTCCATAATCACTTGGTCAATCCCCAAAAAGCTCCAAGGATTCCCATAATCACTTGGTCAACCCAAAATGCTCCAAGGATTTCCGTAATTGCTTGGTCAATCCCCAAAAATCTCCAATGATTCCCATAATCACTTGGTCAACCCAAAATGCTCCAAGGATTTTTGTAATTGCTTGGTCAATCCCCAAAATGCTCCAAGGATTTCCGTAATCACTTGGTCAATCCCCAAAATGCTCCAAGGATTTCCTTAATCGCTTGGTCAATCCCCAAAATGCTCCAAGGATTTTCATAATCGCTTGGTCAATCCCCAAAATGCTCCAAGGATTTTTGTAATCGCTTGGTCAATCCCCAAAATGCTCCAAGGATTTTCATAATCGCTTGGTCAATCCCCAAAATGCTCCAAGGATTTTCGTAATCGCTTGGTCAATCCCCAAAATTCTCCAAGGATTTCCATAATCGCTTGGTCAATCCCCAAAATGCTCCAAGGATTTTCATAATCACTTGGTCAATCCCCAAAATGCTCCAAGGATTTTCGTAATCGCTTGGTCAATCCCCAAAAAGCTCCAAGGATTCCCATAATCGCTTGGTCAACCCAAAATGCTCCAAGGATTTCCATAATCGCTTGGTTAATCCCCAAAATGCTCCAAGGATTTCCGTAATCACTTTTTCAATCCCCAAAATGCTCCAAGGATTCTTGCAATCGCTTGGTCAAAAACAAGAAAATTCAAAAACAATAAAATCATCAAAAATAACAAAATATGCATCTCATTTCCATGCATGCTCAAAAATCGTCACAAAAATAAAGAGCTCTATTTTGCATATCATCCTCATATTCACACAAATCAATCCATAAAAAACACAAAAACATATAGCTACATTACGCATCGCACCCATACATTACATATTTGTGGTCATAAAGGTCAAGGCACCATAGACTGTGATTACTTGGAAAAACCCTCATTTTCCACATTTCTTCGCTCTATAAATAGTCCATCAAAAATAAATGCTAATCACATATGTTCGCCATACTATAGTCAGTGGTCTTCTAATGTATCAAGTGTTTATATCATTCAGTCGTCATTAGCTTTCTAGCCACGTACTGTACCAAGTCAGACAAATTTTACGAAGGTAGAGTTTTACTTGTCTTACACCTTGTTACATAGCATACCAGCACAAATTAAAACACATAAAAAATTCCCAAGTTGTGTGAACGAAATATGAAACCTACAAAGCAATCCAGGTCACCATAAGTGAAACGGTTATCTTGCTCATCCCCTTGTGCGAATGACCCCAAGAATGCTGAGAGTTGGTAAAAGGACAAGCATCCTCCCTACCCAATTCCCCAAGAATCCCAAGTTATCAAAAGTTGCAAAACATCAACAATTTGCAAACGTCAAAAATCCAAATTTTGACATCACAACCAAAGTGCATACATCAAGAAAAGCACATACAATAGTGATTCTCCTCACTCACTATTCAAAATCCCTTGCTCAAAAAAATAATAATAATAATACAAAAATAAACAGTGATTTTTATCACTACAAAAGAGCAAGTATCCCAATACAATTGAAGAAAATAAGGGAGTCAAACTTGAATCCCTGGAACTCTCAGCATCCAGATAGGTCATGAGGCAAACCTTAGTACCAGTTTGGTCGATAGCCTATCGATCACTGGTGGTAAACCTCCTGCATGATGATATATCTATCACATTAACTTGTGTGCAGATCAATGTTTGCATGTGGATGAGCTAGCTTATGGTATCCTACGATAGCACTATAAATTAATCTGACTAAACACAACAAAGGAGTTAGTGGAGCTAATCAGGTGATCCTCAGTACAGGTTTGGTTGATAGCCTATCTGGAACTAGCGGTATCATGACAAACACCACATAAATGAACCCAATTGCACACACAGGGATGTGAAATAACTTGGTCCAAAACAAGTCTGATTCACACCTTGTTCAAAAGTCTTGTGAGATAAAGTACAGTCGTGGATAGTTAGTTAAAACATCTGAGTCTCAGAAAACCTTAACTACATTCGAAACCAACTTGCTATATTTTATTCTCACCATACCAAAAAAAAAAGAAACAAAACAACACATGTGTACATGAAAAGTCATTTCCAACAGCGATCGCCTAGGACAAAAAGTCATAAAGTTCTAAATAGTCTATGGTACGACTACCAAACATCATAAATTCAATTCATCCATTCCATTTGCATATCATATAAATTAGAAACATTTGCACTCATCAACACATATGCATCCATCACTATAACTTAACATGCATACATCCATATTCATCAATCATAGTGCACAAAATAAAATCATCACATGCGCATAAACAAAATAAAGTCTATATATATATATATATCATCAAAAATTCCTGCAGGCTATAGAGAATCGATCATGTGACCCCGTAACCAAATCCAAAAGCTCAAAAACCCCCAAGCCTAAGGCGTCGAACACCATGATCACGTAGGATCGATGCGATAGGAACTACCCCCCATGTGGTGGGTCCTACGAGACCCCTCAGGGCGGCTGCTACTAGCCCCCACATCACCCCTGCTATCGCCTCCCTCATACAATTTCCTGCGATGAGATGATGTTGATTTCTCAGTATCACTGTCCCTCAGGTAATCGCCCACCGAGGCGAATAATCTCTCCCTCCATATCCATCTGATTCCGAGACCAATCTATCTCCCATCGCAACCACTCTGCCTCCTATAGATGGTAGTAAGCTACTACATCGTTGCGCTGTGCCAGCTGTGTCCATAGGAGATCCCTCTCTTGTGTAGCGCTGGTGTCCCCATCCCCTCGATGGTGTGCAACAAATGCACTATCCCACTCTGCCAGCTGAGTCCGTAGGAGATCCCTCTCCTGCAAAGCTTCCCCCAACTCCTCATCTCACCTCTGCAGTAGCTCCGCCAATCGCACATTCTCAACGTGCACCCCTACCTCCGTATCCTCCACCATGACCTCATGCATAGGCACTTTGGGAACATCAACCTGCTCTGGCTCCCACTATTTTAGGATGTCCTGCATCTTTGGCTGGTCCGGAGCCCCAAATTCCATGCCCAAGTCATCCACCTCCACCATGTTCGCATCCTCTAGCAGAGCTCCCCAACCCTCACCTAGTGCCTCCGCACCATCATTCTCTGCCACTACTGCCTCCGTGCCTCCCAGTGGTCCCTCTCCCCAGCATTGCCGTAGAGTCCACCATTGATCATACTCTGCAGTAGTCCTGATGTCATCCATGTCTGGGATGTCGATCACCACATTTGAATCTTTGCCCAATGGCGTGATGATCGGTCGATCCAGAGTCCTCTCATCCCTCGGCACCGATAGACCACGGGCTCACCAAGCAACCCTTGGTGCACCCCAAACTATCATGCCACCCGACTATACAGGAAGAAATCTTGCTCGGTCCCATGCCACCCAATCAGCTATCACTCCCTACGCACCCATCGAAGCCACTCTCCAACCTTCGGCCAGGATGGACAGTCCCAGTAGGGACACCAGAACACCTCCTCCGGAGCAAGCCAAGCAAAGGCATCGGCATAGTGCCCTATGGCACCTGCCCACTGTCGACTCTGTCCCTTCTCCTCAGACTGCATCCACAGAGCCACGTAACCTATATCCTTATCTGTCGTCTCTGCCTACTATATGCTGCCAACCCCAGCTCTACAATAGATAGCTACAGCTAATCCCCTTTTTCCTCTGGCAGTGGAGCTCATATAGCTCCCCATAGATCTGTGCCAACAATTTCTGTCCCAATATAATGATCAACGGTTCATGCATCGAACACTCCACCAGCCAATAGACCACATCCAACAGGTTCCATGGGAACCTCACACCTGACGAGTTAGGTAGCAGCATGTTGAAAATGAGGCCCATAAGTACTGCTTGCCTCACTCCTAAAACCACCTTCTCCAGCCACCATCAAACCAGAATCCCACCCATTTGGTAGTCAATATCTGCCCTCTCCACTGGACCATCCACCCCCAACTCCTCCCCATGCCCAAAACAGCATGTCAGCACTATTGTCCGCTGGTCCCGCGATGTCATCCTGATCGGCAGTTCGTCTATTGGAATCCTAAGAATCCGATAGACATCCTCCAAAGTGACTGTCATCTCCCCTATTGAGAGATGGAAAGTATTAGTCCGGGGATCCCACAAGTTGATCAAGGCCATCAGGTAGGCTCGATCCCCAATCACTGGCTCCAACTGAGTCACCTGCTTGAGCCCTAGGGCGTCAAGCCACTCCCAGTCAGCCACAGCTAGCACCACCCGTGCTTCAACAAAAATAGTAGGTACACAATACCGGCTCTTCACAACCTGCAAATAAAAACAAAATAAACACATTAGAATCATGAAAAAGCAAAAAAAAAATGTACAGCTACAAACAACAAAATAAAAAATAACAAAATTTAATTTGTCAACCTAGGGTTTATACTCTCAAATTGATAAATTAAAACAAAACAAAATAAAAAATAACAAAATTTAATTTGTCAAACTCGGGTTTTATACTCTCAAATTGATAAATTAGCAAAAAAAAAAAAAAAACATGAACACAAACAAACATGGTTCCACTAGGATTTCAACCTACATTTTAGTGAAGTCATACCAAAACAAATAAATACATTTCACTAAGGTCTTTTTTTCATTTGTACATTTGAAACACAAAATATAAAACAAGACGCGAAAAATAACTTGTAGTTTTAAAAACTATCATACAAGAAACTAATGGAGAGGGCATTCACTTACTGGTCTCGCTTTGGCTCCATCGTTCGATATGGTTCGTGCACTCATGGTGGAAAAAAAATTCTACAATGCTTCGCTTCATAGAATTGACCTCCTCCTCCTCAAAGCTCCAAATCACCAGAAAAAACAAGTGCAAATGAGCCCAAACCCTAGTTTTGGCCTTTAAATAGTCTTTTTGAGCCTGTAATCGTTCCTCCCTGGGATGAGCACTCTGGTTAGTGCTCGTCCTACCATGGAATGAATTTTCAACAGGAATTTGTCCCACCCAGGGACGAATACAGAGCAAACATTTCACAAAACAGTAAAAATGTACAAAAATACACCAAAAACAACAATAAAACTCTCTAATGAGAGTGCTTTGGCACTTGACATTTCGGGCATGCAAAATAGATGTCGGGGTGACAAATCCTCACTATCCTACTCCCTAATAAGGCTACCATAGTCGGACCGCTCCACGGGAATATGGATCTTCAAGAATTTCATCCCTAAACGACATCACCAAAAGGGTCAAAACCCAACCAAAAATAGCAATAGAGTTGCCGAACGAAGGCACATTTGCGCCTGACCTTCTTGGCATCCAAAAAATATGTTGGGGTTATAAATCGTCACCATCTTACTCCCTAAGAAGGCCACCATGGCCAGACCGCTCCACGGGAAGATGAATTTTTAACAATTTCAGCTCCAAAAAGGCATCCCCAAAAGGGTTAACACCCACCAAAAATAGGTCTAAATGTCGAAAAACTGCACACACATTCAAAGATAAATATCTGAAGGCACCCTTACCTAAGTCATCTTGGGTCAATAGAATCTTCGCTTTTCTCATGTAGGTCATTCCCTCATCGATTCGTCGCTTGAGGGGTAGTCACACTTAGTCACCAATCAACAAATACACACCCAATCATGGAAATGGCATGCATTCGAAGAATCATTGGCAAAGACAAATCACGCTCCTGCTTGGGGTAGTAAACAAGCAATAGTCACAAGCTAATCAATCACTTGGCATTCGTGAATCATGAACTCAAGGTTCCCACAGACAAAAGGTTGTGCCCTTTGCCTATTCATGACTGATCAATGTCTAAGCTCAAGTAACACCTCACCAAAAAAGGTTAACACTTGAATTGAGTTCCCTCGCTTGTCATAAGCAAGGATTCAAGAATGCATGCCCTTTTCATACTTGGGGCATCAAAATTTGGTTAAGTTACTAAGAAACCCTAATCATTAGTGCTTTGGTTATCTATTTTTTCTTGATGCTGTGCCTTGCACAACGCATCCCAAAAAGGGGCATCTGTAGACACCAAAACAACACCAATCCGATTATGTGACCGCAAAAACTGATCACAGTGACACACACAGCCCCAAGGGCAGCCCCCAGAGGTTAAACAGTGGTCCTAACCACTCTCACAACAGTTTTGGAAGGTCAAAAATCATTTTGGCACCTTCAGGAACTTTTCTCAATATCCGTTCCACCTAGGGATGAATTCTAATTGGGATTCTCTCTTCCTAGGGATGAATTCACAATTCGCTCATTGGGTGATCATTGGAAGGTTGAATATCAAGCCCAAAATGGGTGATCATTGGAAGGTTGAATATCAAGCCCAAAACCTGACATTTGGTCGTAGAATACCACCCCAATTTGCCGACAACACCTTATAAGAGATTTTGGACCCATCCCAAGTGGATTGGCATCGAAATCAGGTCCCAACGGTGGGCGACCTACCCGAGCGCCCCCGCACTGCCGCGAGTCTAATCGTCCCTTTTAGGAATGATTAGGAAGTTGTGGCAGATTTTTCTTTCTATTATTTTTATCTTGTATTTCATCTTATGCTGCTTAGATAGTTTGCAATTTCGATTTCGTAATGTTTTGAACAAATCTTATCATGTTTTGTCACTTTTTTGTCTTTACTAACTTGTAGGTAGAATCATCAAATTCTTGTTAATGGAGGCCATATTGGGAAATCTGACCATCTGGGTCTTCCCAAAATAACCCCATTTAGCTAATCCCAAGTTTGCAGGTCTTTTGGAGCTCTCTAGGCAGGACATTTGGGACAGTACCTTTTTGGCATTTTGTTGTAGGTAAATTCGTCCCACCCCGAAGCGAATTCAAATCGGTGAGGAATTTCTTGACTGTTCTTTTTGCAATGCCTTCCTGGTGATGTTTCTATGCCCTTGTCAAATTTTTAGAGCATTTGGATTCATTTTAGTTATAGTTTAATTCATTTTTCTCATTCACTTATCGTAGGCTTGGGGATTGCATGTTTGGTCTCATCCGCAGGTGCTACTAACTATTTCTTGTTCCTTTGAATGCAGGATTGTAACATCGAAGGAGGAGAATGAATCAAAATTCATAGACACAAGCGATGGCGATGTTTTGGTCCGCCCATCTTACATGTGGGCACGCAAAAGAAGCATGGTTATCCATGGATGTGACCAAGAGACGAGTTTAACGTTCCTCGCCCCTGAAAAATGGAGGAGGTGAATTGTAACCAAATTGTGAAATACATAAATAGAAGAAAAGGGATGTTTGTTTCATTTGGGTTTCAATTTGTTTATGCTTTCTCCATTTTATGCATTTTTAATTCGTAGCGTTAAGTTTAGTTTCGTTTTTGCATCGTGCTTGGAGCTTTTCCTTTTTTTGTTTCCGTATCCTCGTGCTTTCAGAAGGTGTTTATGATTTTACTTATTACATACTTTTATTTTTCTTTTCTTTTTTTCCTAACATCTCTAGTTAAATTCAAAATATTGTTCTTCAAAAAATCATAAATTTCAAAATAAAATTTTAAATCTATCAATACTAGGTGTCTTTTTAGGGTGGAAATATAAAAATTCCTCTAGTAGCTCCTCCATAGATTCTTTATAAATATTTTATTTTATATTTACATGATAATTTATGGAATAATTTAAAAAATATTATCCTAAGCCTTTCCATCTTATCCAACATCAGACAAAATATATTTAAAAATTTAAAATTTTATTCATAATATATTATTTTTATTAATAGTTCTTCCACATAAATTTGAATAATATTTTATTCAAAGAAAATACCAATCTATTTTAGTTGTAGAAATAACAACTATACATTTATATCCCCATGTTTAATCCATATTTCCCTATATTTTTGACACATTGTGATTCTTCATTTTTCGATACATTATGATAACTAAAAAGTAATTATTCCCTAACTACTCTTCTTCCTTGCTTTACCAACTTCTTAGTCCTATTTCCCCTGGTGTTGATAAGCTTAATGAGATATGGAAGACTCACTCTACCTCCTATACTTGGATTGCTCATTTGAATTATATCTAGCAGTCTAACCTTCAACCCAAGATTACATTTTTCTCTAATATCTTATTTATCAAGGTCTTCCTATAGGAGATAGACATAGTAGGGTTGGTGTACTTAATCCTAAATATTTATCTTGTGCTCATTTTGATACTTTTAAACTTATGTTTTTTTTTTTCTCTTTTTCTTAGTCTACTTGGTATTTGATTCACTTGTTGTTCAAGCCCTTTCATATTGAATTATATACATGGTAAATGACATTTTTAGAGATAGTAGTTGTTGGCCTACTTATATTGCTGCTCTTTGGAATTTATTTTGTGGTATTATTTTATTTCAACTTTGGAAAGTTAGAATGATAATGTCTATTCTAGAGATTCATTTTTCATTTAGTTTTCTATGCATGAAAAGATTACGAATTTTTCTATTATTACTATTTAGATCTATTCACAAGATTCTAAGTTGACTCATGAGCTAGTGCATTTGAAAAATCTTATAATGTATTGGCACGAGGCTCTGTGCACTATTAGTAGGGTTTCACCTAACCTCCCTCTGCCTCAACATCCCTCTATTTCTTTAAGGCCTCAGAATAGCAAGTCAAGGGGGTGATGTTATCCAGCATTAGGTTGTTCTATCAAAGTGCATAGCAAGGCTCAGTATCCTCTTGAAGCGGCTTCCTTTACCTAGTTATGTTGTTTATTCACCCTTTTAGGGGCTAGTTATGTTTTTGGTCTAAGATATTATCTTTATGGTCTTGATTTTTTGGGTGGCCTTGCACCCCAAGATATGCTTTTTCTAACTCCATTTTGTTGTAATATCTCTTATTTTTATTGAATATAATTGTTGGTTCTAGTAAAAAAAACTAATTATTTTTTGGCATGTAAGTCTCTTGGTCCATTCCATTGATTTCTATATTTTCTCGTAAATTATTGGGAGTAGATTTAATTTTCTATTTGTTTTAAATATGTTTTCAAGATAATTGATATTTTAGATTTTTATTTACTCCTTTAAATATTTTTTCTTTTGAATAAGCATCTACACACATGATCCTTTAAACCTTGTTTCTTCCCAATATAAGATGACAAATCAAAATAAACAAATTTCATGACAAATAAAAATAAACAAATTTCTTGAACCCACATATACTTTAAAAACATATTTTGATGATGATTATCGAGTAGATAAAATATTAAGAGAATAGGTTTGTAACTTAATGCTACTTTCCATGTAATACTTAAAGATATTATATACTCTATTTTCAAATATGTATTGATTAACATAATAAGTATTTTTTTTTCTATATGAGTCTACCTAATATTTTTACCATCTCATGTATATTGATAGCTCAATGAAATAGTATCCTAAAATCCATTTAGATTGACAAAAAAGGAAACTCATCAATTAATTTAGCCCATATAGGATTACCACCATTCCCTTCCAAAATAGACAAAATCATGTTTAAATTCCATTAAAAATCCATAGAACATAAATATGAGTCACCATTTAATTTAATATGAATGAACTAAGGTCCTTCATGCATATTGACTATAGTTGGATTTATAATTCCAACATGGATATTTCATGTTTACTGCCAAAGAGACCAATAATGCAATTACTTCTTATCTCTAGAAATTATCCATCCTATTTGTGTTTGTCCTATATTTTTGCTATACCTTCTAATGTTCTCATAGAAGAAACATCAAAGAATCACTCATCTCTTTCAAAGGAAATATAACAGTGTTTAATTTTCCTTAAGAATTCATAGGTCACAATTATGAATGACCCTTAAATTTAACATCAATTAACTAAGGTCCTTCAAAAAACTATTGTGAATATTAACTATAGTTGAATGGTATATATTTATAAATCCAAATTTGATATTTTCCTCTTTCCTATAGAAAAGACCAATAATCTAATTACTTATTACCTCTAGGAATTGTCCATCCCATTTGTGTTTATTCCATATTATTTTAATATTTCCTATAGTTCTTACAATAGAGATTTCTACACAATTCCCCATCCTTTAAATATTTTTAAATGCATCCATACATTCCTCATTAATTACTTTTTTTTTTTCTTCTTTTGAAATAAAACTATGACTCTAAAAGCATATTAGTTTCTAATAAATCTTCTTTTAGAGGTATTGTTTAGATTCCTTATATTCCATGATACCATTTTCTTTGTCACTTTTTATTGTTACTTGTGAGATTATCCTCACTTCGTATTAATATTTATGATATACTTTTCTAGTTTTTCAAATTGATGCACAAGTTTACTTATCTCTTTGTTCTAACTTTGATCTCCTCCATTTTTTTTTCTAATAAACACTTTCATACTCATCAATTTATTTAATTTTTATAGACTACTTCATATGGAGACATATTATTTATAGATTTATGCTCTTATGAGAAACTAAAGTGCAAGATTAAGTGTCCAAAATACTTTCTCACTTATATTGCTTGGAATATTTCATAATATTTCCTATGCTAAATTGCAACATACATTATTCCATGCTCTTTTATCCATTATGATTCTATTAAAATACTAATATGCAAGAGATAAATTGTATACTACATTTATTTTTATTGCATAGAGAAAAATTTATATTGCTTGAGTACAATGAACATGAATTACTTAGATTAAACTTGACAACTTTTGCCTTATATGTTCTAAAATTTTCTTTCACATCTTTCTTTGTATCTTTAATTCTTTTTAAATATGAAATTGTACATTGTACATCATCATTACTTATGTTCTTATTAATTTTTTAATATTTAACCAAAGTGAACCGTGATGGACTTTTCCATATTATTCAAGAAATATTTTTTTGACAACTTTTTGAGAGTGAAAAATCCTTGATCTAGTCAACTTTATACACAATATTATCTCCTTGCTTCATCTTGTACTTTATATTATGAAAAATTAATTTTCTCTTTCTCAATCATATTATTTTTTTAATGTCTTACCTACTGTCCAATATCATAACATGTATGACATCAAAATACAATGTTTTATCACACACATATAGATCCTATTTTTTTTATTTTTATTTTACCTTAATAGATTCTATCAAAGTTTTTAAAATATCCATGAAAATGTATTGAAGTGTATATATAACAAGCTTTCACACCTTAGTAATTGGTCCCTGCTAGTTGAACTTGTCTAGAGTATTAGTAACATTCTTGATAGCTTCCTTACTAATTAAATTAATATGGAAGCCCAAAATTCCTAACCCATATTAAAAAAAAATTAATGGGATTTACATCTACAAAGAATCTTCACACCATGGTATTAAATGTTAGCAATTCAACTATATTTTCTATAGGATCAAATATAAAATATTCACACAAATTCATACATTCAATATCACACTTATTGAATAATATTATTTTTAAATATTTTAATATCCTTGTGCTACACCAATTACATTGCTTTACCTTCAATATATACACACATAGATATGAGACTCTTCATATTCACAACCCTTGACCTTTCTACTTACACAAAATTTTCATCTCCTTACACACGAGATATCTAACACTTCATACTTCTCATGGGATAAATACCAATAATAAATCTATTTTTGGCTCTACATATTCACATAGGGACAAGTACTCTAATGATTGCACATACTAGATGATACAATCTTGTATGAAGTATAAACTAAACTAAACTATTATATATTCAAAAATTAATCACACTCTAAACTAAACTATTTACATCGTGCTTGTAATATTTGTGCAAGTTACAAAATAATATAATACTTCCAACACCCTCCTCCCCCCATAATACATTATTTGGTATGAAGGTTATTTACCTTTGTGTTTTCAATCTTTTATTCTGGTCTTGGTATTTTTATTTTAAATATAGTACTCCTTCAAGTTTAAGAATTGATCTATCCTTCTAAACTATTACTTGTACTTGTCACGCCTTTGATCAAGACATCACAATAATATAACTCATCATTGGTATCAATATTTTTTATCTTTTCATTTTTGAGGCTTAAATCATTATTAGCATATATTATTGGTTTCAAAAATACCATCTTGAATATTAGTCCCCTATTGAATATTATATGTGTTCTTATTTTTTAGTGTATCAAAGAACACATTTTCAACTTATCTATCATTATTCCAAGTTTATTTGTTGATTTCCTATCTTGTTATTTCATCATGAGAATTTTATGTTTAATTAAATACCTTATTTTATATTATTATCATGTTATAATTCACTCAAATTACCTTTTTGTAATAGTTATCACAAGAAAATATACAACTTTTGTATTACCCTAGAGCTTCAACTTTTTTTGGTATTAATATTAAAAATGGGTTTTGAAAGGAGCTCTATAACCTTATACAAGTAGTAATCCCGGAGGCCAATTAAAGCACAAGACAACCTCCATAAGGGAGGCCCACCCAAAAGGAAAACAAGGTATTACACATTGAGGAAAGCACCCCCCATGGAAGGGGAATCGAGGGAGTTCACACAATCCCCATGAAGGCAATCTAGGGAGAAAAACCCAAATAAATCATCCCTAAAGAATAGCAGGACAACGTGGGGGGCTAGAAACTACCAACCCAAATAAATGCATCATTTAAAATTTGAAAGTCACAACAGGCTGCAAAGTTCAACAAGCCTGGGCATAAGAAGGGGTGACATAACCAGGGGGCTGAAATGGACAATCAAGAAAGGTAGGAATGTATTTAGGGGATAGCATAATAAAGACTAGTACACACCATAAAGCACTTAAACATACAGGAACCAACCAGATCACCCAGATCTTCGAAAGGAATCAAAATATAATAAGAGTTAAGGAGCTTCCTCCCTGATGCAAAGTACAATATCATTGGAAAAATACCATTGCCAGATAGATAAGCCTTGATAATGAAATCTCAAGTTTGCTTAGAGATCAGCCACTGAATTTCCTTCTCTTAAAATGTGCGAGAACTCCATGCTAGAAAAGGAATGAGCAAGCCATGTTGCTGCATCAATTGAATTAGCTATTTTCCATCATAGATGGGAAACTCCAAAAAGCATGTTAATTATGGATAGGGAATCCCCTTCAATAATTGTGTTTCTGATGCCAAGGTTCTTAAGCTGCTCCAATCCAATGAAGGCCACTCTAGCTTCAACCACTATGGAATATTGAACTTCAAGGTAGTCTACGTAAGCCAAAATAAGATCACCATTGTTGTCCTTTATTGCACCACTCGCACCAGCTAAGCTAGGGTTGCATTTAAAGGTATCGTCAAAGTTAAGTTTGAACCACCCAATAGGTGGCAGAGATAAAAAAATCCTCCCTCCTCAGGTCAGGAGCAGGAGGGGGGTGGGCTAACGACACAAAACCAAGTCGTTATTCCAATAACCGCTCACTTGGGGAGTGTTGGAATTAATTTCGAAGGATTAAAATTGTTGATATCTGAAGACACATTTTTTGACACTTTCCATAGAATCTTGAGGCTGATTTGGGCGATATTTTTTTCCCCTTATTTGAATGCCCTTAAGTTCCTTTCCTTCCACACTCCACAGAAGAAGTCTGGGAGGAGAAATTTCCAAAAAAAATGTAAGCCGAGAAGAAATAAAGGGTGACTTCCATTGGATGAAATAGTACATTAAGGAATTAGGAAACATCCATGCAACATCCAACCAAGAGAGAATGAAAGCCAAAATATTTTGTGCACTATGACAACTGAGCAAAAGATGAGCCATCGATTCCCATTAATTCTTGAATAAATAACACCTATTGACCAGGCACATATCCCTCTTGATAATATTCTCGATCGAGAGGATTTTTTTTTGCACAACCAACCAATAGAAAATATTAATGTTTGGTGTTATATTTTTAACCAAATTTTATTTCCAGGAAAAATGTATTCCTCCACTGAGCTAAGAGCAATGTAGATATATTTAACTGAATAGGACCCATCTGGGTCCCCCATCCACACCAATATATCATATTTTAAAACATTATGTACCACAATAAGCCTTAGCTCCACCAATAAAGTGCACCACAATCTTACATCTGCATCGGCAACCAACTCTAGAAGGGAGAGAGACCAAAATATATGTCCATATTAGAAAGTAATAAAGTCTACCACCTTTTCAAGCCCATGGGTTCTATAATTATCAAAAAGGAGGAGTACCATGGATCATACCCTAAGGGACTTTCCTTGTCCCAAATGTTGTACCAAAAATTAACCACCTCACCACTTCCAATAATCCAACTACAACAAAACTTGAGGAACCTACGAGATTTGATGAGGCTATTCCAGAAGGCTAACCATCCACTAGGAAGGAAATATCCTAAAAAATAATTAAAGTTATATATAGCCTTAAGGATATTACAGCAAAAAATGTTATAATTCACAACAACTTTCCACCCAAGCTTCACCACAAGAGCTTCATTCATCATGACCATATTTTTGAGATTGAGACCCGCTTGCCTCTTCCTCTTACAAATCTGCTCCCATGAGACAAGGTGGAATTTTCCTTTCAACTCAAGGCCCACCCATAGGAAGGATTTGCAGATGCTATCTAGTTTACCAGCCACCTTAGAGGGTAAATGAAAGAGAGATAAAAAATAGATGGGGATGCTCTGCAAGGTGCTTTGGACTAGCACCACCTTCCCCGCTTGACTAAGTAATACCCCTTTCCAAGACGCTAATTTGCATTGGAATATTTCAACAAGCAGGTTCCAAAACTCATCCTTAATGCAACCAGCAAAATGGGGGAGCCCCAAGTAAGTGGTCAGGAGAGAAGAAATGTGATAATTTAAAATATTAGATATTCTCCTTTTTCGGGTCTCTAGAGTATTAACAAAATAAGTGAATATTTTTTCAAAATTATCTGCTACCAAATAGCCTTCTTGTATCTTACCAAAATTGATTTCACATCCCTTGCATGGAACATCGATGCCTCACAAGAGAGGAGGGTGTCATCAGCAAACTATTGGTGAGAGATCGATGGGCAGGGGAGAGCTGAACTTAGACCAAAATAAAAGCTCCAACGGGAAATCAAATGACCAAGCGCATCCACCACGAGAATGAAAAGGAATGGGGATAGAGGGTCACCCTGGTGTAGACCATGACACGACTAAAAGAATCCTACTTGAGAGCCATTAACTAGGACATAGAAGAAAGTAAAAGGAACACAAGTCTCTATGAGCCCCACCCATATTTTAAGAAAACCATTTTTCCTCAGGATGTTAAATAAAAATTGCCATGAGATCCTATCGTAAGCCTTACTTACATCCAACTTGAGGAAGAATGCTACTCGCCCACTCTTTTTAACTGATTGGATGAGTTTGTGTACCACAATCACGCCATCTAAAATTTATCTTCTAGGGACAAAGGCACATTGGACACTATCCATGAGAAGAGGTAAGATAACTTTCAACCTATTAGCTAAGGCTTTATAAAAAATCTTATAGATAGTGTTGCACAAACTTATAGGCCGAAAGTCATTGAAATATAACACATTGTATTTCTTTGAATTCACTAATTTAGGGATGACCATCAAATCTTGAGAATCTCAAACCATTGCACAAATTTCTGAGCCAAATATATGCCAATACTTATGGAAGAACCCTAGAGGTAAACCATCAGGACCAAGCACTTTAATAGGGCTCATCAATTTTAATGCAATAAAAATTTCTTCATCTGAAAAAGGAGTAATTAGCCCCTCATTCATCTCCTCCATTTCTAGGCATAGGATTACCTCTAGCATGAAATTATCATCATTGATTGCACTTACTAGAGTCAAGCACAAAAGGGAGGAGAATAACTCCACAACTCCCTCCGTTATTCAAAAGATATCCAAATTCGAGCTGCCATCACTAATGTAAATTTTCTTTATGCAATTGTGGTTCCTTCGATGAAGGGTGGAGGTGTGAAAAAATCAAGAGTTACAGTCCCCTTCCTTAAGCTAGATTTATCAAAATTTCTACTTCTATTGGGTCTCATTTATGGATTGAATGTTATGAAGCTCTAAAAGCAAATATCGCTCCTCCAAGAAAATCTCCATAGAACCTCTTTACATTTCCAATTTGGATTCAATCTTTGGAAGATGCCCATGAATCCTTTCTTTCTCTCTAAAAATATTACCAAATGAAAACTTATTTCAAACCTTAATATTGGACCTTAGCCTTTTAAGATTATTGCATAGTCTTTCCATACCCACATCGTTAAACTCTTCCAACCACTAGTTCCATAAAGAGGTATCAAAACTAGGATGTGAGCACCACATTATTTCAAAAAAAAATGGGTGGGGAAAAAAAGGGTGACCATTGGGGACCTCCAACCACAAAGGGTTATGGTCCAAAATAATCTATGGGAGAGTGGATAAAATAGCTACACCAAAGAGATGGAGACAAGAGTTGGACATAAAAACTCTATCTAATCTGTTGAGAATCAAATTGACCCCTGACCTCCTATTACTCCATGTGAAATTCGAGCGCTTTAAGTCTAAATCTCTTAAACCTACAACATTAACAAAATCCATGAAATCATTTAGGATTTTGGCGTCCACTTCATTACCACCTCATATTTTTGAAGGAAAAATAGGGGTGTTGAAATCTCCCAAAACCACCCACACCTCATCCTGAAAGGAGGCTCTCATATCAAGTAGAATATGCCAAAATCTCCTTCTATCAGTAGGGAAATTCAGCGCATAAATATTAGAGATGACCCACCTTCTATGGGTTGTATTACACCAAAAAATAATGTTTATTGCCATTGAATAGGATGAAACCACGTGGCCATCAACCTTATAAGGGTCCCAAAAAAATAAAATACCACTGGAAGAACCAGAAGCCTCACTCACTGCAAATCCAGAGTGTTTCCAAACTACATTATGAACCAAATCCGTTGAAGAAGCATCAAGTTTGGACTCTTGGATGCATAAAAAAATAGGGGATTTTTATTTCCTAAGCAAATCTAACAAACACTTTTTGGAGGAGCTATTTAGCCCTCTCACATTCCACGAGCATAACTTCATTGAGATCAAAAGTAGATTTTCTTGCTAACACTTTGGAAAGTGAACGTTTAAAGCTATCAATCTTTAGAAACTTATCTCCATTCTCCTCTTCAAAAAAAATCCTTGCTTGCACACCATTGGCCAAAGCCTCCTCCATTTGTTTCTTTATGTCAGCTTTGCTAAGAGGCCTACCCAGATGTTTGGATAGGCCAAGGTCCAAACTCTTCTTACACTAACTTCTTATCTTTGGGCCTGGGAAGCCCTTTTCAAAAATTAATTTAAGAGATCCCATTGGACTATCTAGATCACTTGAGGGCATCGAGAAAGAATCCTTTGAGAAAGCACAAACCACCTTGGGAGTAGAAACCACATTCCCCATCATCATATCTAGAGCCTCCGTGGCCTTCATTTTGAGATAGCCAAATGAGTTAACCATAGGAAAATGCAACACTACATTCTTGGGATGGAGAACCACCTCTAGGTGAGAAGTGGGAGCAGAGGCTTTCAGTGAGGGGGAGACAATAACAAGTCTTACGGATCAACTTAGTCCCTTATAATGGGCTTTGACCCACTTGGAGACATCATCGATTTCTCATTAGAAGGGTTTAGAGCCTTCTTCCATCAAACCTTCCATTTTTAATAGTAGGTGTCGAGCCTGAAAGAGCCCCTTAAAAAGTTGTACATTTAGAATCAAATGCAGAGGGCTTTTGAGGCCGAGACAAAGGATAATATTTTTGAATATGATCGCTTTGACCATATTTTCCACAAGGAATAGGTTCGTTCTAATAGAATACTAGTTGAACCTAGCAACCCAAGTGGGAAACCAATTCAACCGACTTAGGGAGATCCTTATCCAAATCCACCATTATACACATAGAAAAATTGGTATTTATCTGCTGACAAAAAGAGATAAAGTCAAAGGAGATGAAGTCTCCTAAAGTAGAAGCCACTACTTTGAACACATTCTCATGCTAGAGGAAGATTGTAAATTCTAGGAGCCACACCCAAAAAGAAATAATATTGACCTTTTGTGATGCGAGGTTAAAATAAGAGCCCCAATTATGCAATAATAGGCCATACTTGCCAAAGAACCAGGTACCCCCATCGAGAATTTTTTGGGAATCAACTTTAGAGGAGATTCAAATAAATAAGAAATCATGAGGAAGGGAAGCCAAGGCAAGGGAATCACTGGGTTTCCACCGCGATAGCGCCCAACACTTAAGGACCTTAAGGTCCGGTCTACCTCCTGAAAAAATTTCCACCAAGTCAAAAGAACCCTTCTCCACAAGATAATTCATGATGGAATCAAGAATACAATTTTGAAAGGAATTTGCCTCCATGAAACAGGGCTCCACGACCAGTAACAACTTCTGCAAATAAAATCTTGGGCCCAAACTTAACCCCCTTCATATTGCTTAATTTTCCTAGGACCCAAAAAGTGGGTGAACCTAAACTGTCGAGAGGACCAAACCCCAAAGGTGGCCCCTCATTGGAATCAGTGGGTGAAAACTCGCAACCACCTTCACCATCGTACCACATAATTACCAAAAACAAGCACCCTCGACAACCACCAAAGATGCCAAACAAACGTCACTAGCAAACGCTCCTCTAACTAGCTTACATACGACTTGTACAACCCAAGAGCTTCAACTTTGTTTAATATTTTGATAAGACATTTCTTACTACCATTGATGATTTTCAATTCTACTGTCCTTCCTCTATCAAACAATTATGACATTGAAGTTAAATTATTTTTTATCCTTGGAACGTAAAACACATTATCTAGTGTACATTCTAAGTAAGGTAGACTAAGTGTAATATTGCATATTTCTTGTACTTAGTAGATTTTGTCATCATCTATGTCAATTGCTATACTTTATTTCAATTGAATGGAGTTAAACCAATATAGATTTCCAATCATATGATTTTTGGCTCTTGAATAATATACCAATATTTATCTTCATACCCAAAATTTTCTTCTATTTGAATTTTTGGTGATTTATTATATCTCAAAACATGTTTATGGCTATATCTTTTTTGCTTCTAAAAATATCTCTTAATGAAGTTTACTTCTCTCAAACATATTTGATTTTGTGCAAGACCTTTTTGATCCACTCATAATTACTTTTTTTCAATTCTTTATTTTCATTAATAAGCCTTGAATAATTCTACAAATCCTTTTAATCTCTTCACAAGTCTCTTTTGAATAAAATCTTCTCTATAAATTTTTTCTTTCAATTATTTTCAATTGTAGTAGAAATCCTTATTATTCCAAAATTTAATATTTTTGAAAAATTCAAATAATTTCCCTTCTCTCCAATATTTTTTTCCTTCAATATTCAAATCAATTCAACTTTATTTCTTTCTCCAATAATGTTTCAAATTCCAATTAATCAAATATTAATATTTTTTTCTTAAATAAAAAATATTTCACTTTTTCTTAATATTCTTCTTCAAATATTTATTCTTCACTTTAGTTCTTCTTCTTCTTCATCAATTTAATAAGTTCTTCCAAAGCAATATTTTACCCTAAATTATGCATTTTTTAGTTTTGTTTTCTTTTGAATAAATTCTTCCAAAATAATATTTTCTCCTTTAATTTTCTTAAATAAAATAATTCAAAGGTTAATGTAAATACCTTTCTACTTAATTAATACTCTGTCATCATGGATTTTATTTTGCACCACCTCCACAATTTTGAAAACTTCTAAGTCCTCTCCAGGACATAATAATTATTTATTTAAATAACCTTTCTTCAAATTTAATATTTTTCACAAACAAATATGTGAGCTTCAATCTTTAATTAAACCTTAATATAGTAAATACTTCAATCAATGCATATTAATTTTTTATACCTAATATATTCAACTACAGAGAATAAATTTATTTCACTACTCATTTTGGGCATTACTCTTGTGACTTTGACTATGCTAATTACATACACCATGATTTCCAATTGTACTTCGTTTTAGACATTTCTTCTACTCATCATTTCAACAAAATTTTCCTAGCATAATTTTCAAACCTAGTAAATTTTTCAATGTTTCACCTAGGGTATTTCATAGTCTGGTGCTCTATTGCACATTCATTAGTGAATTATCTAACATCTTAGTTTTTTGCTTTCTTCATATGTTCTAGCTCTCTTCAACTATATTTTTAAATGTTCTTCTTCTTGAGCTATCTCTCCATGCATTCAACTTTAAATATTCTAGCTTCTCTAAAAAAAATTGTTCTCTTTATGCAATAGGAAGTATTTACTTTTCTCAATCCTTCCAATTATTATAGGCTTCTCTTAATCTTTGGGTGCACTTATCAACCTAAATTCTCTCAAATCAAATGGATCTTACCAAATGCAACTAGTGTGGCTATGGCTAGACACATTTAGTGTGACTCTATTTGATCAAAACAACATGGATAAATGTATATCTCCTTACCAAATGTTGTCCTCCAAAAAATAGGTATTTACAATAATAATTCATCACACTAATGGATCCTCTTTTGTAAATTTAACTCCACCTCACCCAAGCATTTTTTATCTAATACTTTGCTTCTCTTCTCTTCACCTCTTCATAGAATCTCTCCTTCATCATATCTCCTATAGTGTGGCACAAATTCATGTGTTCAATATCATACTTAGTGAATAATATTATTGATGAATATTTTAATATCTCACTGCTACATCAATTACATTGCTTTGCCTTTCCTATATACACACATAGATATCATACTCTTCACATTCATAACCATTGATCTTTATACTTACACAAAAAATTTATCTCCTCACACACAAAGGATATCTAACACTTCATATTTATCATGGGAGAAATATCACATAATAATAAATTTATTATGGACTCCACATATCTACATAAGGACAAATACTCTAATGATTACACATACTAAATTACAAACTCTTACATAACTCCATACACCTCACTTACATAACTTCACACTTACTTATATGACACCTATTATATACTTAAATATTAATTACACTCTAAACCAAACTATTTACATATTACATGCAATATTTTTGGAAGTTACAAAATAATATACACCTATTATATACTTAAATATTAATTACACTCTAAAACAAACTATTTACATATTACATGCAATATTTTTGGAAGTTACAAAATAATATAATACTTTTAACATTCAATATAGATTGTCTATATTCGTAAGCCATGGACCACCATCCATTATTTCATCATTAATATTCAAACTAAAGATGATGAGAAAAAATCTTTTTGGAAAAAAATAAGAAGCATATTTTTAATTTTTAAATACTTTACCAATATTCACAAATTGCACATGTTAAACCTTTGTTGTTAATATCCATTCTATAATACTTGATCATCTCTTCCATGATGATCATTTCTTGCATAACATATTATGGATAAGGAGTACCATAGGTTTCCTCTTTTTGTTGTTCCAATTAAGACTTTCATAGTTTCAACTAGGAAATCCTTATTTCCACTTGAGCCTTCCATAAATAAAGTTCCTTCCACACAACCTAGCTCTTCTGTGTAAGAATATTTTATTTCTTAAAGTTCTTCAAATATCTAGAAAAGAAACATTGATGCTCATTCCTTACTAGCACTCTTTCTTAAATAGTTAAATGTATATTAATTGATAAAATATTATTTATTATTATTATAGATTTGGTTAGTGTGAGAACCACTTACGCTCAACGTTAGGCATCCCCAACCTAGCTCTTTCGTGTAAGAATATTTTACTTCTTAAAGTTCTTCAAATATCTAGAAAAGAAACATTGATGCTCATTCCTTACTAGCACTCTTTCTTAAATAGTTAAATGTATATTAATTGATAAAATATTATTTATTATTATTATTATAGGTTTGGTTAGTGTGAGAACCCCTTACGCTCAAGGTTAGGCATCCCCATTCAACCATGACCTCTCATAAGGGGAGAGATGAGCTTGTCAATAGAGAATTTAACACACAATGCTACACACATGCTATGGTTTGAACTTTAAACCTCTCTAAGAAGAACCAAAACCAATTTGAAAATAATATAATTTATTATTATAATTATAAAAATTTCAAATTATTATTTGTACCCAACTATATTTTGAATTATTTTTAGCATGAAATATAAATTACTTATATTAGTTAAATCTAAAAAAACATATTTTATCCCTGTGAGTGTGGTCTACCAGCAATGATGCTACTTGCATTATCAGTGATGTAACCCCGGTTCAATCCCTATCGTGGATGTGTATAAGAAATATTACTTAAAAAAAGCCACATTTTTACATTCATCATTACTTATGTTTAAAAACCATATAATATTACTTTACTTATTTTTATATATTAAAAAAATAAAATAAATATAAATGATATATTCTTAAATACCGAACTGATAATCAAGTCAAAAATATTCTTTAAAATTAGCGTTCCCTTTTGGTATAAAATCACTATATACTGTCCCAAGTACAATCGCCTTAGATCTTTCTTTCTAAACAATAATTGGTTAGATTTTTTTATTTTAATTTATAAAATGATAGTCACATGTCATTATGTCACATGTTCCAAAGGATGATAAAGTCGGCGTGTTATCTTCGCTTCCACTTAAGAAATCAATATTCAAACGAAACGAGAGACCAGTTCATTTGCTAATAATAATGCTATTAGGTGTGTTGAATAACCTTTTACTTATATTTTTTATATTATAAATATATATATTTTTAATATAATTAAAATTATAAATATTATTTTGTTTAGTTGGAAAAATCATTATGTTAATTTATATATAAGAAAACAATTATATATTCATATTTACTTAAATAGTTATTAATTTTTAAAAAAATAAGGTCAAACATATATCATATGTGGACCTTCATTTTTTATAGATTTGTTTTTTAGTTATTACTTTCCACCTATAAAGTGTGTTAAAAAGGTCAAACATGCTTCAAACTACTAATTGGGTTGATCACATCTACCAAAATGAAGAAGGCTTATCTTCTTATATGGAGAGTCAACTATTAAAGTTTTAAATAATTAAATATATAAAAGGTTCAAATCAAAAAAATGTTAAGTAAAATTGAATTGTGGAACGAGAACATGAATGCAGGCATCTATGTTAAATCCCTAATATTCACAAAAGAGAAATAATCAAACATGATGTTCAAAATAACGTAGGTTTATCTTCTTGTCCGTAGCGTCAACTATTAAACTTCTATATAATATAATTAAATATATAAGATATTTTAATAATTTATTTATATATAATTTTAAAAATTAAGTAATTTTTTAAAAATATATTATTTAAAAATAAAAAAATTAATTTTTTTAATAAATTATAATTAGTTTGTTTTAATTAGTTATATATATGTTAATAATGTGAATATTGTTAACATGTATCGAAAATGTGAAATTAAAACATTTTAGATCCCTAATATTCAAAAGAGAAATAATCAAACATGATGTTCAATGTTGCTTGGCCAACTTAACATTTTAAACTATTTAAACTTACACCTATAAAAACCTTCCTCCAAGATATTTTTTTCTTAATGGAAGTCAAATGTTGGGTGTCAAGGTAGGTAGGTTGGTAAGTTTTTCATGGCTTCGATCGAGGGGATGCTCATCGAAAGCGGTGGTAAAGTGGGCAAGGTGGTTTAGTTTGCTTTGCTCATGTGCAGTTTGTATGCCGAATATTAACTACGAATCCCGCTTTTGGAGGATTATGCGCAAAATATATCTTGTATGAGGGGATGCTGAGTAACCATTCATCGACATTATTCCATGTCAATCTAGTATTCCCCACACTAACAATCGACGTGGAAACCATTATCAAGACACTTTTTGGCAGTGGTAAAGTTACGTTAATACACGAAATTTGAAATAACAGATGCTTGAAATAAAGCTGCAATATGAATGGTTAATGTCTTTCTTAGGGCCTTGAAAACTAATTCTTGGGGATTAGCATTGACCTTAATCCCGGCCGATAATAATGATGAGTAAACTGTCAAAATTCTCAACTCACCAAACTGTGAAGTTCAATACCATACTCTTCGTTTCGGTAGCAATTTCTAAAGAAATACCTAAACAGTGTACAAATTGTCCACATTAGAAATACGTGCTAATCAGCTACAGCTCTTTACACTTTATAAATAGCCACTTCTCCTCGACATTTTTTGCACACAAATTATTTTGCAGTTTTCACTGAGCCGCGAGGAACAAGATGACGAAGTTGAGCGTAGCATTAGGAGCAGCTTATTTAATGTTAACGATAGTATGGTCTCAATCGGTGATAGTTGCTTCTGCTTTAACTGACGATTCAGGGTGGCAGTCAGGTATTGCTACATGGTATGGCGCTCCAAATGGAGATGGAAGCGAAGGTAACCCTAAAACCTCTTACCTATATATATATATATTGTACTTATATTTCTAAGTCTTTAGTAAAAAGTTTCGTACTTATATTTGTAAGGTTATTTTGAAGATTGAATTAAGTCATGTGTTAGAAAGTTAAGTCATATCTACACTCTGTATTTGTTTGTTTGCCTTTTGACAATATAGGCGGTGCATGCGGATATGGCAATGTAATCAGTCAGATACCTTTCTCTTCGAGAATAACAGCAGTAGGCCCAGCCCTCTTCAAAGAAGGGAAAGGCTGTGGACAGTGCTATCAGGTATATATAACGTTTATTATTATTATTATTATTTTTTGGTTTTAAGGGCGGAGCGGACATCTACAAAGTTATCTTAAAAGGATTTGGACCTTCGTATCTTCACAACAATAAAGAAACCGGACACACCATTTGATTAAGATCTTACCAAGACTTTATTATTGTTTAATGTTGGGATTAAACCAAACAAAACAGGTAAAATGCGAGACGAGTGGTTTATGCTCAGAAACTCCGGTGACAGTGGTGGTCACGGACGAGTGCCCAGAGTGCACAGAAGCGCGAGCTCACTTTGATCTCAGCGGGACTGCCTTCTCCGACATGGCATTTCCTGCTCAAACTTCGGAACTCCGTAATTTGGGGATCGTGAATATCTTATTCAAAAGGTATATATTTTCATATAGATAGATAGATATATAATTTACTGTATTTGATGGATGGCATTCTGTTGGATTCAGGGTACAGTGCAAATATCCCGGAAAGAACATTGCATTCCACGTTAATGCAGGCTCCAATGATTATTGGTTTTCTGTGCTTATTGAATTTGAGAATGGCGATGGGGATCTTGGAGCCGTCTATCTCAAGCAGGTCCTATTTTCTATTCCAAACTATTGCCTAACATAGCAGTTTCCAGAGCTAAATATAAATAAAGCCATTCTTAGTCTTTGATTGATTTTTAAGTTAGCCGTAGTATTGAGCCCTGCTGCATTTTCACGTTGTGTTTGTACTTGCACTTGCAGGCGAATTCAGAGAGGTGGGAAGCAATGCAACATTTGTGGGGAGCATACTGGGCTTTGAACAGTGGACCTCTGAAGGCTCCATTCTCTATCCGCTTGCAGACTCTTTCAACTAACAAAACACTTACCGCAAATGATGTTATTCCACAAAATTGGCAGCCCGACGCTACATACGTATCCCTTCTCAACTATAACTAAGTATAAACTATGGATTCGATGTTCTATTATATAAATGCTCACTTCCCCGACACTGATTTTAGTATAAATCAGTTGCCGCTGAATAACATAAGCAATTCTCCTACCAGTTTATTCTCCACGAATAATCATAATAGATTGTTACTGATTAACGCTTTTTATTCCTTCTGTTTACGTTTCTTAGCTTTCTCTTGGGTATTTCAGTTGGCCAGCAGTACGAATAGTTTAGTCTCTAGACTAGTGGAGATAGTTATAAGAATCTATGTGTGCTATATGTTATGGGTAAATTGTGTTCCTAATGATTTGACGACCTTATTTTAAAGATAGTTATGAGAATCTATTTATGCTATATGTTTTGGGTAAATTGTGTTCCCAATGATTTGAGTGTGATGTACAAAGCTTGACTTTAAATCTCTTGGCTAAATTGTGTCTCCCTAAATATCTTCTATTTATTAATGAACATAGATTGTTTGCATGGTTGTGAAATCATCATCTTGGAAAAATAAAAAAAATCTAAAAAAGCATCGATGATAAACTCATCAACAAAGAGAGGAAACTCACTAATTCGATCAACTGTACTAGTAAAAAGATTTAAATTTTGCTTTCTCATAATAGGTTGCAGTTTGATGTTTAGTTGATATGTTACTATAGGATTCATATTGGAGGGTGGAAGTAAGGATCTTTAATAGTTTTATATTTTGCAATTAAGTTTTTAATTAATGTATGTGAGTTTTAGTTTATTTATTTTAATTTAATTTATTTTATTTAGGCTTTTATGAATTTATTTTTACTCACACATTGAATATTGATTTGAATTTGTAAGTTATTATCATCATTTTTTAATTGGTGAGATTTACATTTTTAATAAGTTAGTCAGGTATTCAAAAATTGGGTGACTATGAACTAAATGTAGACAATAAACTACTTTAGTAATATATTTAAAGGGAAAAACTTAAGCATAAGCGAAAAAATCTCAAATCTAACATTCTAGTCCATATTTTTTTACTTTCTTATCTTTATTTAAAAAAAGCAAAATACACATTTTATTTTCTAAAAAGTTCCTTAACAAAGTTTACCTACTATAAAATTATTGACCATTTTTTGGGATTATACTCCTTTATTCGAGCATGCAGAGCCACTAATTTAACATTCCTCAAGGTAGACATAAAAAATACTTTAGAAATATAAACTAGAAGTAAAAACTTAAGCGTAAATTATAAGTGAAAAGAATATCAAATCTAACATTCAAACCCATATTTTTGTACTTTTATTATTTTCTAAAAAGTTCCTTAATAGATTTTAGCTACCTTAAAATTGTTGATCATTTTTAAGGACTATACTTCTTATTCCTACATGTAGAGCTACTTCCTCCTCCTTGGTCAACATATCAACAATAATGAGGGCTTCTAATTTAGTTCCTCTAACTAACTATGTAAAACTATATTATCTTCATAAAAAAAGAAATAAAATATAATATAACAAGACATGATTTTCCTTTATCATCTAAATAATATTCATTATATTTTTTCATTCCATTATATAGGCTTGAAATGGATATCATCATTCTATATCATAACCATATAGTTAAACTAACTTGTCAAGATTCAAACTTTGATCTCCTTCTTGAAGGTTGAGGACTCTAACTAGTTAAACTAATACCATTTGATTAACTATTATGGTTATCTCATGAGATTTGAATCTTGGCTTATGATGTTAAATTTTCACTTCTAACTCCTTTCTCTTAATTCTATGTTAAAGAAAATACCATCATATTGTCACATATAATGTCAAGAAAAATAAAACTAGAAAGAAGAAAAACAAGAATGTGTACCACATACAACCAAAGATATTCACATATCCTTTCCAAAATATACAATATGGTAAAATACAATATCCACACACATAAAAAAATAGATAACACACACATACATAAATAATATACACACACAAATAATACACGCATACAAATATACAATATGGTAAAATGTAATATCCACACAAATAAATAAATAACACACATAAATAACATACACACACAAATAACACATACACACAAATAACACACATAAATATACAATATAGTAAAATATAATATACACACACAAATAACACAAACACATAACACACAAATAACACACGCACACACAAATAAAAATTGTAAGCATACAAATAACACACACATTTTAAAAAATATATGTTTTCTTTGGAATTTTTATTGTTGTATATCAAAGAAAAATATTTTAGATTGAGTAGTGGAGATTCATACCCATTCTCATATGATGTTGCAATTACACATAATAAAAAAATATAAATATAAATGTACCATTTAGCACTAATAATATTTTTGTATAAAGAGGACAATCTTTGCCATATGAAGACAAGCCTCTCTTCTTCTCATAGTTGGTTTTTCTCCACATAAGTTTTTTCACCAACTAATTATTGTATTAAGAGGACAATCTTCACCATACGAAGACAAGCCTCTTACTTACTTTTGATTGATGGTTTTTCCCATTGGGTTTTTACCATCTCTTCAAAATAAGTCATTGTACATGAGTACCTCATCAGGCCTTGTCATCGAGACTCATTTGTTTGATCTTACCTAGTATCACTTAAGGGGTGGTGTTAGAATAAGTGAATATTATATTAAGTTCCACTAGGATACACACTTGTTTTTCCACTCCTCCATGTGTTAGGAGAACTCTTAGTGGTATTTTCATCAGGTCTGATGAGTTGTTGTAATCCAACAACTCTCAATGATCAACTTTGCTATTTATACAAAGTTGATCCTTGAAATAAATCAATTAGTTCCACTCTTCTCTTCATATTTTGTGTAATGCTTTTCATAACTATTATTGTAAAATTCTAACATATGACATCAAAATACAATGTTTTTATCACATACTTATAGATCCTATTATTTTTATTTTTATTTTATCTTAATAGATTCTATCAAAGTTTTTAAAATTATCCATGACAATGTATTGAAGTGTATATATAATAAGCTTGCACACCTTAGTAATTAGTCCCTGCTAGTTGAACTTGTCTAGAGTATTACTAACTTTATTGATAGCCTCTTTACTCATAAAATTAAAATGGAAGCCCAAAATTTCTAACCTATATTGAAATCCTTTTATTGGGTTTTACATCTACAAAGAATCCTCACACCATGGTATTAAATATTAGCAATTCAACTATATTTTCCATGGGATCAAATATGAAATATTCACATAAATTCATACATTAAATATCACACTTATTGAATAATATCATTTATAAATATTTTAATATCCCAGTGCTACACAAATTGCATTGTGTTACCTTCAATATATGCACACATGGATATGAGACTCTTCATATTTACAACCCTTGACCTTTCTACTTACACAAATGTTTCATCTCGTCACACATGTGAGGTCTAACACTTCATACTTCTCATGGAAGAGATAGCAATAATAAATCTATTATTGACTCTACATATTAACATAGGAACAAGTACTCTAATTATTTCACATACTAGATGATAAAATCTTATATAACTCCATACTTACATGACACATCACTTATATAACTCCTCACATGAAACCTACTATATACTCAAATATTAATCACACTTTAAAATAAACTATTTACATCGTACTTGTAACATTTATGCAAGTTACAAAATAATGTAATATTTTCAACACCCCCTCCCCCCATAATACATTATCTGGTATGAAGGTCCTTTTCCTTCATGTGTTTTCAGCCCTTTATTCTAGTCTTGGTATTTTTATTTTAACTCTATTACTCCTTCAAGTTTAAGCAATGATCTATCCTTCTAAGCTATTACTTGCACTTGTCACACCTTTGATCAAGACATCACAATAGTATAACTCATCATCGGTATCAATATTTTTTATCTTTTCATTTTTGACGCTCAAATCATTATTTTCATATATATTATTGGTCTCACAACTACCATATTGAATATTAGTCCCATGTTGAATATTATATATATTCTTATTTTGTAGTGTATCAAAGAACATATTTTTAACTTATCTATCATCCTTTCAAGTTTATTTATTGATGTCCTATCTTGTTCTTTTGCCATAATAATTTTATGTTTAATTCAATACTTTATTTGATATTATTCTCATGGTAGAATTCAATCAAATTACCATTTGGTAATTGTTATCACAAGCAAATATATAACTTTTGTAGGACCCAAGATCTTCAACTTTGTTTAATATTTTGATAAGATATTTCTTACTAACATTGATGATTTTCAATTCTATTGTCCTTCCTTTATCAAAAAATTATGACATTGAAATTAAATTATTTGTTATCCGAACATAAAACACATTATCTAGTGTACATTCTGAGTAAGGTAGACTTAGTGTAACATTGCATATTTCTTGTAATTAGTAGATTTTATCATCATCTATGTCAATTGCTATACTTTTTGAATGGAGTCAAACCAATATAGATTTCCAATCATATGATTATTGGCTACTAAATTAATATACCAAGAATTATCTTCATACCCAAAAAAATCTTTTATTTGAATTTTTGTTGATTTATTATATCTCATAACATGTTTATGGCAATATCTTTCTGCTTATGAAAATCTCTCTTAATGAAGTTTACCTCTCTAAACATATGTGATTTTGTGCAAGACCTTTTTTATCCACTCATAATTACTTATTCAATTTTTTCTTTTCAATAATAAGCCTTTAATTGTACAAATCCTTTTAATCTCTTCACAAGTCTCTTTTGAATAAAATCTTCTCTATAAAATTTTTCTTTCAATTATTTTCAATTGTAGTAGAAATCCTTATTACTCCAAAATTTAATATTTTTGAAAACTTCAAATAATTTTTCTTCTCTCCAATATTTGTTTCCTTCAATATTCAAATCAATTCAACTTTCTTTATTTCTTTAATAATCTTTCAAATTCCAATTAATAGAATATTAATAATTTTTTCTTCAATAAAAAATCTTTCACTTTTTCTTAATATTCTTCTTCATATATTTATTCTTCACTTTAGTAATTTCAATATATAATTAATTATCTTCTTATCAATTCCTCTAGTTTTTCTTCTTCGTCACTTTAATAATTTAGTCTAAGGTAATATTTTACCCTAAATTATGCATTATTTAGTTTTGTTTTCTTTAAAATTAATTTCTTCAAAATAATATTTTATCCTTTAATTTTCTTAAATCAAATAATTCAAAGGTTAATATAAATACCTTTCTACTTAATTAATACTATAAATGGAAGCACGATATTCCGAGCAGAGGGAGCACTAATTATGCAACATAAGACGAAATGTAACGCTTTAATCCTATGCACAAAAACAAAGAAAGGAGACAATTTGAAAATGAAAGAAAAGATGTAAAGAAATCACAGCCCTCTTTATTCAAATATCTTATCCTCGGTTACATAGACGTCTCCTCCATTTTTGGGGGCTAGGAGCATTAAATTCGTATTTGTTACAATATGTGACTTAGTCTTCCTCTTTCCACGTGCCCACGTTTGAATGGACGGGCCAAGACGATGCCGCCGCTTACGCTGATGAGTCCTTACCTCTGCTGCTCCTCCTGCGAACAAAGAAACAACGAATATGTCAGTAGCACCTACTGCAAGTGAAAAGTGTTTGTTCTTCTAAAATCATCAAAAGATGCATGCAAACATTTATCCAAAATAGTAAACAAAATGATTCTAACCAGCCTGAAAACTTGACAAAAGACAGAAAATGTTACTAGAAGGCCATTGCCACTGAGACAGCTGGCCAATCTGCCTTCAACTAGAATTCATCCCTGGGTGGGACGATTTCTGGCTGTAATTCGTCCCTGGGTGGGACGAATTCTTCTGTGTTGAAGAAGCCGACCTGCTGCTGCTCCAATGTCAATTTCTAAGACCTGTAAAACACCTGCAAAGAAGGGGGTTATCTAATTGGGGCCATTTTGGGATGACCCAGATGGTCGGATTCTCCCAATTTGGCCTCTACCCTTAGGAATTTGATCTCGCCACCTGCAAGTCAATGAAACAACAAAGTGACACAAAACATACTAGAATCTGACCAAAAGTTACGAAATTGCAGGTGTGAGTTAACAAAACATAATAACACAAAATGCAGCCTAAAAAAAGTAATCTAGAATGCTCTAAAACCTAGAAAGTGTGGGGGTGCCCAAGTGGGCCTCCCACCGTTGGCACTTGATTTCGGCACCAATCCACTAGGGATGGGCCCAAAACCTCTTAGGATTGGGGGTCGGCGAATTGGTTGGTTCAGGTGTCCATGTGTTGGATTTGGGTCAGGTTCAAGCTTCCAAAAGCCACCCAACAACCTCCCTTGCAAAAGAGATTGGTGGATGTGGGAAGGTGAACCAAAAGGGATGCAAGTGGGTCTTCAACTCGACAGCACTTCATTTCTTGAAAACTCCTTCAACCTGTCTATTTTGGGTGAGAAAATTCCTACCTTTTATAGACCCATGGGGTCTCTTTTGTGAGGGAAGCACAAATGCCATGTGTTGGTCATAGGCGCCATGTGGCAGTCTTGTCTTCCCATGAGGGAGGGGAGTCCTTCGTTGACTTGGGCTTTGATAAATGCCTTTTGTGATAGTCTTCTAACGGCCCCTCTGTCCACCTACACACGTGTGCGAGGCAGGAGTCATCAACTGACTGTTCTGGGCTGCCACTTGGTGCCATTTGTCTTTTTGCCCGTTAAGCTTAGAATTCGTCCCACCCAAGGACGAATTCAGAATTTGTCCTGGGGTGGGACGAATTCTATTTTGAATTCATCCCTGGGTGAGACGAATACTGGGCAAAGTGTCCAAGTGTGCCAAATTGCTTCTTGACCTTACAAAATTGCTATGAAAGTGGTTAAGACCACTGTTTAACCTCTGAGGGCTGCCCTAGGGGCTGTGTTTGTCAAAGCGATCAGTGTTTGCAATCACATAATCGGATTGGTGCTGTTTTGGTGTCTACACTAAAATCATGTCTTTTATTTTGCACCACCACCATGCTTTTGAAAACTTCTAAGTTCTCTCCAGGACATATTAATTATTTATTTTAAATAACCTTTCTTCAAATTTAATACTTCTCATAAACAAATATGTGAGCTTTAATATTTAATTAAACCTTAATATAGTAAATACTTCAATCAATGCACATTAATTTTTTTATACCTAATATCTCCAACTACTAAGAATAAAATTATTGCACTATACGTTTTGGGAATTACTCTTATGACTCTAACTATGCTAATTACATCCACCATGATTTCCACTTGTACTTCATTTTAGACATTTCTTCTACTCAACATTTCAACAAAATTTTCAAACCTAGTAAATTCTTCAATGTTTCACCTAGGGCATTTAGTAGTTTGGTTCTCTATTGCATATTCATTAGTAAATTCTCTAACATATTAGTTTATTGCTTTCTTAATATATTCTATCTCCACAGTTATTCAACTTCAAATATTCTAGCTTCTCACAACAAAAATTGGTCTCTTTATGCAATAGGAAATATTTACTTTTCTTAATCCTTTCAATGATTATAGGCTTCTATTAATCTTTGGGTGCACTTATCAACTTGAATTCTCTAAAAAAAAATGGATATCACAAAATACAACTAGCGTAGCTCTGGTTAGCCATATTTAGTGTGACTCTATTTGATAAAAACAACATGGTTAAATGCATATCTCCTTTACAAATATTGTCCTTCAAAAAATAAGTATTTACAATAATAATTGTTCACACTAATGTATCCTCTTTTGTAAATTTAACTCCACCTCACATAAGCATTTCTTATCTAATCCTTTGCTTCACTTCTCTTCACCTCTTCATAAATTCTCTCCTTCATTAAATCTCTTATAGTGTAGCTCTATACCATTGTTGACAATTCATCTATATTTTCTAGAGAATCAAATAAAATGTTCATACAAATTCGTATATTCAATATCATACTTAATAATGTTATTGATGAATATTTTAATATTTTAATATCTCACTAGTGAATATTGTAAACATATACATTTATGTAAAATTGAAGTGTGAAATGAGAGCATGAATGCACGCATCTGTGCTAAATCCATAATATTCACAAAAGAAAAACAATATTTACAAATACCAAGTGCAAATATCAACTAGCAAGGATGAATGAATTAAAAATTCAATGGGAACTTGGTAATTGGTAGAGACATTTTTTGTAGGACTTCCCAAACTACCGAACTCGTTTTGGCCATATCTCACTCATCTAGACTCAGATTGAGCTAAAATTTTGACACAAACCCTAGAACATCTCCACCAATTTTCATATCATTTGGAGCAACATAGATCCTAGCGTATCCCTATGTGTGAAAAAGTTATTTGATAAGTGATTATGTGAGGGTTTCATCTGGCTTGAGTGCAAGCAACTCCAGAGGTTTGTTTTTAGGGCCTTCGAGCCCTAGAGGACAATATTTTTGTAGTTTATGCTTAATATTTTAGTAGGAAATGTTGCAGGGGATACAATATGGGTTAGAAATTTATCTTTCAATGGATCATACTATGAACTTGAGTGACAACGGCTTACAATTTGTTGCACAAAAGAAAAGTGAAAATCATACCTTTCCATGATGTCTAGGGCAATGATTAAAGAGATCACGAAACAAGTTTCAAGCAGTTGATCAAAAAATGGCTCATATCTCAAGTGAATCTAGTGCTAAGGTGCACCCACAAAATAATTATACTGTGAAAACCCCTGTCAAGGGTAAGAATTTCAAAGACTCAATCCCAAAAATGAATTTTAGGGATGCCCTTTATGGTAGACAACCTCAGCCCAATGCTAATATATATATTAGGGCTTCCCATAAACCTCTAAGAATGCCTAATATTGATCCCAGGAAAATAGAGTCAGGATGTCTTAAAGTAGTTGATGGAACTCCTATTGTTAAGCTTGATATGGGTAACATTCAAACTGGCATTAAAGATTTGGAAAAAAGAGGACTAATTTGTTGTTTCGTGGGTTTTCGTTCGAGTCTATCTACTTTCAAAGTATGGGTTGCAAAAAGCTAGAAAACTAAATGTGAGTTACAAATCTCTATTTATCCAAATGGTTATTTTCTTGTTTTATTTGCTAATAATGAAGATAGAGAGAAAAATATTCAAGGGGGTCCTTGGTTTTTTGGAAGGGTAGGGCTTTTCATGAAGCCCTTGCATAGTAAATTTAAAGTCGAAGAAGAGATGCCTTCTATAGCTCCCGTGTGGGTTAGACTCTTTGGCCTCCCTATTGAATTTTGGAATCCTACTATTTTTTCTTCAATTGGAAACTCTTTAAGAACTTTTATGATGACTTCGATTGTACTCAAAATTTTGAACATATTATTTATGCTCGGATTTGTGTTTTAATGGATTTTGACAAACCTCTACCTAAAAATATCACATTACAATTTGGGAAAGACACTTGGGAGCAAGTAGTGGACTATGAGAACATTCCTTTTCGTTGTAGAATTTGCCATTAATATGGTCATTTGGACAATGCTTGCCCAAATAAAATTCCTGATCAAAAGAAAGAAGATATAAATTCAGCAGGTTTCCAAATACCTAAGAAGAAGAACACTAAAAAACAAATAGTCATGAAGGATCAATCAAAGTCATCTGCTAATATGTTTGAAATCCTTTCCACAAATGATGTCCCAAGTGAGGAAGAGGAGATAATGGAAACTAAAATATTAGAAACACAATTTAAATATGAAGGGAAGAACTCAGATACAAACCAACAAATCAAAGGTTTTCAACAGAAAAAAAAGGAGAAAATTTACACAAGAAAAACAATATTTCAAATGTCAAAACTTCAAATAATGCAGGTCCCAATATAGACTCCGTTGAACCATCTAGTAAAATTTTGGTTGTGTATGAGCATTCTTAAAGGTTAGAAGCCATCTCGGATTCAATTAGAATAAGTTGAGAAACAAGGAAAAAAAATTGAAGATGGATTCTAATCAAAAAGTAGGTTGCAAGACCAATCAATATCATATGGTAAAAGAAGGTGAAAAGCTTATAGAGGAAGGTAATATTAATGCCCTTCCCAAATTTTTTAGCCTTGGTATTAATGAATATCATCACTTGGAATATTAGAGGACTCAAAGGGAGTCTTTCAAAACAAAATGAAATTAGAAGAATGATTCAGATAAATCATCCACATCTTGTTTTCCTTCAAGAAACAAAGATGTAAATGGAGGATATGGACTTAATTGCCAGTAAAATTTGGCCAGCTAGAAAAGTGATTTCCCTCAGTTCCCAAGGGACTTCGGGTGGCATTGCTTGTCTTTGGGACCCAAAAGAGGCATTTATTCACCATATGGTTGGCAGTTGGGGTTTGTTGGCTATAACTATTCAAAGTAGACATTCCAACCAGATTATGCTCTGCATTACTGTTTATGCTCCAACTTCTTTGGAGGAAAAAAAAGACAGTGGAAGGATATTACTCATATTATCTCTCATTTTCCTAAAGCTTGGATCTTGATCAAAGGATATTTCAATACCATCCTCTCTCTGGATGAGAAAATGGGGGGAAATAGAAATTTGGATAAAAACACTGACCTCATGAGAGAATATATTGTAAACCTCCATCTTGTGGATATCCAACCAGATAATGGCATTATGACTTGGTTTAATAGAAGGCAAGGCTTAGCTTGTATAATGGAGATATTAAATAGGTTTTTGCTCTTTGAAAATTTCTTAATCCATGGTCACATTCCTAAAGTGAAGACTCTTAATAATGCTAGTTCGGATCATTGGCCAGTCATGGTGGAAATGTGGAAAACCAATGTGAGTTTCTCTCCTTTTCATTTTCAATTAATGTGGCTTAGAGACATTTCATTCAGACCTCATGTGCAACAATGGTGGAAGGAAGGTAAACCTAGGCATGGGACTAAGATGTTCTATTTTTCCAAAAGACTACAATACATTAAATCTAAAATCAAGACTTGGAACTGGAAAGAGTTTGGGGATGTTCATAAAAAAAAACATGAAGTTATTACTCATCTTGAAAATTTGAATAAGAAAATCCATTTAGATGGCCTCACAGAGAAGATAAGTGCAGATGAAATTAAATTCACAACTCAGTTAGAGGAATGGGAAAAAAGAGAAGAAATATTATGGAAGCAAAAATCTAGAATTCAATGGCTCAAAGAAGGAGATCGAAACACAAATTTCTTCCACAAATCTCTTCTAGCTCGAAGATCTCACAACTTTATTTCTTCCTTAAAATCATATTTTGGAGATGTTTTTTATACTTGGGATGGCATGAACTCTATTGTTGTTGATTACTTTTCCAATATTTTTGCTGCTACTCCTCTTGACTCAACTTCACAACAAAATGTTCTTCAAGCAATCCCTTCTCTTATCACTTCTGAGGAGAAATCTATTTTGACTGCTCCTATTACTATCAATGAACTTCAACAAGTATTTTTTAAAATGTAAAAATGGAAAACCCCAAGTCTTGATGGTTTTCCCATTGAGTTCTACCAAGAGTTCTGGGATATCCTTCATGTTGATTTATTAGAGGTGGTGGAAGAAGCCAGGAAAGCCAAAGAAATTTTTAAGGTTATCAATAAAACTTATATTACTCTTGTTCCAAAATCTCAAGAGGTTGATCATATCTCAGCTTTTAGACCTATTGCTTTATGTAATGTTCTTCTCAAAATCATTACTAAAATCATGGCAGAAAGGTTGAAGCCTCTTTTGCATAAGATTATTTCCCCAGAGCAAGGGGGTTATGTGGAAGGACATCAAATAGTAGATGAGATAGTTCTTTCTCAAGAAGCCATCCATTCCATGGATATGCAAAATTCTCCTTCCATGTTCATTCAATTAGACTTATCCAAAGCTTATGACAGAGTGGATTGGCACTTCCTTATCAAAGTTTTGAGGCAATTTGGTTTTTCTAAGGATTGGATGGATTATATTATGGGATGTATCTCTTCAGTTTCCTACTTAGTTCTTATCAATGGCAAGCCTTCTCATTATTTCCTAGCTTTCAGAGGTATTAGGCAAGGTGACCCGCTATCCCCTTATTTTTTCATCATTCTTGTTGAATGCTTGGGTAGGACTATAACCAAAAAGAGGGAAAACAAAATCCTTGAGGGAGTTACCAATGCTCATGGAGCTAGACCTATCTCTCATCTTCAATTTGTGGATGAATCTACTCTTTTAGGTAAAGCTACAGTTAAGGAAGCTTCTAATATTAATAAAATTATTAGCTATTTTTCTAAGGCTAGTGGGCAGTTGATCAATGAAGATAAATCTAAAGCTATTTTATTTCACTGCTCTGCTAGTCAGGAATCCATGGTCTTGGATAAATTAAGATATAAGTATATCTCTCTTCCAATAACTTATTTAGGTATTCCCATAAGTATTCAAAGGCAAAAAAATAAATATTGGAATTGGTTGTTGGACAAAGTCAAGAAGAAAATTAGAAAGTGGACCAATAAGTGGCTTTCTTCTGGGGGTAGAATCACCTTGGTAAAATCAGTCCTTCAAGCTATTCTTATTTATGTTTCTTCCGTTTTGAACATCCTAAAGGCTATTCTTTGAGAATTGGATCAAATTAGTCATCACTTCCTTTGGAATGGTACTAAGGAGAAAATAAAATGGGCCTTGGTGAAATGGGATACTTTATGTCTTCTTAAGAGTGAAGGGGGGTTAGGATTCCGATATTCAATTAATAACAACAAAGCTTTAGCTGCTAAATTATATTTTAGGATGTTGCATAACCCCAATGCTCTTTGGGCCAATAATATCCATGCTAAATATGCTGAGAACAAAAGTTCTGAAGACCTTGTTCGCTATCAACTTCCTACCAAAGGTTCTCCCATTTTAGCAGTTCTTAAGACTGGTGAGGATTTGATAAAGAAAAAATTATTTTGGATCATTCATAATGGTCAACATGTAAATTTTGGATAGATTCTTGGGATGGTCACAAGCCTTTGATAACTTAGTTTCCCTATTGGAGGCCTTGGATGGAGGAGCTTCACCAAGCTAATTGGATAAAGGTGGCTAATTACTGTCGGTACCATATTGGTAATTCAAAGGTTGGTAGATATTGGATCCTTATTGAGGACTGGCCTATTCAAATACCAAAAAGGCAAAGACAAGATATCCAAGGCATCCTTCATATGAGATCCCTCTCTTGGTCCCATGAAAAATATAGTTTTGGTTGGAACAACACTAATAAGGGTGAGTATTCAGTTGCTCAAGGTTATTTGACCTTATGCCATAATAATCCCAACCATTATTCTAAAATATTTTTTTGATTGTGGGCTCAAAAGCTTTGGCCTAAGGTGAGGTTCTTTAATTGGATTTTATTGCATCGTAGGGTGCTTACTGGTGAGCAACTTATGAAGCATGATTTTCATGGCCCTTTTAGATGTGAAATGTGTGAAGAGAATGTATAAAATATCAACCATATTTTTATTGAGTGTACTTTAGCCTTTGAGCTATGGAGGAGAATGGCCACTTTACTTGGCTTACAGTGGTCCAATTTTTTTACTTTTGAATAGCTTTGGAGGGATTGGCCTAATCAAGAGGGTGTTGATCATTTTATTAGGCAGTTAGTTTGGATGGGTTCTACCATTCTTCTTTGGAATATTTGGAATGAAAGTGTAGACACCAAAACATCACCAATCCGATTATGTGATGACAAGCACTAACCGAATTGGCATACACAGCCCCTAGGGTAGCCCCCAGAGGTTAAAAAGTGGTCCTAACCACTCTCACAGTATTTATGTAAGGTTAGAGGTCAATTTGGCACCTTTTAGGCACTCTCCTCCCTACTCATCCCACCTTGGGATGATTACAAATTGGTATTCATCCCACCCTGGTAAGATTAGCAGTATTCGCTCCAGGGTGGGGCGAATAGCAAGTTTGACGGGAAAAAGGTCAAACCTCAACAAATGGTAGCTCAAATCCACCATTTAACTCCTCCTTCAATGCATGGAGTGCGAGTGAGCATTTTTTAGCTCAAAGAGGTAGTCATAGGGGCAGTCATGGAGCCCTTAATTAGGGAGGAATCTTCTTCCCCCTAGCAAGGCATGATGGCCAAGTGATGCCTCTACATGCTCATTCACAAGAGACCCTCAGGTCTATAAAATGGTGAGTCTTCTCACCCCAAATATAAATAGAGTAGGAGCATTTGGAGCAACAAAGTGCTATCGAATTACATCCTCACCCATCGTTTGTGCTTCTTATATCCTTGATCTCTCTTTTGGAAGAGAGGTTATTGGGTGATTATTGGAAGTGCAATCCGGACCCAAAAACTAAACTTTTGGCCACAATACCCCACCCAATCTATTGACACAACCCCATAAGTGGTTTTGGACCCATCCCAAGTGGATTGGTGTCGAAACTGAGTCCCAAATGGTGGGCGTCCTACCCATGGGCGCCCCTCGCACTACTGTAGTCCTAATCACCCCACCCTAGACTGATTAGAAATTTGTGGCATATTTACATACCATTATTTTTTAATTTTATTATAGGTCATCTATATATGTTGTCATTTAAATTTTATGTCATTTGGATGATTTTTGACTGTGCTTTCAATGTTTGTCACTTTCACTAACATACAGGGCGATCGAGGCATAATCTACAAAATTCGACCATCTGGGTCATCCCAAAATACCCTGTTTTGTCTAACCCCAACTCTGCTGGTGTTTTGGATGCCCCTAGATGGGACATTTAGGAGGTTATCTATTGACATTTTATGACAGTCCTAATCGTCCCACCCCAGAGTGATTAGAAATCTGTGGCAGATTTCTCAACTGTTCCTTTTTCAGTGTGCTCTTGGTAATGTTTTCTTGCTTTTGTAAAAAAATTTAGCTTATTTTGATATGTTTTAGTTATCATTTTAATAATTTTATGCATGCATCAATCGTAGGCCTTGGGGATCGCATGTTTCCCTCCATCCACAGGTGCTACTAACCATTTACTATTTCTCTGAACATAAGATATTGACACTGGAGGGGTAGCAAGGAACTATAGACACACACACAAGTGGTGGTGACGTTTGGTCCGCCCATTTTCAATGTGGGCACGTGGAAGATCCCAAAGGGGAATGTATCATTTGTGGTGTAATAAAACTATGTCCGGCGCTCCCAGCCTCTAAAAAGGGAGGAGATGCATTGTAACCCGATCTCGAGCAAATTAATAAAATAAAGAGCTGCACTTTTACATTTGCTTTAAATCTCATTTCATTTCATTTGTTTTCCCTCTTTTCATGCATTCTCGTTCGTAGGACATAGCGTTACATTTCCCTTTTGTTTGCTTCCGTATCCTCATGCTTTCAGTGGCGATCATGGTGGGACCTTGTCCCTTGATTTTTAGATCAAAATTTGTGTATTTTTGCTTGCAGGTGTCAATATTTCAAGCGCTGGACTGCTGCTCATTCCACCCTGTGACGAATACAAAGCTGGAATTCGTGTCACCCAGGGATGAATGGGCATTCGTCCCACCCTGTGATGAATACATATATGTAATTCATCCCACCTCGGGATGATTAGCTCTTTGTTTAGTTTTAGATTAGAAAATTAGAGGCAGCCGATTTGGGCAGAGAGGAGGTAGGGGTTCTGAGCATCCTCTATCATTTTCTATTTTATGTCTCTGTCATTTTCTGTTTCTTTGCTTGCATAGGAGAGTTTTACTGCATGTTTTTCTTTTTTTTTGTGCAAATAAAAAGAACCCCACACACCATGTGGTAATTTAAACACTAATAAGTTGGTCATAAAACCCCAACCCTTGATCAAGACCAATGGTGGATTTCATCACCACCTTGGCTTAAATTTTTGCATACATAACCCCAATCGCTACTATTGCTAGACGTAAATCCTGATGAAAGCTGACCAAGTGTAGCTAGGGTGATTCCCAACACATGAGGATAAGTCTTCTATGGTAGGTGTCAAAAATAGGGTGATTCCCATTCCATACCACCTATGTTACACATACCATTCTACTCTCACATACCAATAGTTTCCCTCATGTAAGGGTGGGTATATTGAGAGGTTTGGTATAATGGCTTGGAAGTGGTATATTGAAGGGGTGACCATTTTGGGAGACATAAGATCCATCGTATTACATGTACAACAACACGTTCTTCACAAAGCTTTCAAAAAAAAAATCAAAACACACTAAACCAGATTTAGGGCACACCTTTAATCTATAAATGAGATAATCACTTCTTTGATTGTGTGGTTCCTTTTGTTAAGTGTAGAATAAAAATCATAAAGAAGATAAAAACCTACATATGTTGTAGAGAGACACCACCATGGTGTACACTCGTAGCCAATCCCAATCATAGGCAGAGGCTATGAAAAGTGTACAAGGAGGCACAAGTCACCTCCGCTATAGCCCCAAGGACTTGGTCATACCACCTTGGCAACGTGACCCACAAAATAGTCCACATCATACCATAATGGAACGGAACTATGGAGACACCCCTTTGAGGGACACTCCCATTCAACATAGACCCTTTCAGGAAGAATCCTTACACATGACACTCAACATAAATGGGAAGGCTCCCTTAGACGCTCGTTATGAGTGGCCACCGCACAACAAAGTACAAGAAAAGCATAGGGTCCATAAGGAGGGGCCACACGATTACATCATCCCTCCTCTGCCCCTTATTACTATAAAAAACAATAGGCCAAATCCATAGTGTAAGGCTCTTCAGACAGGGCAAGCCAACTCTGCCTGCCCCTTTCACATATATGAAATGGAGCATGAGGAAGACCACTACATTCCTTAAGAGCAATACATAGTGTGGGAACAATGCGCTTCCGCACCTACTATTTATTAGGATCACCTAATGATGCCAGAGCCTCAGGTGAATGCCACCAACCTTGACAGAGTGGAAGCAACCTGTAGAGATCTTGGATCATCGTGACCAAGATAAATATGTAGGAGAGGCATATAGGCCTCCTAGACTCAAGACGGTGGAACAAATTGACTTGGCATTCACCAGACATGCCACCTACCAAGTGCAAATCACGTAGCTTGAGCAATACCAACATTAGTTGGAGCACCTATATCACCTTAGCAAAGAGCACATTTGGTGTCAAATAGACGATTTGCTCTAGAACACTATGCCTGAGAGGGTTCCAACCCATCGCACGTAGAGGGCAGAGCTGTATGAGAGGCACAACCCCTTGGTATGAGACAGGTCTCCATGACCTTACCAAATGTTGCCTCTGAGGCCTCCTATACCTGAGCGGTAGGTCACTCCCAGAAACAATTATGGGCACCCTCCATGGGAACCCACCCATGTTTATAGGTCTCGCCCAGGAACTCCTCAAGAAGAGCAGGCTGAAACACCCTACCAAGGAAGAGGGGGTGCCATCCAGCCACCCCTCCATAGGATTCAATTTCCCTGCAACCCACAGTAGAAGCAAACCAAAGAGGAAGAGATCAAATATTCTGATGCATATAAAGTGCTACTAGAGTGCTTAGAGTCTATGGAGACCAAGAATTCTAGGCCCCAAAAGCCCACTTTACACCAGCTCTGCAGTCACCCTGTGCATCCATCAGTACCGACACCCCCATACCCTGAACACTTTAAACTACCCCAGTTGGAAATATTTAGAGAGGAGGAGGATGCCCAAGAGCATGTGAATAGATTCCTAAGCCAATGCTTTGGCATTCAGGACAATGATACTTTGCTGCTAAGAACATTTATAACCACATTCACAGGCCCTGCCTCAGATTGGTTCACTCAGTTGCCAAAGCATAGCATCAGTAACTTGGATCAGCTAGTGGATGCATTCCTCAAATGCTTCACCTTCAATACTAAGAAGAAGGCATCACTAAGCGACCTAGCTAGCCTCAGGTAGTATGAGGAAGAAACCATGGAAGCCTATGGAAATCGATGGAGGACGTTGCTTTCAAAGCTGCCCTACCTCCCTCCCATGGCCAAGATAACCCAAATGTTCTCAAAGAACTGTTTGAGGTCAATCTCCTTGCTATTACAACTATAGAAATATTCCACTCTTGAGGAAGCCCTAGCGCAATCCAAAATCATTGAGGAGATCAAGATACAGGATGGTGATATTTCCAAGCCATAGAAGAAAGAGTGGCCTAAAAATGCCAAAATAGGGACCATGCAACCGAAACCCACTGTGATCAATCAGGTTGCTATCAATGTACCAAAGCCTACACAGGTAACACAGCCCCCAAATGCTAACTATCAGGCGGTCCCTCTTGACAGTTATGAAAGAGAAAATCATTGGCAAGAGCAAAATTAGTAGCGTCGCCCTAGGCGATAATTCACACCCTTTATAGAGTCTAAATACTCCTTGTTTGATTGTTTGTCAGTGGCAAACTTGATAAACCTACAGAGAGTCGACCTATAGACCCGAATACACCAAAACCCAAAGGTTATGGGGAAGACTTGTACTGTAGGTTTCACCGACAAAAGGGACATGACATTTATGCATGTTGGAAGTTCAAAAGCTTCATGCAAGACCTAATCGAAAATAAGATGCTAGTGGTAGATTATACTGTAGCACCAAACAACCAACAAATGGGGGTCTTCAAAGACCCCCTACCTGCCCATGATATGTAGGCAAAACCCCTTCAATTCAATGAGATGACATAGAACTGCCCAATGCAGGGGTATGTAGGGATGATAAGCATAGTGACTCAAAACAAGAGGTACCCAGGAGCTGCCATCACGGTGCCTATTGGAGAGGTTCCATAAACATCACAACCTCAACAGCACCCTATGCAACCTCCCTTGCCTAGACCAGTGGCCATGATTCAGACTAGACTTACCCAAAGTTTAAGGACCACGTTGGCTAGGCTCTCCATCTACGAGCTCATTCAACAATTATCGCCCCATCGGGAGGCTCTAATGGAGATACTAAAAGCCATTGAGTTGCAACCCCACGAAGAAAACTCCTTCAACAAATTTGTGGGACATGTCAAACAATGCACCAAGCTAGTCATCACCTTTAGAGAGGATGAGCTGAAATCAGTGACTGGTGACATGGCGGATCCACCCCTGCACATCATTGCATGGTTCAACAGGATTCTGTATAAGAGGGTTTTGGTGGACACTGGCTCATCGAGTAATATAATTACAACAGTGGCATTGAAACACCTGAAGTTTCCAGCATCTCACATCATGGCATCCACCTATACTCTGCGAGCATTCAATGATGCGATATGCTTGATGGTTGACATAATTGTCTTGCCTATCCAGGTGGGACAAAAGACTATTCCTACATTGTGCCACATCTTGGAAGGTGAGATGGCCTATAATATCTTGCTAGGCTGGCCTTGGATCAGGGACATGAAGTGTGTCCCTTCGATAGCCCACCAATGCCTAAAGTACACATTTGAAGGGCAAGTGCATGTAGTCCTGACGAACATAGAGCCCTTCGAGTGTTGCAATGTGATGCAGATGATGCCACAATCGACCCTTCCATCAACACATTTGTATTTTCAATTTAATCCATCTAAACAGGGTCTGGTTCTGCATGCAACCCCATTGTTAAGTCCATCAAATCCCCAACTGGGCCCATCTTCATCATCTGGTCCTTCACCAATGATGCCACCTATGGTGGCCACATCGAAGGACAAAGGGAAGAAACCCCTAGAAGAGGCACCACCATCAGTATCAACCATATCTACCGAGCAGATGCCTAGCCGAATGGAAGTAGAGATGCCTAGTTCACCTAACATGGAGTGGACTCAGGAAGAACTCCCATTCCCTACCCCTCAACCACCAATGATCACCATTGAGATGGCCAATACGGGCCTGGGGGAGTATCTAGTGTGGAATATTGTAGCAACACCCACACTTGAGTCCCTGCAGGACATGGGGAGACCTCGCCTCCACATTGGTACTATTGTTCCTCTAGGATACCCACCAAATCAGACAAACTTTGTCTATGGGGGCCTTGATAATGGCATTGAACCTTACATGCAAGACGAAGAAGATGAACAGCCCTTTGATGAGGATGTCATCTATTTGTCCAACCCAGAATTCGCTTTGAGATATCTTGACCAATGCAATTGGCATGGATATGGGTTGGGTAGATATGAGAAAGGAGTGCGCATTCTTTGCCAACCAAGATATCAAATGCCATACAACAAGTTCGAAGTGGGGTTCAACCACCCCATGCCCCTTGACATCTTGGTAGAGAATATGCAAGGCCTAGGGATAGGCAACAAGGATAGGTTGGCATTAGATCCATATGCCAATCCTAACACATCATATACATTGGGGGATTATCTCCCATTGTTGACAACCAACCTTGTTGACTTAAACAACCATTTCCCTTCAATCAAGAAAGGAGAAAGTTCAAGGACTCACCTACAAGAGGGATATAGACGAGGTCAGGAAGGGTCTTCAGAAGACGAGTCAAAGTATGAGGTAGTGCCTTGGGACCCTTTCGAGTCTGATAGCAATCACTCACAAGTGACGCCCATAGATGATTATCAGGATAGCTTCATGACAATGTTCCCCTTGAATGCTCCAATCGAGCAAATGCCACCTCAAGAGAATCAGGTCCTCTCACAGAGATTAGAAAACCCCGATGGGACCAGATCAATTTGCTCGAGCAAGATGAGCCTCACGTGCTACAAACAGTCATCGAAGCCAACGAAGGCCTGTGGATCTCTGACAGTGATTATGAAGATGAAATTGAGATGGCATATTTCAATCATATGCAGCAACAACAATACCCCATGGACCTTGACAACATGTTTCAACAGCTAAACATGGGGCCAAGGCATAGGTGGCACCTAAACCCAGTACAGTTAGACCAAGTGGTGCATCCACCACTTTGGGCATACAAAGAGCACCTTCCACCCAGAGACCCTATAGAGTTATCAGTGCAAAGGGTAGACCCTGTCCTTTTATCCACACATAGGGCCGATCCATTTGTACCAATATCCCCAGTGCCAGATATGGAGCACAAAAATCATCAAGGAAGTCCGAGTCACCACACCCATGGTAATGGAGACCAAAATCATTTCATCAACATGATCTCCATTGATTTAACCACTCCCATTCACAATCCAACTGATCCAGCATGGTCATTGTATCTAAACCTAGATGCCATAGACTGGGATCACATTGACTCACCACCATCCCCATTAGAGTACTGGCCTTGCGATGAGGTGCTTCATTTCACCCCAGGACCAACTCAGGATATCTTCCATGCTGAAGAGGGACCCGAGGTTCCCAATGCAGATCTAAATTTAGCAAATGATATCCACTTGATCCCAACTCCACACTAGTTGGAGGACGGATCCCACATGTTAGTCGAGGAGATGACTGACATAGAAATCGGCTCTGATCCAATGAATCCACAGATCATAAAGTTGGGGGTAAGTATATCCCTCGAAGAGCAAGCCGACTACATTGCCCTTATCAAAGAGAAGAAGAAGGTTTTTATGTGGTCTTACAAAGACATGCTGAGGCTAGATCCATAACTAGTCATGCATAATCTAATGCTTGATCTGACAGTCAATCTAGTTAAGCAAAAACTATGTAAGATGCATCCAATAGTGGCCTTAATGGTCAAAGATGAATTACAAAAGCTATTGGATGCACAGTTTGTCATATGCATAGATTACCCACCATGGTTGTCCAACATGGTGCTCGTCAAAAATCCTGACGGGAGGATTCGCATATGCACTAATTTTTTGATCTAAACAAAGTGAGTCCTAAGGATGATTTCCCCTTACCTAGCATCGACGCATTGGTATACGCTACAGTAGGCCACAAAATGCTATCCCTTGTGGATGGTTTCTCGGGATACAATTAGATTCGTATCAATCCTGAGGACCAACTCAAAATGGCATTCACAATGCCTTGGGGGACATTTTTTTATAAGGTCATGCTATTTGGCCTTAAATATGTTGGCGCAACCTACCAATGTGCCATGACATACATCTTCCATGATCACATGCATAAAACTTTGGAATATTACATGGATGATTTGTTGGCCAAATCTCTTTTGCACCCATATCATCTCGATGACTTAAGCAAGATCCTCGATCACCTCCTCAAACACAAAGTCAAACAAAACCCCAAGAAGTGTGTATTTGGTGTCACATCTGGAAAACTCTTGGGTTTCATAGTGTAGACACCAAAACAACACCAATCTGATTATGTGGCTACAAACAATGATCGCATTGACACACACAGCCCCCAGGGCAGCCCTTAGAGGTTAAACAGTGGCCTTAACCACTCTCACAATAGTTTTTGAAGGTCAGAGATCGATTTGGCACCTCTCACGCACTCTGCTTCTTATTCGTTCCACCCAGGGATGATTACAAATTGGTATTCGTTCCACCCAGGGATGATTAGCAGTATTCACTCTAGGGTGGGGCGAATAGCATGTTTGACAGGCAAAAGGTCAAATATTGACAAATGGTAGCCCATATCACTTAACTCCTCCTTCATTGCATGGGAGTGCGAGTGAGAATTTTGGAGTACTAGAGGTAGTTACAGAGGCAGTCATAGAGCCCTTAATCAGGGAGGAATCTCCCCCCCTTAAAAGGCATGATTTCCAAGTGGTGCCTCTACATCCTCATACATAGAGACCGTCAGGTCCATAAAATGGTGAGTCTTCTCACCCCAAATATATAGAGAAGGAGAATTTTGAGCAATGAAGAGCTACCATTTTGCATACTCACTTTTGATTGTGCCTTTCACATCCTTGATCTCTCTTTTGGAAGGGAGGTCATTGGGTGGTTATTGGAAGCACAATATGAACCCCAAACCAAAAATTTTGCCATTGTATCCCACCCAAATTTGTTGAAAACACCCCACAAGAGGTTTTTGACCCATCCCAAGTGGATTGGTGCCAAAATAGGGCCCCAAACAACGGGCATCCTGCCCTCAGGTGCTCCCCGCACTGCTGCAGTCCTAATTGCCCCACCCTGGAGCGATTAGAAATTTATAGCAGATTTCAGTTCTATTATTTTTGCATTTTATTCTAGGTTGCTTAGATAGGCTTGCATTCAAATTTCATGTAATTTTGAGCATTTTTTATCATGTTTTTGTTATTTCTCACTTTCGCTAACATGCAGGTAGCATCATCAAATTCCCGACAATAGAGGCCGAATTGGCAAAATATGACCTTCTGGGTCTTTCCAAAATACCCCATTTTACCTAACCCCTAGCTTTCCAGGTGATTTGGAGCCTCCCTAATGGGACGTTTGGGACAATGCTTTCTGACATTTTGTTGCAGGTCTAATCATCCCACCCCGGAGCGATTAGAAATACGTGGCAAATTTTTTGACTATTATTTTTGCAGTGCCTTCCCTATGATGTTCTCATGCATCTATCAAGTTTTTAGCTTATTTATATCTCTTTTAGTTGTCATTTTATTTATTTTTTTTGCATGCACTAATCGTAGGCTCGGGGATTGCATGTTTCATTTCATCCGCAGGTGCTACTGATTGTTTTCTGCTTCCTTGAACGTAGGATCTCAACACCGAAGGAGCAGCAAAGAATCAAAGACCCTTTCACACAAGCGGTGGCAATTTTTGGTCCACCCATTTTACATGTGGGCACACAGAAGAAGGCATACCACCCATGGTGTAATGAAACCTTATTTAACGCTCCTAGACCCTAAAAAGGGAGGAGATGTGTTGTAACCGATATTTAAAGCAAATTAATAAAAAGGGTTGTACTCCATATTTGCTTTCTATCTAGTTTTGATTTGTTTATGTTTCTCTCCTTTCATGCATTTTCAATTCATAGGATTTAGCATTATCTTTGGCTTCGCTTGCATCGCACTTGGTGTTTCCTTTTTGCTTCTGTATCCTCATGCTTTCATTTGCGATCACAGTGGGACATTTGGTACAGTGCTTTATGACATTTTGTTATAGGTCTAATCATCCCACCTTGAAGCGATTAGAAATCCGTGGTAAATTTTTTAACTGTTCTTTTCGCAGTGCCTTCCCGATGATGTTCTTATGCCTCTATCAAGTTTTTAGCTTATTTAGATCTCTTTTAGTTGTCGTTTTATTTATATTTTTGCATGCACTAATTGTAGGCTCAGGGATTGCATGTTTCATTTCATCCATAGGTGCTACTGATTGTTTTCTGGTTCCTTGAACGTAGGATCTCAGCATCGGAGGAGCAGCAAAGAATCAAAGACCCTTTCACACAAGCGGCGACAACGTTTGGTCTGCCCATTTTACATGTGGGCACGCGAAAGAAGGCATACCACCCATGGTGTAACGAAACCTTATTTAATGCTCATAGCCCCTAAAAAGGGAGGATACATGTAACCTAGATTTAAATAAAATTAATAAAAAATGTTGTACTCCATATTTGCTTTCTATCTAGTTTTGATTCGTTTATGTTTCTCTCCTTTCATGCATTTTCAATTCATAGGATTTAGCATTATCTTTGGCTTCGCTTGCATCGCACTTGGTGTTTCCTTTTTGCTTTTGTATCCTTGTTATTTTAGTGGCGATCATGGTGGGACACTATCCTCTATTTTTAAGATCAAACTTCTGATCAAAAATTGCTTGTTTTTGCTTGCAGGTACCAATTTTTCAAACGTTGGACTATTATTCATCCCAATCTGTGACGAGTACGGAGCTGGAATTCATCTTAACCAAGGATGAATGGGAATTCATCCCACCTTGTGATGAATACAGTTCTTTTATTTGTTCCACCCAAGGACGAATAGCTCTCTATGCACTTTCAGGGCAGAAACTCAGAGGTATCCAATTTGGGTAGAGAAAAGGTAGGGGTTCCTTGCATCCTCTATCATTTTTTGTTTTTTGTTTTTTTCTTCTTTGCTTGCATAGGAAAGTGTTACTGCATGTTTAATTTCTTTGCATAAATAAAAATAACCCCATACACCATGTGGTAATTTAAACAACAAGGAGTTGGTCGTAAAACCCCAACCCTTGATCAAGACCAACGATGGATTTCATCACCACCTTGACTTGAATTTTTGCATACATAATCCCGATCACTACTGTTGCTAGACGTAAATCCTAATGAAAGCTGACAAAGTGTAGCTGGGGTGATTCCCAGTGCATGAGGATAAGTCTTCTATGGTAGGTGTCAAAAATAGGGTGATCCCCCTTCCGTACCGCCTATGTTCCATGTACCATTCTGCTCTCGCATACCAATAGTTTCCCTCATGTAAGTGCGGGTATATTGAGAGGTTTGGTATAACATCCTGGTAGTGGTATATCGAAGGGGCGACCATTTTGGGAGACATAAGAGCCATCATATTGCATATACAAGGACACGTTCTCTACAAAGATTTCAAAACAAAAATCAAAACACACTAAACCATATTTAGGGCACACCTTTAATATATAAATGATATAATCACTTATTTGATTGTGTGGTTCCCTTTGTTTAGTGTAGCATAGAAAATCATAAAGAATATAAAAACCTACATAGCTTTAGAGAGACACCGCCATGGTGTACACCCGTAGCCAATCCCAATTGTGGGTAGAAGCTGTGAAAAGTGTACAAGGGGGCACAAGTCGCCTCCGCTATAGCCCCAAGGACTTGGTCATACCACCTTGGTGGTTGGACCCATAAGATAGTCCACATCGTGTCATTTTAGAATGGGACTATAGAGGCACCCCTTTGAGGGGCAATCCCATTCAACATAGACCCTTTCAGGAGGAGTCCCTACACGTGGCACTCAATATAAATGGGAAGGCTCCCTTAGACACTTGGTATGAGTGGCCACCATGCAATGAAGTGCTAGAACAACATAGGGTCCATAAGGAGAGGCCACATGATTATGTCATCCCTCCTCTACCCCTCATCATTGTTAGGAATAACAAGCCAAATCCAGAGCACAAGGCTCTTTAGATAGGGTGAGCCAACTCTACCCACCCCTTTCACATATATGAAAGGGAGCATGAGGAAGACCATTACATTCCTCAAGAGCAATACATAGCATGGGAGCAATGTGCCTCTACACCTGTTATCTATCATAATCACCTACTAAGGCCAGAAGCTCGGGTGAATGCCGCCAACCTCGATAGAGGAAAGTGACCTATAGAGATATCGGATCATAATGACCGACATAAATACGTAGGAGAGGCATCTAGGCCCACTAGACCTAAGACGGCAGAACAAATTGACGTAGAATTTTCCAAACATGTCGCCTGCCAAGCGCAAATCACATATCTTGAGCAAGACCAACAATAGTTGGAGCACCTATATCGCCTTAGAAAAGAGTGCATTCAGCGTCAAACAGATAAGCTACTCCATAAAACTGTGCCTAAGAGGGTTCCAACCCCTCGCACCCAAAGAGCAGAACTATATGAGAGGCACAACCCCTTGGTGCAAGACAAGTCCCCATGACCTTACCAAATGTTGCCTCTGAGGCCTCCTAGACCTGAGCAGGAGGTCACTCCTAGAAACAACGATGGGCACCCTCTGCGGGGAGCCACCCATGTTTATAGGTCTCGCCAAGGAACTCCTCAAGAAGCCTATGAGGAGTATGAGCAAGAAGAAGAACAGGCTGAAATGCCCTACCAAGGCAGAGGGGGTGCTATCCGGCCACCCCTCCATAGGCCTCAAGTTCCCCATAACCCGTAGTAGGAACAAACCAAGGAGGAAGAGATCAAATATTCTGATGCATATAAAGCGCTGCTAGAGTGCTTAGAGTCTATGGATACCAAGACTTATGGGCCCCAAAAGTCCACTTTATGCTAACTTTGCAGTCACCCAGTGCATCCGTCAGTGCCAGCACCCCCATACCCTAAACAATTTAAGCTACCCCAATTGGCAATCTTTAGAGGTGAGGAGGATGCCCAAGAGCATGTGACTAGATTCTTGAGCCAATGCTTTGGAAATAAAGACAATGATGCTTTGCTGCTAAGAAAATTTATAACCACATTCATTGGCCCTACCTCGGATTGGTTCACTCAGTTGCCAAAGCACAACATCAGTAACTTATATCATCTAGTGGACGTGTTCCTCGAATGCTTCACCTTCAACACCAAGAAGGCATCACCAAGCGACCTAGCCAACCTCAATAAGTATGAGGAAGAAACCATGGCAGCCTATGGTAATCGGTGGAGGACATTGCTTTCAAAGCTGCCCTACCTCCCTCCTATGGTTGACCTTACCCAAATGTTCTCAAAGAGCTGCTTGAGATCGATCTTCGTGCTATTACAAGTGCAGCAATATGCCACTTTAGAGGAATCTCTGGTGCAAGCAAGAATCATTGAGGATATCAAGATTTAGGATGGCGAGATTGCCAATCCAAAGAAGAAATAATGGTCTAAAAATTCCAAGATAGGGACCATGCAACTGAATCCTGTCATGGTCAATCAGTTTGCTATAAATGTACCTAAGCCTACACAAGAAACACAACCCCAAAAGGCTAACTATCATGCAATCCCTCTTGATAGTTATGAAAGGTAAAATCATCAGCAAGATCAAAATCAGTAGCATCGCCCTAGGCGATAGTTCACACCCTTCATAAAGTCTAAAGACTCCTTGTTTGACTGTTTGACCATGGTAAACTTGATGAACCTACCAGAAATTCGACCCGTAGATCCCAACGTGCCAAAAACCAAAGGTTATAGGGAAGACTTGTACTGTAAGTTTCACCGACAGAAGGGACATGATCTTTATGCATGTTGGAAGTTTAAAATCTTCATGCAAGACTTAATCGACAACAAGACACTGGTGGTATATAATCCAGTAGTTCCAAACAACCAAAATATGGAGGTCTTCAAAGACCCCCTGCCTACTCATGATGCACAGGAAAAGATCCTAAATGTCAATGAGGTAACACAGAACTGCCCCATGCAGGGGTATGTAGGGATGATCAGTATAGTGACTCGAAACAAAAGGTACCCATGCATAGCTGCCCCCACAATAGCTATAGAAGACGTGCCAACAATTTCACAACCGCAATAGCATCCTATGCAACCTCCTTTGCCTAGACCAGTGGCCACAATTTGGACCAAAATCACCTAGAGTTTGAGGACCACGTCGGCTAGGCTCTCCATTTATGAGCTCATACAACAATCATCACCCCATCGGGATGCTCTAATGGAGATACTTAAAGCCATCGAGTTGCAGCCCCATGAAGCAAACTCTTTCAACAACTTTGTGGGACATGTCAAAAGTTTCACCGAGCCAATCATCACCTTTAGAGAGGACGAGCTAAAATCAACTAGTGACATGGCAGATCCACCCTTGCACGTCATTGCGTGGGTCAATGGGATTTCATATAAGAGGGTGTTGGTGGACACTGGCTCGTCCAGTAATATCATTACAACAGCAGCATTGAAACATCTGAAGTTGCCAGCATCTCACATCGTGGCCTCCACATACACTCTACGAGCATTCAATGATGTTATATGCTCGACAGTTGGCACAATTGTCCTACCCATCCAAGTGGGACAAAATACTATTCCTACATTGTGCCACATCTTGGAGGGTGAGATGAATTATAACATTTTGTTGGGCCAACCATGGATCAGGGACATGATGTGTGTCCCTTCAATAGCCCACCAATGCTTAAAGTATACATTCAAAGGGCAAGTGCATGTAGTCCTGGAAAACTTAGAACCCTTCAAGTATTGCAATGCGATGTAGCTGATGCCACAATCAACCCTTCCATCAACACATTTGGATTTTTAGTTGAATCCATATAAATAGGGTCCGATTTCACATACATCCCCGTTGTTAAGTCCATCAAATCCCCAACTGGGTCCATCTTCATCATCTGGTCCTCCACCAATGATGCCACCTATGGTGGCCACATCAAAGGAAAAAGGGAAGAAACCCCTAGAAGAGGCACCACCATCAGTATCAATCATCTCCACTAAAGATATGCCTAGCTGAATGGAAGTAGAGATACCTAGTTCACCTAACATGGAGTGGACTCAGGAAGAACTCCCATTCCCCCCCCTCAACCGCCAATGATCACCATTGAGATGGCCAATATTGGCATGGGGGAGTATCTAGTGTGGAATATTGTAGCAACACCCACACTTGAGTCCTTGCAGGACATGGGGAGACCTCGCCTTCCCATTGGTACTATTGTTCCTCTAGGCTACCCACCAAACCAGACAAACTTTGTATATGGGGGCCTTGATAATGGCATTGAACCTTGCATACAAGAAGAGGAAGATGAAGAGCCTTTGCTGAGGATATCAACTACTTGTCCAACCCATACTTTGCATTGAGATATCTTGGCCAATGCAATTGGCATGGATATGGGTTGGACAGATATGAGCAAGGAGTGTGCGTTCTTTGCCAACCCAGATATTAGATGCCATATGACAAATCAGGAGTAGGGTTCAACAAACCCCTACCCTTGGACATCTTGGTAGAAAACATGCAAGGCCTAGGGATGGGCAACAAGGATGGGCTGGCATTAGATCAATATTCCAATCCTAACACAACATATACATTGGAGGATTACCTCCCATTATTGATGACCAACCTTGTTGACCCCAAAAACCCCTTCCCTTTAACTGAAAAAGGAGAAAGTTCGAGAACTCACCTACAAAGGGGAAACATACAAGGTCAAGAAGGATCTTCGAAAGATGATTCATAGTATGAGGTAGCACCATGGGACCCTTTTGAATCAGATAGCAATCACTCACAAGTGACCCCCATGGATGACTCCCAAGAAAGCCTCTTGGCAATGTTCCCTTTGGATGCTCCAATCGAGCAAGTACAACACCAAGAAAATCAGGTCCCACCGTAGAGAGTGAAACAACCCCGATGGGACCATATCAATTTGCTCAAGCAGGATGAGCCTCACATGCTACAAACAGTCATCGAATTCAACAAAGGCCTGTGGATCTCTGACAGTGATTATGAAGATGAAATTGAGATGGCATATCTCAATCATATGTGGTAGCAACAATATCCCATAGATCTCGATGACATGTTTGAACAATTAAACATGGGGCTAAGGCATAGATGGCATCTAAACCCAACACAATTGGACCTAGTGCTACATCTGCCACATTTGGCATACAGAGAGCACCTTCTGCCCAAAGACCCTATAGCGATATCAGTTTTGAGGGCAGAACCTATCTTCCTATTCGCACATAGGGTCGATCCATTCGTGCCAATACCTCCAGAGCCAGATTCGGAGCACAAAAATCATCCAGGATGTCCAAGTTACCACACCCATGGTAATGGAGACCAAAATCATTTCATCAACATGATCTCCATTGAATTAACTACACCCATCCACAATCCAACCGATCCAACAAAGTCATTATATCTATACATAGATGCCATAGCCTGGGATCGTGTCAATTCACCACCATCCCCATCAGAGTACTAGCCTTGCGGTGAGATGCTTCATTTTACACCAGGACCAACTTAGGATATATTTCATGCTGAAGAGGAACCTGATGTTCCCAACGTAGATTTAAATTCAGCAAATGATATCCACCTCATCCCAACTCCACACTATTTGGAGGATGGATCCCACATGTCAGTCAAGGAGACGACTGACATAGACATCGGCTCTGATCCAATGAATCCATAGATAATCAAGCTAGGGGTAAGCCTATCCCTCGAAGAGCAAGCCGACTACATTGCCCTTCTCAAAGAAAAGGATATTTTTGCATGGTCCTACAAAGACATGTCAGGGCTAGACCAGTAGCTAGTCACACATAATCTAATGCCTAATACGATAGTCAATCTAGTTAAGCAAAAACTACGTAATATGCACCCAACAGTGGCCTTAATGGTCAAATACGAATTACAAAAGTTGTTTGATGCACAGTTTGTCATCTGCGTGGATTACCCACCATGGCTGTCCAACATGGTGCCCGTCAAAAGCTTGAAGGGAGGATTCACATATGCACTAATTTTTGAGATCTAAACAAAGTGAATCCTAAGGATTATTTCCCCTTACCTAGCATTGATGCATTGGTAGATGCTACAATAGGCCATGAAATGCTTTCCCTCATGGATGGTTTATCGGGATACAATCAAATTTGTATCCATCTCAAGGACCAACTAAAAATGGCATTCACCATGCCTTGGGGGACATTTTGTTATAAGTTCATGCCCTTTGGCCTTAAAAATGCTGGCACCATTTACCAACATGCCATGACATACATCTTCCATGATCACATGCATAAAACTTTGGAAGATTACATGGATGATTTGTTGGCCAAATCTCTTTTGCACCCAGATCATCTTGATGACTTAAGTAAGATCCTCGATTGCCTCATCGAGCATAAAGTCATACTGAATCCCAAGAAGTGTGTATTTGGTGTCACATATGGAAAACTCTTGGGTTTCATAGTCTCAAAATGAGGCATCGAGGTAGACCCAAGAAAATTCAAGGCAATCCTTGAAATGCTTCCACCAAATACCATCAAGCAGCTCAAAAGCTTGCAGGTAAAGGTCGCGTCAATCAAGTGCTTCATAGTGCAACTATCTGATAAGTGTTGACCCATGAATAAATCATTACACAAGGGGGTAGCATTTCACTAGGATGACGAGTGCCAATCAGCCTTCGACGATATTAAATAATACTTGGCTTCACCGCCAGTATTGGCACCACCTAGACTAGGAGTGTCATTCTACTTATACATCTCAACTACTGAGGTGGCACTGGGTGCCATGCTAGCCCAAAAAAATTAACTACACAAAGAATAGGCTACTTACTATCTTAGCCGCACCCTTGTCAGTTATGAACTTAACTATGCATACGTTGAGAAGCTCTGCTTGGCAGTGTTGTTTGCTACCAAAAATCTTGCCATTACATGCTGAGCAACATGACGTATGTTGTGTCTAAGGAGAATCCATTGTGATACATGATGAGTCATACTTATCATAGTAGTCGCACGGCGAAATGGATCATGTTGTTGACGAAGTTTGACATCGAGTTCATTGGACATAAATCCATCAAAGGTCAAGTCATAGATGATCAACTAGTAGAGGCTCCTCTTGAAGATGATAAGCCTCTGACCATAGAACTACCCGATGATGGGGTCTTCCATGTCTCAGAATTGCCATATTCTAATGATCCTGAGTCATAGGATGACATAACCCTATTTTTTGATGGTTCTAAATGTGAGCAAGGGGGTGGTGCAGGAATTGTATTCTTCACACCGCAAGGGGCTCCAATGCCTCTATCATTTAAATTAGATTTCCAGTGCACCAAAAACAATGCCAAATACGAAGCCTTGCTCATAGGTCTTCAGACAACAATCACCATGAACATTAAATTTTTGAACATCTTTGGTGATTCGCTGTTAATTGTCAACCAAGTCAAATGGGTATTCCAATGTAAATGCCTAGTTCTACAGGCCTACAAAGCTCTTGTAGAAAATTTTCTAGCAAAGCTCGAATGGTACGACATCGAGGCACTCCCTCGATCATCGAATCGTTTTGCGAAACTATGGCCTCCTTGGGGTCACTAATCTTGCAAGACATTTCTGGTGATATGACAACCATTCAAGTCAAAACACTATCACAATCCGTGATGGAGCGTGCAAGCTCTGACTTAACACTAGGAATCCACCTGATCCATATTGAACCATCCCCGGACAAGTTCTCTCGAATCCACGATTGTCTGAATCATGCAAACTAGGGGTCCTTATTCTCCCCTACTCCCCTTAATAGCAACACAACACTATTCTTACAAGTTCTTTCCTGCTCAACTTTTGATAGGGATGAACTTCAAAAGGGATTGGCTATTCATACCATCGATTTTTCTGATCAGCAGGATTGGTATACACCCATACGAGATTACCTTAAGCTAGGCAACCTCCTGCTTGGATTGATGCATGCCACAAAAATATCATTCAAACATAAAGCGGCTAAACATGTCTTGCTAGGAGACATTTTGTATCGTCACCTTGGGTCAAGCGACTCATCACTTTTCTCATGTAGGTCATTCCATCATCAATTTGTCACTTGAGGGGGTAGTCACACTTAGTCACCAATCAACAAATACACACCCAATTAAGGAAATGGTATGCATTAGAAGAATCATTGACAAAGACAATCACGTCCCTACTTAGGACAACAAACAAGCAATAATCACAAGCTGATCAAACACTTGGCATTCATGAATCATGAAATCAAGGTTCCCACAGATAAAAGGTTGCACCATTTGCCTATTCATGACTGATCAATGTCCAAGATTAAGTAACACCTCACCAAAAAATGTTAACACTTGAATTAAGTTACTTAGCTCGTCAAAAGCAAGGATTCAAGAATGCATGCCCTTTCCATACTTGGGGCATTAAAAGTTGGTTAGGTTACTGAGAAACCCTAATCATTAGTTCTTTGGTTATCTATTTTTGCAACACTATGCCATGCACAGTGCATCCCAAAAAGGGGCATCTATAGACACCAAAACATCACCAATCCGATTATGTGGCTACAAACATTGATTGCATTGACACACACAACCCCTAAGGCAGTCCCCAAAGGTTAAAAAGTGGACCTAACCACTCTTACAGTAGTTTTTGAAGGTTAGAGATCAATTTGGCACCTCTTAGGAACTTTGCTCCTTATTCATTCCACCCAGGGACAATTACAAATTGGTATTCGTTCCACCCAGGGACGATTAGTAGTATTCGCTCCAGGGTGGGGCGAATAGCAGGTTTGACAGGCAAAATGTCAAATCTCAAAAAATGGTAGCCCATATCCACACTTAACTCCTCCTTCATTGCATGGGAGTGCGAGTGAGCATTTTTGAGCACTAGAGGTAGTTACATATGCAGTCATAGAGCCCTTAATTAGGGAGAAATATTCCCCCCCATTGAAAGGCATGATTTTCAAGTGGCGCCTTTGCATGCTCATACACAAAGACCATCAGGTCTATAAAATGGTGATTCTTCTCACCCCAAATATACAAATAAGGAGCATTTTGAGCAACGAAGTGCTACCATTGTCCATAATCACTTTTGATTGTGCCTTTCACATCCTTGATCTCTCTTTTGGAAGGGAGGTCATTGGGTGGTTATGGGAAGTGCAATCTGGACCCCAAACCCGAAATTTGGCCACTGTATCCCACACAAATATGCTGAAAACACCCCACAAGAGGTTTTGGACCCCTCCCAAGTGGATTGGTGCTAAAATCAGGCCTTAAATGATGGGCGTCCTGCCCCCGTGCGCCCCTCGCACTACTGCAGTCCTAATCGCTCCACCCTGGAGCGATTATAAATCTGTAGTATATTTAAGTTCTATTATTTTTTAATTTTATTCTAGGTTTCTTAGATAGGCTTGCATTCAAATTTCATGTAACTCTGAGCAGTTTTGATCATGTTTTTATTATTTCTCGCTTTCGCTAACATGCAAGTAGCATCATCAAATTCCCAGTGATAGAGGCCGAATTGGAAAAATCTGACCTTCTGGGTCTTTCCAAAATACCCAATTTTACCTAACCCCTAAATTTTTTGGTGATTTTGAGCCTCCTAAATGGGACATTTGGGACAGTGCTTTCTGACATTTTGTTGTAGGTCTAATCGTCCCACCCCGAAGCGATTAAAAATTCGTAGCAAATTTTCTGACTGTTCTTTTTGTAGTGCCTTCCTGATGATGTTCTCATGCCTCTATCAAGTTTTTAGATTATTTAGATCTCTTTTAGTTGTCATTTTATTTATCTTTTTGCATGCACTAATCGTAGGCTCGGGGATTGCATGTTTCATTTCATTCGTAGGTGCTACTGATTGTTTTCTGCTTCATTGAATGCAAGATCTCGACACCGAAGGAGTAGCAAATAATCAAAGACCCTTTTACGCAAGTAGTGGCAATGTTTGGTCCACCCATTTTACATGTGGGCACACGTAAGAAGGCATACCACCCATGGTGTAACAAAACCTTATTTAATGCTCCTAGCCCCTAAAAAGGGAGGAGACATGTTGTAACCAAGCTTTAAAGCAAATTAATAAAAAGGGTTGTACTCCATATTTGCTTTCTATCTAGTTTTGATTCATTTATGTTTCTCTTCTTTCATGCATTTTCAATTCATAGGATTTAGCGTTATCTTTGGCTTCGCTTGCATCACACTTGGTGTTTCCTTTTTGCTTTCATATCCTCATGCTTTAACATAGTCTCAAAATGAGGCATCGAGGTGAATCCATGCAAAGTCATGGAAATCCTCAAAATTCTCCCCCTAACCACCATCAAGCAGCTCAAAATCCTGTAGGGAAAGGTCACGTCAATCAAGTGCTTCATAGCGTAGCTATATGACAAGTGCCGGCCCATGAATAAATTATTACACAAGGGGGTAGTATTTCACTGGGATGACGAGTGCCAGTCAGACTTCGATGACATCAAACAATACTTGGATTCACCATCAGTATTGGCACCACCTAGATAAGGAGTGCCATTCTACTTATACATCTCAGCCACTAAGGTGGCACTGGGCGCCATGCTAGCACAAAAAAATGAACTACACAAAGAACAAGCTACTTACTATCTTAGTCACACCCTGGTCAGTTATGAACTTAACTATGCATACGTCAAGAAGCTATGCTTGGCTATGGTGTTTGCTACCAAAAAGCTATGCCATTACATGTTGAGCAACACGATGCATATTGTGTCTAAGGAGAATCCATTGCGGTACATGATGATTCATACTTATCATAGTAGCCACACGACAAAATGGATCATGTTCTTGACAGAGTTTGACATCGAATTCATTGAAAAAAATTCCATCAAATTTCAATTCATTGTCGATCAACTAGCAGAGGCTCCTCTCAAAGATGATCATCCTCTAACTATAGAGCTACACGATGATGGGGTCTTCCATGTCTCAGAATCGCCAGATTCTGATGAGCTTGAATCATAGGTCGACATAACCTTATTATTCGATGGTTCTAAATGTAAGCAAGGGGGTGGCGTGAGAATCATATTATTCACACCATAAGGTGCTCCAATGTCTCTATCATTTAAACTAGATTTCACGTGCACCAACAACAATGCCGAATACGAAGCCTTGCTCATAGGTCTTCAGACAACAATCACCATGAACATCAAATGCTTGAACATATTTGGTGATTCGTTGTTAATTGTCAACCAAGTAAAAGTGGCATTCCAATGTAAATGCCCAGTTCTGTAGGCCTACAAAGCCCTTGTGGACAAATTCCTATAAAATCTTGAATGGTATGACATTGAGGCGCTCCCTTGGTCATCAAATCATTTTGTGGACACTATGGCCTCCTTGGGGTCACTAATCCCGCAAGAAATTTCTCATGATATGACAACCATTCAAGTCAAAACACTATCGCAATCCACGATGGAGCATGCAAGCTCTGACTTAATTCCAGGAATCCACCTGATCCAGATTGAACTGTCTTAGGATAGGTTCTCTTGAATCCACGATTGTCTAAATCAAGCCAACTGGGGGTCCTTGTTCTCCCCTATTCCCCTTAATAGCAACACAACGCTATTCTTACAAGTTCTTTCCCACTTAGCTTTTGCTAGGGACAAACTTCAAGAGGGATTTGCAGTTCATACCATCGAGGTTTCTGATCAACAGGATTGGTACACACCCATAAGAGACTACCTCAAGCTAGGTAACCTCCCACTTAGATTGATGCACACCACGAAAATATCATTCAAATAGAAAGCGACAAAATATGTCTTTCTAGGAGACATTTTGTATCATCGGAGCTACGAAGGGATCCTCCTTCATTGCTTGGACCAACAGGAGTCCACTTGGGTGATCACCCAAGTGCACGATGGTGGCCACTTCAGCGGTATGGCCATCGCAAAGTGCATTCTTCGCATGGGCTATTATCAGCCATATTTAGAGCGATATTGTTGCACCTATGTAAGGAAGTGCATGAAGTGTTAACACCATGCTAACTTGACACACGCACCTTCTCAGGCCTTGTAGCTGATTCAATCAGCTTGGTCATTCTCGTAGTGGGGCTTAGATCTAATCGAAAAGATCTCCCCTACGTCGTCAATCCATCACACGTTCATCATAACGGCCACAGAGTACTTCACCAAGTGGGTGGAAGCAATTTCGCTTACCTCTACAATTGAAACCCGCATTATGGAGTTTATTTTACATAACATCATATGTCATTTTAGTATTTCATCCAATATCATCTCAGATAATGGGACGTCGTTCAAGAACAAATATGTGTGTGCTTTGACCACAAAGTACAAAATTTAGCATAGTTTTTCAACACCTTATTATCTGCAGGCAAACGGGCAAGTAGAGGCGTAAAAAAATGCTAGTTGCCATCCTCAAAAATACAGTCGCAAATAGTCATAAGGATTAGCATAGTCAATTACCACTTGATCTATGGGCTTATCGCAGTAGCATTCGGATGCCTATTAGGGCAACTCCATTTTTGTTGGTGTATGGCTCCGAGGTAGTCATGCCTCTCGAGTTGGAAATACCTTCCCTGTGCATATCAATGCAAGAGTTCATCGATGATGACACTGCGTGGCAGGCCCGGTTATACCAACTTACATTGCTCGATGAATTACACGTCAATGCTCTCGAGCATTTACGTATCTATCAAGAGTGACTTAAGAAAGCATACAACATGAAAGTTCACCTGAGGGACTTTCAGGTTGGTGACTTGGTCTTAAAAGAGAACCAGCAAAACTCTAACTTGCCACCCCATTTAAGGGACAAGTTCATGGAAAATTGGTTAGGTCCCTATGTAATTGATAGTAAAATAGGACTTGGAACATATCGGCTCGCCTCTCTTGAAGGAATCAAGGAACTAGAACCCTTGAACATCAGTCATTTGAGGCCATTCCACATTTAGAGAGCCATAGCCCACCCCAAAATCTCCAAGGATTCCAACAATCGCTTGGTCGACCTAAAAAATGTCCCAAAGGTATCCATAAGCCCTTTGGTCAAACCAAAAAGCTCCAAGGATTCTCACAATCGGTTGGTCAAACCAAAAAGCTCCAAGGATTCTCACAATCTCTTGGTCAAACCTAAAAAGCTTCAAGGATTCTCACAATTGCTTGGTCAAACCTAAAATGCTCCAAGAATTCCTACAATCGCTTGGTCAACCTAAAACGACCCAAAGGTATCCATAAGCCCTTTGTTCAAACCAAAAGCTCCAAGGGTTCCTGCAATCGCTTGGTCATAAACAAATATTCAAAAACCAACAAAAACAAAAGATAATAAAAAGAAACAAAAAAAAAATGCATCTCACTTCCATGCATACTCTTAAAAATCAAAACACAAAAAAATAAGCTACATTAGGCGTCACATACATACATTGCATATTTGTTGGTCATACATGTCAAATGCACCATAGATTGTAATTACTCGGAAATTCCATCATTTTCCATCAGCTATAATTCATCCCCAGGTGAGACGACTTCGCCTATGATGAAAAGCCAAAATGCTACCGCTCAAATGTCACACCTCCATCAGCAGGAATTTGGCGTTGATACCTACAAGTCAGTGGGACGACAAAAAGCGACAAAAACGACAAACATATGATGAAATCTGATTAAAATATTATGAAATTTAATACATGAACTATATGGTCAGCATAGAATGGAATGAGGAATGAATAAATGACAGAAAATGAATTAGAATGAAATTTAAAAGGTGCAGGGTGCCCGAGTGGGCCACCCACCGTTGGAACGTGATTTCGACGCCAATCCACTAGGGATAGGCCCAAAAACTCTTAGGTTGAATTGTCAGCAAATTGATGGATTAATGTGGTCAAATGTCGGGTTCTAAGGTCCGGATTCACCCTTCCAATATCCACCCAATAACCTCTCTTGCGAAAGAGATTAAGGATGTAAAAAAAGATGAATCGAAAAGAGGTGCAATAGGGTGTTCAATTTGGCAGCACTTCGTTGCTTGAAAATGTCTACCAACTTGTCTTTTTTTGGGTGGGAAAAGTCCACCATTTTATAGACCCATGGGGTCTCTTTGGAGGGGCATGCAAGGATGCCATGTGGCGGCCATGCCTTCCCAAGAGGGAGGAGACTCCTCCCTGACTTGGGCTTACATGAATGCCTTTGTGACAGTCCTCTAACTGTCAATCTGCCAACCTACGTGTGCATGCATGGTAGGAGGCAATAATTGACTGTCTTCAGCTGCCACTTGTTTAATGTACATTTTTGTATTTTTTTAATGTCTGCTTTTATTGGTTTAAAGTCCGCCTTCGATTGGTTTAAAGTCTACCTTTATTGGTTAATGTCTGCCTAGGCGTAAATATGGGAGTTTGTTGTGATATCGTGACGTCGCGATATCGCGATGTCGTGATATCATGACACCTAAGCCTTAGGTTTCATTTTGGCCTTTAGTGTTGCAATTTCACGATGTCACAAAATTGCGATGTCGCAATTTTGTGACACTTCTGGCAAAGGCTCTCTTTTGGCCTTTGGTGTTGCGATTTCACGACGTCGCGAAATCGCGACGTCACGATTTCGTGACACTTCTGGCAAAGGCTCTCTTTTGGCCTTTGGTGTCGCAATTTCACGACGTTGCGAAATCGTGATGTCATGATTTTGTGACACATCTGGCAAAGGTTCTCTTTTGGCCTTTGGTGTCGCGATTTCGTGATGTCACAAAATCGCGACGTTGCAATTTCGTGACACTTCTGGCAAAGGCTTTCTTTTGATTTTTGCCTTGTTTAAAATGACCAACTTCTGTCTAGAAATAAAACAATATTGCGACACCAAGAAGAAGCCAGGGTGCAAAGGCAGATTTGAAATAGAATGTCTGGAGGTGCCAAATTACTTTCCGACCTTCTAAAACTACTGTGAAAGTTGCTAGGACCACTATTTGACCTCTGAGGGCTGCCATGAAGGCTGTGTGTGTCAATGGGATCAGTGTTTGTAGTCACATAATCGGATTGGTGCTATTTTGGTGTCTATAGATGCCCCTTTTTGGGAAGCGCTATGGGTGACGCAGTGCTGAGCAAAAATAGATAACCAAAGCACTGATGATTAGGGTTTCTTAGTAACCCGACCAACTTGTGATGCCCCAAGTATGGAAAGGGCATGCATTCTTGAATCCTTGCTTCTGACGAGCTAAGGAATTTGATTTCAAGTATTAACCTATTTTGGTGAGGTGTGACTTGAGCTTGAACATTGATCAGTCATGAATAGGCAAAGGGCGCAACCTTTTGTCCCTGGGGGAACCTTGTGTTCATGCTTCGGGAATGCCAATTGTTTGATCAATTTGTGATTATTGCTTGTTTGCTACCCCAAGCAGGAGCGTAATTGTCTTTGTCAATGATTCTTTGAATGCATGCCATTACCGTGATTGGGAGTGTGCTTGTTGATTGGTGACTAAGTGTGACTACCCCCTCAAGCGATGAATCGATGAGGGAATGACCTTCGTGAGAAAAGCGACGAGTCGCTTGACCCAAGATGACTTTTGCAAGGGTGCCTTTAGATGTTTAGCATTGAATGTGTGTGCAGTTTTTTGACATTTAGACCTATTTTTGGTGGGTGTTAACCCTTTTGGTGATGCCATAATGGGGTGAAATCGTCGAAAACCCGTCTTCCCGTGGAGCGGTCCAACTATGGTAGCCTTCTTGGGGAAGTAGGAGAGTGACAATTTGATCCCCGACATCGATTTTCTATGCCAAGAGGTTAAGTGCAAGAGCACTTGTGTCCGGCAATGCTTATTGCTATGTTTTTGTGTTGCATTTTTGTGATGTTTTTGTTGTTTTGATTTTCTTGCTTTGTGTATATGTCATGATTTTATGTTATGCACAATGATTGATGTTGATGGATGCATGCCACTTTATATTGATGTATGCACATGTTATTATAAATACGAATTTTTTTGATATATATGTGATATGCAAAATGTAATGGATGAAATGAATTTGTGTTGTTTGGTTAGGGCACCATAGACTGTTTAGGACTTTGTGATTTTGTTTTTATGCGATTGCTGTAGTGGATGACTTTGCTTTTGTGCATGCGGTATTTTGTGTATTTCCTGATGATAATGTGATGATGAAAAGTAGCGCAGTGGGTTAAAAAATGTAGCTAAGGTTTTTTGAGACTCAGATGGTTTTAACTCACTAGCCACGATTGTACTTTATCTTACAAGACTTTTGAACAAGGTATGAATTGGACTTGTTTTTGACCAAGCTATTTCACATCCCTGTGTATGCAATTGAGTTCATTTATGTGGTATTTGTCAGGATACCACCAGTGCTAGTGGGCTTTCAACCGAACCTGTACTGAGGATCACCTAATTAGCTCCACTAACTCCTTTTTTGTATTTATTTAGATTAATCTACGGTGTTATCCAGGATACCATAAGCTAGATCATCCTTATGCAAAAATTGGTCTACACACACACAAAGCAAATGTGATAGACATATCGTCATGCGGGTAGGATACCACCATTGCCAGATAGGCTGTCAACCAAACCTGTAATGAGGATCACCTATATGGTTTTCGAATGCTGAGAATTCCAGGGATTCAAGTTCAAGATATTTGTTGGTTGAATGATTTATAAAGTTGCTTGTCTATATAGTGATGAAAATCACTTTTTATTTTCTATTAATTCTTTTTGAGCGAGGATTTTGAATAGTGGTGATAACCACTATTATTTGATTTTGTGTTTTGAGTATTGTGAGTTTGGGCTGGTGAGTGGCCTTGATCCTTGTGGCCTTGGGGATGACTACGCATCCTTTGCAGGGATGTGTAGTACGAATCCTTACGACGTTGGGAACCAAGGGGGTGATGGAGATTATGGAGTAAGGGCATTGATATTTTAGGCCTTGGGGATGACTACCCATCCTGGTTAGGGGTGGATAGTACGAATCCTTACAACTTGGAGACCAAAGGTGAATGGAAAGTGTTAGGATGATGATTTGTTGGAATTTTGTTTGTGAATGGTGTTGATCCCTTTTGGGTATTGGGGATGACAACCCATCCTTTGCAGGGACGTGTAGTACAAATCCTTACAACTTTGGGAACCAACTATGATTGGGATTTGGTAGTGGTAAAAACCACTGTTTATTAAGGTGAATGGATAGGAAAGAGCTTGTCCTTTTGTCAATTCTCAGCATTCTGGAACCATTCGCATAGGGGTATGAGAAATATGACCATTTCACTTATGGTGACTTGGATTATTGTGCAGGTTTCATCTTTCATTCACACAACTTGGGAATTTTTGTGTTGTAATTTGTGTTGGGATGCTACATAACAAGGTGTATTTCAAGTGTAACTCTACCTTCGTAAAATCTGTCTGACTCGGTACCTTACGTGGCTAAAGAACAAAATGATCACTAAATTACGAAAACTCTTGATACATTAGAAGACCACTGACGCTATTGTGGTAAACAACAGTGGATGGCGTTTGTTTGCTATTTTGTAAAATGGAAAAGTGTGGAACAAGATGGACTTAGTAGAATAATTACAGTTTATGGTGTCTTTGACCTGTACGACCACAAATATGCGATGTACGGATGCAATGCTTAATGCAGCTATGTATTTTTGTATTTTTGATGGATTTATTTTTATGAATATGAAGATGAGATGTGATAAAAGCTCTCTATTGATGAATTTGAGCATGCCTAGAAATGAGATGCAAATTTTTGTTATTTTTGATGATTTTTTTTTTGTTTGTTTTTTTGAATTTTCTTGATTTTTGACCAAGCGATTGTGGAAATCTTTGGAGCATTTTTGGGATTGACCAAGCGATTTTAGGGATCCTTGGAGCATTTTTGGGATTGAACAAGCGATTTTAAGGATCCTTGGAGCATTTTTGGGATTGACCAAGCGATTTTAGGGATCCTTGGAGCAGTTTTGGGATTGACCAAGCGATTTTAGGGATCCTTGGAGCATTTTTGGGATTGAACAAGCAATTTTAAGGATCCTTGGAGCATTTTTGGGATTGACCAAGCAATTGTGAGAGTCCTTGGAGCATTTGGGGTTGACCAAGCGATTTTAAGGATCCTTGGAGCATTTTGGGGTTTGGCTCTCTTAGATATGAAATGGGCACAGATGACTGATGTTCAAGGGTTCTGCGTCAAGAGAAGTTAGCCGGTATGTTTCGGGTCCTATTTTGCTATCAATGACATATGGACCTAACCAATTTGCAAAAAAAATTTCCCTTAGGTGGGATGGGAAACTGGAGTTCTGTTGGTTTTCCTTCAAAACCAAATCACCAACCCGAAAGTCCCTCAGGTGAAATTTCATGTTGTAAGATTTATTAAGTCGCTCTTGATAAATACGTAAATGCTCAAGAGCATTAACACGCCATTCATCAAGCAATGTAAGCTAGTCTAACTAGGCCTGCCATGCAGTGTCATCATCGATGAACTCCTGCATTGATATGCACAGGGAAGGAATCTCCAACTCTAGAGGCATGACTGCCTCGGAGCCATACATGAGCAAAAATAGGGTGGCCCCAGTGGGTGTCCGAATGCTAGTGCGATAGGCCCATAGGGCAAGTGGGATTTGAATGTGCCAATACTTATGACTATCTACGACGGTATTTTTGAGGATGGCAACTAGCATTTTGTTTGATGCCTCTGCTTGCCCATTCGCCTGCGGATAATAGGGTATCGAAAAACTATGCTAAATTTTGTACTTTGTGGTAAAAGCACGCACATATTTGTTCTTGAATGGCGTCCCATTATCCGAGACTATTTTGGATGGAATACCAAAATGACATATGATGTTATGCAAAATGAACTCCACAATGCGGGGTCCTGTCGTAGAGGTAAGCGGAATTGCTTCCACCCACTTGGTAAAATACTCTGTGGCCGTTATGATAAATGTGTGATGGCCTAACGATGCAGGGGAGATCTTTCCAATTAGATCGAAGCCCCATGACAAAAATGGCCAAGCAGACTGGACTATTTACAAGGTCTGGGAAGGTACGTGCATCAAATTGGCATGATGTTGACACTTCATGCACTTCTTGACATAGGTGCAACAATCTCGCTCTAAAGATGACCAATAATAGCCCATCCGAAGAATGCGCTTTGCGATGGCCATACCATTGAAATTGCCACCACATGTACCATCGTGCACTTGGGCGACTACCCAAGTGGACTCTTGTTAGTCCAAGAAACGAAGGAGGATTCCTTCATAGCTGCAACGATACAAAATGTCTCCTATCAAGAAATACTTAGCCACTTTCTACTTGAGTTCTCATTTTGCGGCATGCGTCAATCCAAGCGGGAGATTACCTAACTTGAGGTAGTCTCTAATGGGTAAATACCAGTCTTGTTGATCAAAAACCTCAACAGTATGAACAACCAATCCCTCTTGAAGTTCATCCCTAGCGAATGTTGAATGGGATAGAACTTGTAATAATAGCGTTGTGTTGCTATTAATGGGAGTAGGGGAGAAAAAGGACCCGCAGTTGGCACATTTCAGATGATCTTGGATTTGAGAGAACTTATCCGAGGATGGTTCAATCTGGATCATGTGGATTCCTGGCATCAAGTCTAAGCTTGCACGCTCCATCACGGATTGTGATAAGGTTTTGACTTGAATGGTTGTCATATCACCAAAAATGTCTTGCAGAATTAGTGACCCCAAGGAGGCCATTGTGTCCGTAAAACGATTCGATGATCGAGGGAGTGCCTCGATGTCATACCACTCATGTTTTGCCAAGAATTTTTCCACAAGGGCTTTATAAGCCTACAGTACTAGGCATTTGCATTGATATATCCCTTTGAATTGATTGAAAATTAACAACAAATCACCAAAGATATTCAGTCATTTGATGTTCATGGTGATTGTTGTCTAAATACCTAGGAGCAAGGCTTCATACTCTGCATTATTGTTGGTGCATGGGAAGTTTAATTTAAATGATAGGGGCATTGGAGCTCCCTGCGATGTGAAGAATACAATTCCCGTGCCACCACCTTGCTCACATTTAGAACCATCGAAGAATAGGGTTATGTCGACCTGTGACTCAGGCTCATCAGAATCTGGTGATTTTGAGACATGGAAGACCCCATCATCGGGTAGTTCTATGACTAGAGGCTGATCATCTTCAAGAGGAGCCTCCGCTAGTTGATCAGCTATGACTTGTCCTTTGATCGATTTTTGTCCAATAAACTCTATGTCAAATTCCATCAACAACATGATCCATTTCACCGTGCGACTACTATGATAAGTACGACTCATCATGTATCACAATGGATTCTCCCTAGATAAAACATACGTAGTGTTGCTCAACATGTAGTGGCGTAGCTTTTTGGTAGCAAACACCACTGCCAAGCAGAGCTTCTCAACGTATGCATAGTTAAGTTCATAACTGACCAGGGTGCGGCTAAGATAGTAAGTAGCCTATTCCTTGTGAAGTTCATTCTTCCGGGAGAGCATGGAACCCAGTGCCACCTCGATAGTCGAGATGTATAAGTAGAACGACACTCCTGGTCTAGGTGGTGCCAATACTGGCGGCGAAGCCAGGTATTGTTTGATGTCATCAAAGGCTGACTGGCACTCATCATCCCAGTGAAAGGTAACCCCCTTGTGCAATAATTTATTCATGGGTTGAAACTTGTCAGATATCTATGCTATAAAGCACTTAATCGACGTGACCTTTCCCTGCAGACTTCTGAGCTGCTTGATGGTAGTTGGGGGAACCATTTCAAGGATTGCCTTGACTTTCTTTGGGTCCACCTCGATTCCTCACTTTGAGACTATGAAACCCAAGAGTTTTCTAGATGTGACGCCAAATACGCACTTCTTGGGATTTAGTCTAACTTTATGCTCCATGAGGTGATCGAGGATCTTGCTTAAGTCATCGATATGATTTGAGTGCAATAGAGACTTGGCTAACAAATCATCCATGTAATCTTTCAAAGTTTTATGCATGTAGTCATGGAATATGTACGTCATGGCACATTGGTAGGTGGTGCTAGCATTTTTAAGGCCAAAAGGCATGACCTTATAAAAAAATGTCCCCCAAGGCATTATGAACGCCATTTTTAGTTGGTCTTCAAGATTGATACGAATCTGATTGTATTCTGAGAAACCATCCATGAGGGAGAGCATTTCGTGACCTGTTGTAGTGTCTACCAACGTGTCAATGCTCGACAAAGGGAAATCATCCTTAGGACTCGCTTTGTTTAGATCTCAAAAATTAGTGCATATGTGAATCCTCCCGTCGGGCTTCTTGACGGGAACCATGTTGGATAGCCATGGCGGATAATCCACACAGATGACAAACTATGCATCCAATAGCTTTTGCAATTCATCTTTGACCATCAAGGCCATTATTGGGTGCATCTTACGTAGTTTTTTCTTTACAGGCTTGATTGTTGGATCAAGCGTTAAATTATGCGTGACTAGCTACGGGGCTAGTCTTGGGATATCCCTGTATGACCATGCAAAAACCTCCTTCTTCTCTTTAATAAGGGCAATGTAGTCAGCTTGCTCTTTTGGGGAAAGACTTACCCCCAGCTTGATAATCTGTGGATTCATTGGATCTGTGCCGATATCTATGTCAGTCGTCTCCTCAAATGACATGTGGTATCCGTCCTCCAACTGATGTGGAGTCGGGATCAAATGGATATCATTAGATGAATTTAGATCTGCGTTGGGAACCTTGGGTTCCTCTTCAGCCTAAAAAATATCCTGAGTTGTCCCTGGGGTAAAATGAGGCATTTTACCTAAAGGCCAGTACTCTGACGGTGATAAATGTGAATTGACACAATCCCAGTTGATGGCATCTATGTCTAGATGCAATGACCGTGCTGGATCGGCCGGATTGTGGATGGGTGCGGTCAAATCAATGGAGATCATGTGGATGGAATGAATTTAGTCTCCATTACCGTGGGTATGATAACTTGAACATTTTGGATGCTCCCTATACTCTGGATCTGGCTCTAGGGGAACAGGCATGAACGGATCTGCCCTATGTGCTAATAGGAGTATAGGGTCTTCCCTCGGCACTGGTGTCATTATAGGGTCTCAATGTGGACGGTGCTCATCGTAGATTTGGAGCCACGGATCCAACACTTGGTCCCACCCTGCTGGGTCTACATACCACTCATGCCCTAACCTTATGCCTAATTATACCATAAGATCTTCATGAGTTAAAGGGTGATTGTGCCATCGTGCATGATTAAGATAGTCCATCTTAGTCTCATCTTCTGAATCACCGTCAGAGATCAAAAAATGCTCATTTTCTTCCACAACTGCTTGCGACATTAAGGGTTCACCTTGTTCCAGCAAATTAATCTGGTCCCATTACGGTTGTTCCAATTTTGAATCCAGACCTTAGAACTCGACATTTGACCACATTAATCCATCAATTTTCCGACAATTCAACCTAAGAGTTTTTGGGCCTATCCCTAGTGGATTGGCACCGAAATCACGTTCCAACGGTGGGTGGCCCACTCGGGCACCCTGCACCTTTTAAATTTCATTCTAATTCATTTTCTGTCATTTATTCATTCCTCATTCCATTCTATGCTGACCAGATAGTCATGTATTCAATTTCATAATATTTTAATCAGATTTCATCATATGTTTGTCGTTTTTGTCGCTTTTTGTCATCCCACTAACTTGCAGGTATCGACGCCAAATTCTCGCTGATGGAGGTGTGACATTTGAGCGGTAGCATTTCGGATTTTCATCATAGGCAAAGTCGTCTCACCTGGGGATGAATTACAGTAGAATTCATCCTGACCAGGGACGAATTATAGTCAAACTCAAATCGGTGGACTTTCATCGACTGTTTTGCTGGCAGCGACCTTTTGGTGATGTTTTCTGGTCTCTGTCAGAGTTGCAGGTTGATTAGAGTTATTTTATTCACTGGTTTAATCAATATTTTGCATGCATTTCTCATTGATTTCTAAAGTTAAACGCTTTATCCTTTTGTTACAGGTGCTACTAATGCATTTGTGTTTCTTTGATCGCAGGAGAAGCAGCAAACATCAAGGATTCATTATCGCAAGTGGCGGCAACACTTTGGCCCGCCCATTTTAAATGTGGGCATGCGGAAGAGGGAAGACTAAGTCATGATTGTAATCCAAAAACTCATTTAAATGCTCCTAACCCCTAAAAAGGAAGGAGGCATCTTTGTAACCGAGGTTAAAAGAATTCAATAAAAAGGGTTGTGATTTCTCTAATTTCTTTTGTCTCCGTTCGATTGGCTTCTTTCATTTCATGCTTTGCACTCTTTAGGACTTAGGCGTTTATTTGTATTTTGAATGTATCACAAATAGTTTTTCTTTCAAAACTTCTGGAATCTCGTGCTTTCAGTGGCGATCACGGTGGGACCATTCCCTGGTTTTAAGATCAAGAAACTGATCAGATTTTTTTGTGTTTTGTGCTTGACAGGTACCATTTTTTTAAAAGCAGACTGTTATTCATCTTTGCCTGGACGAATTTCTGTCTGTAAATTTTTAGAGCCGAAGATCAGAAACAGCAGGTCTGGGTAGAGAAAGGTAAGGGTTCCAAACTGTCTTTGTCATTTTTTTGATTCTCTGCTTTCAATTTATGCCAAATTCTTGCGTGCTTAAAGAAAATAGTGGTTGCTTGCATGTTTCATTTTTTTAAGTAAAATAAACCACACACACATCACGTGGCACATTTTTAACCAAGGAGCTGGTCGTAAGACCCCAACCCTTGAGCAAGACCAACGGTGGGTTCATCACCACCTTGGCTTGACTTTGCATCCATTTCCCCGATTGTCACTGTTGTTAGGCGTAAATCTCGACGAAAGCTGATCGAGTGTCACTGGGGTGATTCCCATGCACGCGAGGATAAGTCTTCTATGGTAGGTGTCATTAACAGGACAATCCCCCTTTTGTACCACCTATGTTCCATGTACCATCTGCTCTCACGTACCTATAGTTTCCCTCTCGTAAGGGCGGGTATATAGAGAGGTTGGTATATTGGTCCGGCAATGGTATATTGAAGGGGCGACCATTTATGGGAGTCATATGAGCCAACATTATGCATTTAAACATTCTTCAAAACTTGCAAAAACAAAACAAAACATCAAAATGCACTAAACCAGTTTAGGACACACTATTAATCCTTAAAAGAGATAATCACTATTTGTGTATGTGTGTGTTCATTTTTGCTTAGTGTAACAAAAAAAAAAAAATCATCATAAACGAGATAAAAATTTGCTTAGCTAGTAGAGAAGCACCACAATGGTGTACACCCGTAGCCAAGCCCAATCAAGGGCGGACGCTGCGAAAGGTGCACAAAGAGAGGGCGCTGGTCGCCTTCGCTTTAGCCCTGAGGACTTGGCCATACCGCCTTGGCGGTCTGGCCTACAAGAGAGTCCACATCAGGCCACATCAAGAAGGAATTATTGGGACCCTCCTCTATGGAGTTTGCCCATTCAACACAGCCCCTTTCGGGAAGAAGCTTTACATGTGGCACTCGATGTAAATAGAAAATCACCTTTTGAGGCTAGATCTGAGTGGCCACAGCATGATGAAGTGCTAGAGAGGCACAGTGTCCATGAGGAGAGACAGTGTGAATACGGTACCTCTCCTTTGCCTCCCATTAGAATAGAAAGACAAAACCCAGAGCGCAGGGCTCTCCACACAGGGTGAGCTCACTCCGCCTGCCCCTTTCACACCCATGAAAGGGAGTACAAGGAAGACCATCGCATTCCTCGGGAACAACATACAGCGCGGGAACCTTGCATTTCCACACCTGCTAGATATCATGGTCACCCATCGAGGCCAGAGCCTCAAGTAAATGTTGCCTACCTCGACAGAGGAAAGCGACCCATTGAAATCTTAGATCATCAAGATCGAGGCAAACACATAGGAGAAACATTCAAGCCTCCTGAGCAAAAGAGGGCAGACCAAATTGACCTAGCAGTCACCAGACATGCCGCCCGCCAAGCCCGAATCACGCAGCTTGAGCAAGGTCATCAGGAGTTAGAGTACTTATACCGCCTTAATAAAGAGCGCATGCAGCGCGAAGCGGATGAGCTACGTTATAAACTACCTGAGAGGGTGCCAACCCCTCGCACCCAAAAAGCAAAACAATATGAGAGGCACAACCCTTTGGTGCAGGATAGGTCTCCGTGACCTCGTCAAGCTTTGCCTCCGAGACCTTATAGACCCGAGAGGGAGGCCACTCCCCAAAACAATGATGGATACCCTCAGCGGGGACTCGCTCAGGGTCATAGGTCTCGCCCAGAGACTCCTCAGGAAGTTTATGAGGAGTATGAACCAAAAATAGAATGGGCCAAAATGCCCTATCAAGGCGGGAGGGTTGCCATTCGGCCACCTCCCCATAGGCCTCCAGTCTCCCACCACTCACAACGGGAGCAAACAAAAGAGGAAGAGATAAAATCTTTCGATGCATACAAAGCGCTATTAGAGCATTTGGAGTCTGTGGAGACAAAAGCTTATGGGCATCAAAAGCCCATGTTACGTCAACTCCGTAGTCATCCAGTGCATCCCTCAGTGCCCACACCTCTTTACCCCAAACATTTCAAGTTGCCTCAATTGGCAGTCTTTAAAGGTGAAGAGGATGCACAAGAACATGTCACAAGATTCTTGAGCCAATGCTTCGGCATTCAAGATAATGATGCATTGTTGCTTAGGACATTCATAACCACATTCGTAGGCCCTACCTCGGATTGGTTCACACAGTTACCAAAACACAACATAAACAACCTAGATCAATTAGTAGATGCATTTCTTGAACGCTTTGCCTTCAACACAAAGAAGAAGGCATCACTGAGTGATCTGGCCAACCTCAGGCAATATGAGGAAGAGACAATGGCAGCATACGAGAATCGATGGAGGGCTCTACTTTCTAAGCTACCCTACCTTCCCCCTATGTCTGACCTCACATAGATGTTTGCATGGAGTTGCTTAAAATCAATCTTTGGGCTATTGTTGCTATAGCAATACGCCAGCCTAGAAGAAGCTTTGGCGCAAGCCAGAGTTATAGAAGAGATCAAAATAGGCGAGGGCACAATCGCCAAGCCTAAAAAGAAAGAGTGGAACAAAAACACTAAGACAGGGACTACACAATCACAACCCATTGTGGTTAATCAAGTTGCGATAAATGTCCCCAAGCCTGTGCAAGAAATACAGCCCCAAAAGGCTAATTATCAGGCAGTGCCTCCTAGCTATGAAAGAGATAATAAAAAATAGGAGAAAAATCAATTCACCCCTTATGCGGAGTCCAGGGACTCCCTATTTGACCACTTGTCAGTGGAAAATTTAGTCACCCTTCCAGAAATCCAAATTGTAGATCCTAACGCTCCCAAGCCTAAGGGATACAGAGAGGAATTATATTGTAGATTCCATAGGCGAAGGGGACATGACCTGAATGGATGTTGGAAATTCAAGGGATTAATCCAAGATTTGATCGATAATAAAACATTGGTCGTGGACAACCCCATAGCGCCAAATAATCAATAGATGGGGGTATTCAAGGACCCTTTGCCTACCCACGAGGCACAGGAAAAACCTCTTCAGGTCAATGAGGTGCGAAAGAATCTTCCCATGCAAGGATTTGTGGGAATGATCAGCATAGTGACCAGGAACAAAAATTACCCAGGAGTTGCCCCCGAGGCAGCTACAAGGGAAGTTCCAACAACGTCACAGCCTCAACAATGCCCTGTGTAGTTGCCTCCGCCTAGACCCGAGGTCACGATACGGACCAAACTCATGTAGAGTTTGCGGACCACATCGGCTAGGCTTTCCATTTACGAGCTTATTCAACAGTCAACACCCCATAGAGAAGCTCTCATGGAAATTTTGAAAGCCATCGAGTTACAGCCTCATGAAGTGGATTCTTTCAACAACTTCGTGGGACATGTGAAATGATGTACGGAGCCGGTCATTACCTTCAGAGAGGATGAAGTTAAAACAATATCGAATGACATGGCAGATCCACCCCTGCACGTTATCGCGTGGGTCAACGGGATCCCGTACAAGAGAGTGTTGGTAGATACTGGCTCATCCAGTAACATCATTACCATTGCAGCCTTAAAACATCTGAAGCTGCCAGCCTCTCATATCATGGCTTCCACATACACACTGCAAGCTTTCAACGATGCAATATGCTCGACAGTCGGCATAATTGTTCTACCTATCCAGGTAGGACAAAAGACAATACCTACATTGTGCCATGTTTTGGAAGGCGAGATGGCTTACAACATACTGCTAGGGTGGCCATGGATCAGGGACATGAAGTGTGTCCCTTCGATCGCTCACCAGTGTCTAAAGTATGCATTTGAAGGAGAAGTTCACGTAGTCCCGATGGACTTAGAACCCTTCAAATATTGCAATGCAGTGCAATTAATGCCTCAATCGACCCTCCCTTCAACGCATTTGGATTTCCAGTTAAATCCATCTAAACAGGGTCCAATACCGTAGGCACCACTGGTGACCAAATCATCAAAATCCCAGCCAGGTGAGTCTTCATCATCAGTTCCTTCACTACCAATGCCACCTGTCATGGCTAAATAGAAGGACAAGGGAAAACAGATCTTGGAAGAGGCTCAGCCCCTAGAAGAGGGGTTGCCAACAATATCAACTGTATCAACAGAAGAAACACCTAGCACAACGGAAGCTGAGACTCCTAACCCACCAAACATGGAATGGACTCAGGAAGGCCTCCCGTTCCCTCCCTCCCAAGCATCAACAATTACGGTTGAAATGGCCAGTACGGGCCTGGGGGAGTATCTAGTGTAGAATGTTGTGGCAACGCCCATGCTAGAATCAGTACAGGACATGGGGAGACCTCGCCTTCCCATAGGAACAGTTGTTCCTCTAGGTTACCCACCAAACCAGACAAATTTTGTGTATGGGGGCCTTGATCATGGTGTTGAACCATGCAAGCAAAAGGACGAGGATGAAGAGCCTTTTGCTAAAAATATCAATTATCTGTCAAACCCGGACTTCGCTCTGAGATATCTCGGCCAATGCAATTGGCATGGATACGGGTTAGGTAGATATGAGCAAGGGATGCGTGTCCTTTGCCAACCAAGATACCAAATGCCATATGATAAGTCGGGAGTAGGGTTCAACCACCCCCTGCCCTTAGACATCTTGGTGGAAAATATGCAAGGCCTAGGAATAGGCAACAAGGGTGGATTGGCATCAGATCCTTATGCCAACCCAAATACAGAATATACATTGGGAGATTACCTCCCATGGTCAAAAAACACCCTTGGTAACATCAGTAATCCCTCTCCTTTGCTAGAGAGAGGCGAAAGTTCGGACACTAACTCCCACGAAAAGCATAAATGGTGTCCAAAAATCTTTCTAAAACTATTCCCTTTAGAGGTTCCAGTTGAGCCAATACAGTGTCAAGAGAATCAGGTCCCTCCACCAAGAGTGGAACAACCGCAATGGGACCAGATTAATTTGTTGGAACAAGGTGAACCCTTAATGTCGCAAGCAGTTGTGGAAGAAAATGAACATTTTTTGATCTCCGACGGTGATTCAGAAGATGAGACTGAGATGGACTATCTTAATCATGCGCGACGGCACAATCACCCTTTAACTCATGAAGATCTGATGGGACAATTAGGCATAAGGTTAGGGCATGAGTGGTATGTAGACCCAGTAGGGTGGGACCAAGTGTTGGATCCATGGCTCCAAATCTATGATGAGCACCGTCCACCCCGAGACCCTATAATGACACTAGTGTCGAGGGAAGACCCTGTCCTCCTATTAGCACATAGGGCCGATCCGTTCGTGCTTGTTCCCCTAGAGCCGGATCCAGAGTATAGGGAGCATCCAGAATGTTCAAGTTATCATACCCATGGTAATGGAGACCAAATTCATTCCATCCACATGATCTCCATTGATTTGACCGCACCCATCCACAATCCAGCCGATCCAGCATGGTCATTGCATCTAGACATAGATGCCATCGACTGGGATCACGTCAATTCACCTTTATCACCATTAAAGTACTGGCCTTTTGGTAAAATGCCTCATTTTACCCCAGGGACAACTCGGGATATTTTTCAGGCTGAAGAGGAACCCGAGGTTCCCAACGTAGATCTAAATTCAGCTAATGATATCCATTTGATCCCGACTCCACATCAGTTGGAGGACGGATCCCACATGTCGATCGAGGAGACGACTGACGTAGATATCAGCATAGATCCAATGAATCCATAGATTCTCAAGCTGGGGGTAAGTCTTTCCCCCGAAGAGCAAGCCGACTACATTGCCCTTCTCAAAGAGAAGAAGGAGGTTTTTGCATGGTCATACAGGGATATGCCGGGACTAGACCCGTAGCTAGTCATGCATAATTTAATGCTTGATCCGACAATCAAGCCCGTAAAGCAAAAACTACGTAAGATGCACCCAACAGTGGCCTTGATGGTCAAAGACGAATTGCAAAAGCTATTGGATGCATAGTTTGTCATCTACGTGGATTATCCGCCATGGCTGTCCAACATGGTTCCCGTCAAGAAGCCCGATGGGAGGATTCGCATATGCACTAATTTTTGAGATCTAAACAAAGCGAGTCCTAAGGATGATTTCCCTTTGTCGAGCATCGACGCGTTGGTAGATGCTACAGCAGGTCACGAAATGCTCTCCCTCATGGATGGTTTCTCGGGATACAATCAGATTCGTATCAATCCTGAAGACCAACTAAAAATGGCATTCACAATGCCTTGGGGGACATTTTGTTATAAGGTCATGCCTTTTGGCCTTAAAAATGCTGGCGCCACCTACCAACGTGCCATGACGTACATCTTCCATGACTACATGCATAAAACTTTGGAAGATTACATGGATGATTTGTTAGCCAAGTCTCTATTGCGCTCAAATCATATCGATGACTTAAGCAAGATCCTCGATCGCCTCATGGAGCATAAAGTTAGACTAAATCCCAAGAAGTGCGTATTTGGCGTCACATCTGGAAAACTCTTGGGTTTCATAGTCTCAAAGCGAGGAATCGAGGTGGACCCAAAGAAAGTCAAGGCAATCCTTGAAATGGTTCCCCCAACTACCATCAAGCAGCTCAAAAGTCTACAGGGAAAGGTCACGTCAATTAAGCGCTTTATAGCGCAGCTATCTGACAAGTGCCGACCCATGAACAAATTATTGCACAAGGGGGTTACATTTCACTGGGATGACGAGTGCCAATCAGCCTTTGACGAAATCAAACAATACCTGGCTTCGCCACCAGTATTGGCACCACCTAGACCAGGAGTGTCGTTCTACTTATACATCTCAGCTACTGAGGTGGCATTGGGTGCCATGCTAGCCCAGAAGAATGAACTTCACAAGGAATAGGCTACTTACTATCTTAGCCGCACCCTAGTCAGTTATGAACTTAACTATGCATACGTTGAGAAACTCTGCTTGGCAGTGGTGTTTGCTACCAAAAAGCTATGCCACTACATGCTAAGCAACACTACGTATGTTGTGTCTAAGGAGAATCCATTGTGATACATGATGAGTCGTACTTATCATAGTAGTCGCACGGCAAAATGGATCATGTTGTTGACGGAATTTGACATAGAGTTTATTGGAAAAAAATCGATCAAAGGACAAGTCATAGCCGATCAACTAGCGGAGGCTCCTCTTGAAGACGATCAGCCTCTAGTCATAGAACTACCCGATGATGGGGTCTTCCATGTCTCAGAATCGCTAGATTCTGATGAGCCTGAGTCACAGGCCGACATAACCCTATTCTTCGATGGTTCTAAATGTGAGCAAGGTGGTGGCATGGGAATTGTATTCTTCACATCGCAGGGAGCTCCAATGCCCCTGTCATTTAAATTAAACTTCCCATGCACCAACAATAATGCGAGTATGAAGCCTTGCTCCTAGGTCTTCAGACAACAATCACCATGAACATCAAATGACTGAATATCTTTGGTGATTCGCTGTTAATTGTCAATCAAGTCAAAGGGGTATATCAATGCAAATGCCCAGTCCTGTAGGCTTATAAAGCCCTTGTGGACAAATTCTTGGCAAAACTTGAGTGGTATGACATCGAGGCACTCCCTCGATCATCGAATCATTTTGCGGACACAATGGCCTCCTTGGGGTCACTAATTCTGCAAGACCTTTCCGGTGATATGACAACCATTCAAGTCAAAACCTTATCGCAATCCGTGATGGAGCGTGCAAGCTCAGACTTGATGCCAGGAATCCACATGATCCAGATTGAACCATCCTCGGATAAGTTCTCTCGAATCCAAGATCATCTAAAATGCGCCAACTGGGGGTCCTTGTTCTCCCCTACTCCCATTAATAGCAACACAATGCTATTCTTACAGGTTCTATCCCGTTCAGCGTTCGCTAGGGATGAACTTCAAGAGGGATTGGCTATTCATACTATCAAGGTTTCTGATCAACAGGATTGGTATTTACCCATTAGAGACTACCTCAAGTTAGGTAATCTCCCGCTTGGATTGACGCATGCCGCAAAATGAGCACTCAAGTAGAAAGCGGCTAAGTATGTCTTGATAGGAGACATTTTGTATCATCGCAGCTATGAAGGAATCCTCCTTCGTTGCTTGGACCAGCAAGAGTCCACTTGGGCAGTCGCCCAAGTGCACGATGGTACATGTGGTGGCCATTTTAGTGGTATGGCCATCGCAAAGCGCATTCTTTGCATGGGCTATTATTGGCCATCTTTAGAGCGAGATTGTTGCACCTATGTCAAGAAGTGCGTGAAGTGTCAACATCATGCCAATTTGATGCACGTACCTTCCTAGGCCTTGCAAACAGTCCAGTATGCTTGGCCATTTTCGTAGTGGGGCTTCGATCTAATTGGAAAGATCTCCCCTGCATCGTCAGGCCATCACACATTTATCATAATGGCCACAGAGTATTTTACCAAGTGGGTGGAAGCAATTCCGCTTACCTCTACGACAGGACCCCGCATTGTGGAGTTCATTTTGCATAACATCATATGTCATTTTGGTATTCCATCCAAAATAGTCTCGGATAATGGGACACCATTCAAGAACAAAGACGTGCGTGCTTTGACCACAAAGTACAAAATTTAGCATAGTTTTTTGACACCCTATTATCCGTAGGCGAATGGGCAAGCAGAGGCATCAAACAAAATGCTAGTTGCCATCCTCAAAAATACCGTCACAGATAGTCATAAGGATTGGCACATTCAAATCCCACTTGCCCTATGGGCCTATCGCACTAGCATTCGGATGCCCACTGGGGCCACCCCATTTTCACTCGTGTATGGCTCCGAGGCAGTCATGCCTCTAGAGTTGGAGATTCCTTCCCTGCGCATATCAATGCAGGAGTTCATCGATGATGACACTATGCGATAGGCTCGGTTAGACCAGCTTACGTTGCTTGATGAACGACGCGTTAATGCTCTCGAGCATTTACGTATTTATCAAGAGCAACTTAAGAAAGCTTACAACATGAAAGTTCACCTGAGGGACTTTCGGGTTGGTGATTTGGTTTTGAAGGAAAACCAGCAGAATTCTAGTTTGCCGTCCCACCTAAGGGACAAATTTGTGGCAAATTGGTTAGGTCCATATGTCATTGATAGCAAAATAGGACCCGAAACATACCGGCTAACTTCTCTTGATGGAATCAAGGAAACAGAACCCTTGAACATCAGTCATCTGTGCCCATTTCATATCTAAGAGAGCCAAATCCCAAAAATGCTCCAAGGACCCTTAAAATCGCTTGGTCAACCCCAAAATGCTCCAAGGATTCTCACAATCGCTTGGTCAATCCCAAAAATGCTCCAAGGATCCTTAAAATCGCTTGGTCAATCCCAAAAATGCTCCAAGGATCCCTAAAATCACTTGGTCAATCCCAAAAATGCTCCAAGGATCCTTAAAATCGCTTGGTCAATCCCAAAAATGCTCCAAGGATCCTTAAAATCGCTTGGTCAATCCCAAAAATGCTCCAAGGATCCCTAAAATCGCTTGGTCAATCCCAAAAATGCTCCAAATATTTCCACAATCGCTTGGTCAAAAATAAAGAAAATTCAAAAAACAACAAAAAAAAAAATCATCAAAAATAACAAAAATTTGCATCTCATTTCTAGGCATGCTCAAATTCATCAATAGAGAGCTCTTCTCGCATCTCATCTTCATATTCACAAAAATCAATCCATCAAAAATACAAAAATACATAGCTGCATTAAGCATTGCATCCATACATCGCATATTTGTGGTCGTACAGGTCAAAGGCACCATAAACTGTAATTATTCTGCTAAGTCCATCTTGTTCCACACTTTTCCATTTTACAAAATAGCAAACAAACACCATCCACTGTTGTTTACCACAATAGCGTCAGTGGTCTTCTAATGTATCAAGAGTTTTCGTAATTCAGTCATCATTTTGCTCTTTAGCCACGTAAGGTACCGAGTCAGACAGATTTTATGAAGGTAGAGTTACACTTGAAATACACCTTGTTACGTAGCATCCCAACACAAATTACAACACATAAAAATTCCCAAGTTGTGTGAATGAAAGATGAAACCTGCATAGTAATCCAGGTCACCATAAGCGAAACGGTTATCTTGCTCATCCCCCTGTGCGAATGGTTCTAGAATGCTGAGAATTGACAAAAGGACGAGCTCTTCCCTATCCATTCACCTCAATAAACAAGTGGTTTTCACCACTACCAAATCCCAATCATAGTTGGTTCCCAAAGTTGTAAGGATTTGTACTACACGTCCCTACCAAGGATGGGTAGTCATCCCCAAGACCCAAAAGGGATCAACGCCATTCACAAACAAAATTCCAACAAATCATCATCCTAACACTTTCCATTCACCTTTGGTCTCCAAGTTGTAAGGATTCGTACTATCCGCCCCTAACCAGGATGGGTAGTCATCCCCAAGGCCTAAAATATCAATGCCCTTACTCCATAATCTCCATCACCCCCTTGGTTCCCAACGTCGTAAGGATTCGTACTACACGTCCCTGCAAAGGATGCGTAGTCGTCCCCAAGGCCACAAGGATCAAGGCCACTCACCAGCCCAAACTCACAATACTCAAAACACAAAATCAAATAATAGTGGTTATCACCACTATTCAAAATCCTCGCTCAAAAAGAATTAATAGAAAATAAACAATGATTTTCATCACTATATAGACGAGCAACTTTCTAAATCATTCAGCCAACAAATATCCTAAACTTGAATCCCTAGAATTCTTAGCATTCGAAAACCATCTAGGTGATCCTCATTACAGGTTTGGTTGACAGCCTATCTGGCAATGGTGGTATCCTACCCGCATGACGATATGTCTGTCACATTCACTTTGCGTGTGTGCAGACCAATGTTTGCATAAGGATGAGCTAGCTTATGGTATCTTGGATAACACCGCAGATTAATCTAACTAAATACAACAAAGGAGTTAGTGGAGCTAATTAGGTGATCCTCGATACGAGTTCGGTTGAAAGCCCATCTGGCACTGGCGGTATCTTGACAAATACCACATAAATGAACTCAATTGCACACACAGGGATGTGAAATAGCTTGGTCAAAAACAAGTCCGATTCATACCTTGTTCAAAAGTCTTGTAAGATAAAGTACAATCATGGCTAGTGAGTTAAAACCATCTGAGTCTCAGAAAACCTTAGCTACATTTTTTAACCCACTGCGCTACTTTTCATCATCACATTATCATCAGGAAATACACAAAATACCGCATGCACAAAAGCAAAGTCATCCACTACAACAATCGCATAAAAACAAAATCACAAAGTCCTAAATAGTCTATGGTGCCCTAACCAAACAACACAAATTCATTTCATCCATTACATTTTGCATATCACATATATATCAAAAACATTCGTATTTATCATACCATGTGCATACATCAATATAAAGTAGCATGCATCCATCAACATCAATCATTGTGCATAACATAAAATCATGACATATACACAAAGCAAGAAAATCAAAACAACAAAAACATCACAAAAATGCAACACAAAAACATAGCAATAAGCATTGCCGGACACAAGTGCTCTTGCACTTAACCTCTTGGCATAGAAAATCGATGTTGGGGCTCAAATTGTCACTCTCCTACTTCCCCAAGAAGGCTACCATAGCCGGACCGCTCCACGGGAAGACGGGTTTTCGACGATTTCACCCCATTATGGCATCACCAAAAGGGTTAACACCCACCAAAAATAGGTCTAAATGTCAAAAAACTGCACACACATTCAATGCTAAACATCTAAAGGCACCCTAACCTAAGTCACCTCGGGTCAAGCGACTCGTCACTTTTTCTCATGAAGGTCATTCCCTCATCGATTCGTCGCTTGAGGGGGTAGTCACACTTAGTCACCAATCAACAAGCACACTCCCAATCACGACAATGGCATGCATTCAAAGAATCATTGACAAAGACAATTACGCTCCTGCTTGGGGCAGTAAACAAGCAATAATCACAAATTGATCAAACACTTGGCATTCTCGAAGCATGAACACAAGGTTCCCCCAGGGACAAAAGGTTGCGCCCTTTGCCTATTCATGATCGATCAATGTTCAAGCTCAAGTCACACCTCACCAAAATAGGTTAATACTTGAAATCAAATTCCTTAGCTCGTTAGAAGCAAGGATTCAAGAATGCATGCCCTTTCCATACTTGGGGCATCACAAGTTGGTCGAGTTATTGAGAAACCCTAATCATTAGTGCTTTGGTTATCTATTTTTGCTCAGCACTACGTCACCCGTAGCGCTTCCCAAAAAGGGGCATCTGTAGACACCAAAACAGCACCAATCCGATTATGTGACTACAAACACTGATCGCATTGACACACACAACCTTCAGGGCAGCCCTCAAGAGGTCAAACAGTGGTCCTAGCCACTTTCACAGTAGTTTTAGAAGGTCGAAAAGTAATTTGGCACCTCCAGACATTCTGCTTCAAATCCGCCTTTGCGCCCTGGCTTCTTCTTGGTGTCGCAATATTGTTTTATTTCCAGACAGAAGTTGGTCGTTTTAAACAAGGCAAAAATCAAAAGAAAGCCTTTGCCAGAAGTGTCATGAAATCGCGACGTCATGATTTCGCGACGTCACGAAATCGCGACACCAAAGGCCAAAAGAGAGCCTTTGCCAGAAGTGTCACGAAATCGTGATGTCGATTTCGTGTGAAATCGTGACACCAAAGGCCAAAAGAGAGCCTTTTCCAGAAGTGTCATGAAATCACGACGTCGCGATTTCGCGACATCGCGAAATCGCGACACCAAAGGCCAAAAGAGAGCCTTTGCCAGAAGTGTCACGAAATTGTGACATCGCGATTTCGCGACGTCGCGAAATCGTGACACCAAAGGCCAAAAGAGAGCCTTTGCCAGAAGTGTCATGAAATTGCGACGTCGCGATTTCGCGACGTCACGAAATCGCGACACTAAAGGCCAAAAGGAAACCTAAGGCTTAGGTGTCGCGATATCGCGACGTCGCGATATCGTGACAAACTCCCGTCTTTACGGACATTAACCAATAAAGGCGGACTTTAACCAATAAAGGCGGACTTTAAACCAATCGAAGGCAGAATTTAAACCAATAAAAGCAGACATTAAAAAAATACGAAAATGTACATTAAACAAGTGGCAGCTGAAGATAGTCAATTATTGCCTCCTGCCGTGCATGCGCGTGTAGGTGGGCAGATTGGCAGTTAGAGGACTGTCACAAAGGCAATCATGTAAGCCCAAGTCAGGGAGGAGTCTCCTCCCTCTTGGGAAGGCATGGCCGCCACATGGCATCCCTGCATGCCCCTCCAAAGAGACCCCATGGGTCTATAAAATGGTGGACTTTTCCCACCCAAAAAAAAGACAAGTTGGTAGACATTTTCAAGCAACGAAGTGCTGCCAAATTGAACACCCTATTGCACCTCTTTTCGATTCATCTCTTTTACATCCTTAATATCTTTCGCAAGAGAGGTTATTGGGTGGATATTGGAAGGGTGAATCCGGACCTTAGAACCCGACATTTGACCACATTAATCCATCAATTTGCCGACAATTCAACCTAAGAGTTTTTGGGCCTATCCCTAGTGGATTGGCGCCGAAATCACGTTCCAACGGTGGGTGGCCCACTCGGGCACCCGCACCTTTTAAATTTCATTCTAATTCATTTTATGTCATTTATTCATTCCTCATTCCATTCTATGTTGACCAGATAGTCATGTATTCAATTTCATAATATTTTAATCAGATTTCATCATATGTTTGTCGTTTTTGTCGCTTTTTGTCGTCCCACTGACTTGCAGGTATCGACGCCAAATTCCCGCTGATGGAGGTGTGACATTTGAGTGGCAGCATTTCGGCTTTTCATCACAGGCGAAGTCGTCTCACCTGGGGACGAATTACAGCAGAATTCATCCTGACCAGGGACGAATTACAGTCAAACTCAAATCGATGGACTTTCATCGACTGTTTTGCTGGCAGCAGCCTTTCGATGATGTTTTCTGGTCTCTGTCAGAGTTGCAGGTTGATTAGAGTTATTTTATTCACTGGTTTAATCAATCTTTTGCATGCATTTCTCATTGATTTCTAAAGTTAAATGCTTTATCCTTTTGTTACAGGTGCTACTAACGCATTTGTGTTTCTTTGATCGTAGGAGAAGCAGCAAACATCAAGGATTCATTATCGCAAGTGGCGGCAACACTTTGGCCCGCCCATTTTAAATGTGGGCATGCGGAAGAGGGAAGACTAAGTCGTGATTGTAATCCAAAAACTCATTTAAACGCTCCTAACCCCTAAAAAGGAAGGAGGCATCTTTGTAACCGAGGTTAAAAGAATTCAATAAAAAGGGCTGTGATTTCTCTAATTTCTTTTGTCTCCGTTCGATTGGCTTCTTTCATTTCATGCTTTGCACTCTTTAGGACTTAGGCGTTTATTTGTATTTTGAATGTATCGCAAATAGTTTTTCTTTCAAAACTTCCGAAATCTCGTGCTTTCAAAGCACGAGATTCTGGAAGTTTTTCTTTCAAAACTTCCAGAATCTCATGATTTCAAAGCATGAGATTCTGGAAGTTTTGAAAGAAAAACTATTTGTGATACATTCAAAATAATAATAAATGCCTAAGTCCCAAAGAGTGCAAAGCATGAAATGAAATAAGCCAATCGAACGGAGACAAAAGAAATTAGAGAAATCATAGCACTTTTTATTGAATTTTTTTAACCTCGGTTACAAAGATGCCTCCTTCCTTTTTAGGGGTTAGGAGCGTTTAAATGAGTTTTTGGATTACAATCATGACTTAGTCTTCCCTCTTCTGCATGCCCACATTTAAAATGGGTGGGCCAGAGTGTTGCCGCCACTTGCGATAATGAATCCTTGATGTTTGCTACTTCTCCTGCGATCAAAGAAACACAAATGCGTTAGTAGCACCTGTAAGAAAATGATAAAGCGTTTAACTTTAGAAATCAATGAGAAATGCATGCAAAATATTGATTAAACCAGTGAATAAAATAACTCTAATCAACCTACAACTCTGACAGAGACCAGAAAACATCACCGAAAGGCTGCTGCCAGTAAAACAGTTGATGAAAGTCCACTGATTTGAGTTTGACTAAAATTCGTCTCTGGTCAGGACGAATTCTGCTGTAATTCATCCCCAAGTGAGACGACTTCGCCTGTGATGAAAAGCCAAAATGTTTCCGCTCAAATGTCACACCTCCATCAGCGAGAATTTGGCGTCGATACCTGCAAGTCAGTGGGACGACAAAAAGTGACAAAAATGACAAACATATGATGAAATCTAATTAAAATATTATGAAATTGAATACATGACTATCTGGTCAGCATAGAATGGAATGATGAATGAATAAATGATAGAAAATGAATTAGAATGCAATTTAAAAGGTGCAGGGTGCCCGAGTGGGCCACCCACCGTTGGAACGTGATTTTAGCGCCAATCCACTAGGGATAGGCCCAAAAACTCTTAGGTTGAATTGTCAAAAAATTGATGGATTAATGTGGTCAAATGTCGGGTTCTAAGGTCCGGATTCACCCTTCCAATATCCACCCAATAACCTCTCTTGCGAAAGAGATTAAGGATGTAAAAGAGATGAATCGAAAAGAGGTGTAATAGGGTGTTCAATTTGGCAGCACTTCGTTGCTTGAAAATGTCTACCAACTTGTATTTTTTTTTGGGTGGGAAAAGTCCACCATTTTATAGACCCATGGGGTCTCTTTGGAGGGGCATGCAAGGATGCCATGTGGCGGCCATGCCTTCCCAAGAGGGAGGAGACTCCTCCCTAACTTGGACTTACATGACTGCCTTTGTGATAGTCCTCTAACTGCAAATCTGCCAACCTACGCGCGCATGCACGATAGGAGGCAATAATTGACTGTCTTCAGCTGCCACTTTTTTAATGTACATTTTCATATTTTTTTAATGTTTGCTTTTATTGGTTTAAATTTTGCCTTCGATTGGTTTAAAGTCTATCTTTATTGGTTTAAAGACGGGAGTTTGTCATGATATCGTGACATTGCGATATCGCGACACCTAAGCCTTAGGTTTCTTTTTGGCCTTTAGTGTCACGATTTCATGATATCACAAAATCGTGACATCACAATTTCATGACACTTCTGGAAAAGGCTCTCTTTTGGCCTTTGGTGTCATGATTTTGCGATGTCGCGAAATCGTGACGTCGCGATTTCATGACACTTTTGGCAAAGGCTCTCTTTTGGCCTTTGGTGTCGTGATTTTGCGACGTTGCAAAATCGTGACGTCGCAATTTTGTGACACTTTTGGCAAAGGCTCTCTTTTGGCCTTTGGTGTCGCGATTTCGCGACGTCGCAAAATCGCGACATCGTGATTTCACGACACTTCTGGCAAAGGCTCTCTTTTGGCCTTTGGTGTTGCGATTTCGCGACGTGAAATCGCGATGTCACGATTTCGTGAGACTTCTGGCAAAGGATTTCTTTTGATTTTTGCCTTGTTTAAAATTACCAAATTCTATCTGGAAATAAAACAATATTGTGACACCAAGAAGAAGCCAGGGCACAAAGGCAGATTTGAAACAGAATGTTTGGAGGTGCCAAATTACTTTTTGACCTTCTAAAACTGCTGTGAAAGTGGCTAGGACCACTGTTTGACCTCTGAGGGCTGCCCTGAAGGCTGTGTGTGTCAATGCGATTAGTGTTTGTAGTCACATAATCAGATTGGTGTTGTTTTGGTGTCTACACTCTTAAAAATCAAAACACAAAAAAATAATCTACATTAGGCATCACATACATACATTGCATATTTGTTGGTCATACATGTCAAATGCACCATAGACTGTAATTACTTGGCAATTCCATAATTTTCCATATTTGTCCACTCTGTAAATAATCCAACAAGAATAAATGCCATCCACATTTTTCACCATATCATAATTAGTTGTCTTCTAATGTATCCAAGGCTTTCGTCATTCAGTTGTCTTTAGATTTCTAGCAAAAAATTGTACAAATTCAGATATATTTTTACAAAGGTAAAGTTTTACTTGGATCACACCTTGTTACGTAGCATCCCAACACAAGTTAAAACACAAAAAAATTCCAAGTTGTGTAAACGAATGACAAAACATGTAAAGCAATTCAAGATACCATATAGTGAAAAGGTTATGTTGCTCATCCCCTTGTGCGAATGACCCCAAGAATGCTAAGAGTTGGCAAAAGGACAAGCATCTTCCCTACCCAATTCCCCAAAAATCCCAAGTTCTCAAAAAGTTGCAAACATAAAAAATTGCAAAAGTCAAAACACAAACTCCAAAGTTTGATATCCAAACCCCTCAAAGTGCATACATCAAAAAGCACAAGCAATAGTGATTCTCATCACTCAATATCTAAATCCCTTGCTCAAAAGAAAAAAAAAAATAAGCAGTGATTTTTATCACTATATAAGAGCAAGTATCCCAATACAATTGAAGAAAAGAAGGGAGTTGAACATGAATCCCTGGAACTCTCAACATTCAAAAGGTCATGAGGTGATCCTCAGTACCGGTTTGGTGGATAACCTATCAGTAACTGGTGGTAAACCTCCTGCATGATGATATATCTGTCACATTAAATTGTGTGCAGATTAATGTGTGCATGTGGATGAGCTAGCTTATGGTATCCTAGATAGCACTGTAGATTAATCTTACTAAATACAAAAAAGGAATTAATGGAGCTAATTAGGTGATCCTTAGTACATGTTTGGTTGACAGCCTATCTGGCACTGACGGTATCCAGACAAATACCACATGAATGAACTCAATTGCACACACAAGGATGTGAAATAACTTGGTCAAACTCAAGTCCGATTCATACCTTGTTCAAAAGTCTTATAAGCTAAAAGTTTAGTATCGGTTAGTTAGTTAAAACATCTGAGTCTCAAAAAAACCTTAACTACATTTTAACACAACTGTAGCACATTCCATTATTACATCACCATCAAAAATACAAAACAAAAAATTACACATGCAAAGTCATTCCATAAAGCAATCACATAGTACAGAAAGCCAGCAAATCCCATACAGTCTATGGTGCCACCGCCAAGTTATCAACAACTCAATTCATCCATTCCATATGCATATCATATAAATTAGAAACATTTGCATTCATCATAACATATGCATACATCAATGTAAATAAACATACATACATCAACATCAATAAATATGCATAAAAATAACAATAAATCATGACAAATGTATAACCAAAAAGAACATCATGTATATATATCATCAAAATGTTCACAGGCTACAATAAGTTGGTCCTCTGACCTCGTAAAACAAAGCACAAACAAAAAAACCCCAAGCCTAGGGCATCGGCCACCATGATCACACATAATCGATGTGACGGGAACTACCCCCAGTGGTGTGGGTCCTATGGGACCTATCAGGGCAGCTGCTACTAGCCCCTGCATCATGCCCACTAGCGCCCCCATCATACATCCACCTGTGATGAGAGGAAGCAGACTGCTCAGTCTCACTATCTCTCATTCAATGTGAAGATCCACCTCCAGGGAGCTCAGGTAATCACCCATCGAGATGGATAATATTTGCCTCCAAATCCATCTGGTGGCAGACCAGATCCATCTCCTATCGACGGTATGCAAGCAATGCGTCATCACACTATGCTAACTGCATCCATAGGATATCCCTCTTCCATGATGCATCGGTGTCCCCATCCCGTTGGTGGTACATAGCCAATATGTTCTCCTGCTTTGCCAACTGAGTCTGCAGGAGATCCCTCTCATATAGAGCATCCCCAAGGTCCTCATCCCATATCTGAAGTAGATCCTCCAATCACGCTATCTCAGTGTGATGCCTTGCCTCCATACCCTCTAGGACTTCTTGAGGCATAGGCATATCAAGGATGGTAGGCTGCTCCGACTCCCACTACTTTGAGATGTCCTGCGTATCCGACTACTTTCGAATCCAAAAATAATCCCCCACAAAATCATCAACCTCTACCATGTCCTCATCTTCCAGTGGAGCCCCCTAACCCTCCCCTGATGCCTTTGCATCCTCCCCACCTACTACTACTACATCTGTACCTCCTAGAGGCCCCTCACCTTGCCACCGCTACAACGTCCACCATTGGTCATACTCGATAGTCATCCCAATATTGTCCACATCAAGGACATCGATCACTGCATCTGACTCCTCACCAAGCAGCTTGATGATCAGCCAGGATAGAGTCCTCTCGTCGTCTCGACATCGATAGATCAAGAGCTCACCAGGAAACCCCTGGTGCACCCCAAACTATCATGTAACCCGAACGTATGAGAAGTACTCCTGCTCGGTCCCATGCTGCCCGATCAACCATCTCCCCCTATGCACTTGCCAGAGCCACTCTCCAGCCTCAGGCCAAGCTAGAAAGTCCTGGTATGGGCACTAGAACACCTCCCCTAGAGCAAGCCGAGTGAAGGCATCAGCATAGTGCCCTACGACACCTACCCACCACCAACTCTACCATTGATCCTTGGACCTCTACCATAGAGCCACATACCATATCTCCCTATCCACCATCTCTACCCGAGTAGTCCACGACAAACCCTATGGCCACTCCACAACTATGTGCTACCATCCCCAACACTGCAATAGGTAGCTACACCTAATCCTCTTTTGCCTCTGGCAGTGGACCTCATACAACTCATCATAAAGCTATTCCAGTAGCATTTTTCCCCACCTCATAATCAGTGGCTCTGAGGTCGGACACTCCACAAGTCTAAAAACTACCTCCAATAGGTTCCAAGGGAACATCACGCCTGAGGAGTTGGGCAACAGCATGTTGGAGATGAGGGTCATCAGTAATGCATGCCTCACCCCCAACACGCCCTTCTCCAGCCACCATCGCACCAAAATACCGCCAATCATGCAATCCCCCTCTACCCTCTCCACCGAAATATCCACCCGCATTTCCACCCCATGATCGAAGCACCGTGTCAGCACCGTCATCCGTTGATCACATGGAGTAGTCTGAATAGGAAGCACATATATCGAAATCCATAGAATCTGATAGACATCCTCAAGAGTCACCGTCATCTCGCCTATTGGGAGAGGAAAGGTATTGGTGTGGGAATCCCATAATTTGATCAGGGCAGTCAGATATGGCCAATCCCCCACCACAGGTTCTAACCGAGTTACATGCTTGAGCCCAAGGGTGTCAAGCCAATCCCAGTCCATCGCAGTCAATGCCTCCCATGCATCAGAAAACACCATTGGCACACGATACCGGCTCTTCACCACCTACAAAAAAAAACAACACAAAAACATTAAAAACATAAAAGAGAAAAAACATTATACAAAAAAAACATTTAATACAGGTACAACAAAAACATTAACATGTACAATACAAATATTCCAAAAAAACCAAAAAACAAATTCAAAATAAACATTTGTCAGTTACCTAGGGTTTTTAACTTTAGTTACAACTGATAAATAAAAAACAAAAAAACACATTTGTCAGTTACCTAGGGTTTTTAACTGTAGTTCAAACTGATAAATAAAAAACCAAAAAAACAAATTCAAAATAAACATTTGTCAGTTACCTAGGGTTTTTAACTTTAGTTCAAACTGATAAATAAAAATACAAAAACAAAGTAAAACAATTTAACCTAGGGTTTTCATCCTAGTCTAAATGAACAAAATACAAAAAACAAAGTAAAAAAATTTAACCTAGGGTTTTCATCCTAGTCTAAATGAACAAAATACAAAAAACAAAGTAAAACAATTTAACCTAGGGTTTTCATCCTAGTCTAAATGAACAAAATACAAAAAACAAAGTAAAACACTTTAACCTAGGGTTTTCATTCTCGTGTCAAACTAGAAAATACAAAACACAATAACAAAAGTTTTCAGTTACCTAGGGTTTGAACCTTAAGTTTAAAATAGAAAAACCAATAAAAACACACACAAATAGTTTTTAGTTACCTAGGGTTTAACCTTAGTCTAAACTGATAAAAAACAAAAAACAACATAAAAACAATTTTTTTAAAGCTAAGTTTTCGATCTTAGTTTAAACTAGGGTTTTCTTTAAGTTTACACCAAAAACAAAATAAACATGGTTTCAACTAGGGTTTCAATCATAGTTCTAACAAATAAATACAAAGCACAAATTCAAACAAACAACAAACATTAAACTAGGGTATTTATTTTAGTTTAAATAAAAAAATGAAATACAAAGAAAAACAAATTGCGATTTTAAAAAAATAAGAAAAATAAAGAGAAGGGGCACTTACCAGTCTCACCTCGGATTCGCCACTTGATGATCCGGTCCGTGAACTCAAGGTGTCTGAGAAATTCGACAGCGCTCCGCTACACGAACTAGACCTCCTCCTCCTCACAGCTCCAAATCGCCAGAAAAACAAAGTGCAAATGAGCCCAAAACCTAGTTTTGGCCCATAAATAGGCTTTTAGGCTTGTAATCGTTCCACCCTGGGATGAGCGCTATAGTTAGCGCTTGTCCCACCCTGGGACGATTACAAAACTGGTATTTTTCCCACCCTAGGACGATTACAGAGCAAGAAAATCAAAAATAGCAAAAACTGCACCAAAATGCACAAAAAATAGCAATAAAATTGCCACATAAGAGTGCTTTTGCACTTGACATTATTGGCATGCAAAACAGATGTCGGGGTCACAAATACTCACTATCCTACTCCCTAAGAAGGCTACCATAGCTGGAACGCTCCATGGGAGGACGAATTTTCAAGAATTTCATCCCCAAACGATGTCACAAAAAGGGTCCAAACCCACCCAAAAATAGCAATAACATTGCCGAACAAGGCGCCTTTGCGCCTGTGCATTATTTGCATACAAAATAGACATCAAGGTCACAAATAATCACTATCCTACTTGCTAATAAGGATACCATAGTCGGATTGCTCCACGAGAGGACGAATTTTTGATAATTTCATCCCCAAATGGCATCACAAAAAGGGTCCAAACCCACCTAAAAATAGCAATAACATTGCCGAGCAAGGCACCTTTGTGCCTATGCATTATTGGCATACAAAATAGATTTCGGGGTCACAAATCCTCACTATCCTACTCCCTAATAAGGCTACCATAGCCGGACCGCTCCACGAGAGGACGAATTTTTGAGAATTTCATCCCCAAACGACGTCACAAAAAGGGTCCAAACCCACCCAAAAATAGCAATAACATTGCCGAGCAAGGTGCATTTGCACCTGTGAATTCTTGGCATAAAAAATAGACATTGGGGTCACAAATCCTCACTATCCTACTCCCTAAGAAGTCTACCATAGCCGGACCACTCCACGAGAGGACGGTTTTTTGACAATTTTAACTCCAAAAATGTGTCACAAAAAGGGTTCAAACCCACCAAAAACAGGTCTAAATGTTCAAAAACTGCACCAGCAACCAACGAAAAACAACTGAAGGTGCCCTTACCATAGTTCACCTTGGGTTAAGCAACTCATCACTTTTCTCATGTCGGTCATTCCCATCGATTCGTTGCTTCAGGGGGTAGTCACACTTAGTCACCAATCAACAACTACACACCCAATCAAGGAAATGACATGCATTTAAAGGATCATTGACAAAGACAATCATGCTCCTGCTTGGGGCAACAAACAAGCAATAATCACAAGCTAATCAAACACTTGGTATTCATGAATCATGAACTCAAGGTTCCCATAGATAAAAGGTTGCGCCCTTTGCCTATTCATGACTGAATAATGTCCAAGATCAAGTAACACCTCACCAAAAAAGGTTAACACTTGAATTAATCTCCTCAGATCATCAGAAGCAAGGATTCAATAATGCATGCCCTTTCCATACTTGGGGAATCAAAATTTGGTTAGGTTATCGAGAAACCTTAATCATTAGTGCTTTGGTTATCTATTTTTGCTCAGCACTACACCACACACAACACATCCCAAAAAAGGGCATCTGTAGACACCAAAACAACACCAATCCGATTATGTGATGACAAGCACCAATCGAATTGGAATACATAGCCCCCAGAGGTTAAACAATGGTCCTAATGACTCTCACAACATTTTTGGAAGGTCAGAGGTCAATTTGGAACCTTTCTGGCACTCTGCTCCCTACTTGTCCCACCCAGGGATGATTACAAACTAGTATTCGTCCCATCTTGGGATGATTAGCAGTATTCGCTCCAGGGTGGGGTGAATAGCAGGTTTGATGGGCAAAAGGTGAAACCTCAACAAATGGTAGCTCAGATCCACCATTGAACTCCTCCTTCAATGTATGGAGTGCGAGTGAACATTTTTGAGCTCAAAGAGGCAATCTTAGGGGCAGTCATGGAACCCTTAATCAGAGAGGAATATTCTTCCCCTGGTAAGGCATGATGGCCAAGTGGTGCCTCTACATGCTCATTCACAAGAGACCCTCAGGTCTATAAAATGGTGAGTCTTCTCACCCCATAGAGAAATAGAGCAGGAGAATTTGGAGCAACGGAGTGCTACCAAATTACATCCTCACCCATCGTTTGTGCTTCTTACATACTTGATCTCTCTTTTGGAAGAGAGGTTATTGGGTGATTATTGGAAGTGCAATCCGAACCCAAAAACCAAACGTTTGGCCAAAATACCCCACCCAATCTATCGATACAACCCCATAAGTGGTTTTGGACCCACCCCAAGTGTATTGGTGCCGAAACCGAGCCCCAAATGGTGGGTGTCCTACCCCCGGATGCCCCTTGCACTATTGCAGTCCTAATCGCCCCACCTCGGAGTGATTAGAAATATGTGGTATATTTCCATACTATTATTTTTGCATTTGATTCTAGGTCATCCATATATGCTGTCATCTAAATTTTATGTCATTTGGATGAGTTTTGACCGTGCTTTCAATATTTCTCGCTTTCACTAACATATAGGGCGCATCATCGGATAAAGGGCAATCAAGGTAGAATATACAAAATCCAACCATATGGGTTGACCCAAAATGCCCCGTTTTGTCTAACCCTAACTTTGCAGGTGTTTTGGAGGCCCCTGGATGGGACATTTAGGAGGTCACCTACTAACATTTTATGATAGTCCTAATCATCCCACCCCGAAGCGATTAGAAATCTATGGTAGATTTCTTGACTTTTCCTTTTGCAGTATGCTCCTAGTATTTTTTTCTTGCTTCTGTCAAAATTTTCAGCTTATTCTTATATGTTTTAGTTATCATTTTAATCATTTTATGCATGCATCAATCGTAGGCCTTTGGGATCACATGTTTCCCTCCATCCGTAGGTGCTACTAACCTTTTACTGTTTCTCTGAACGTAGGATCTTGACACCAGAGGGGCAGCAAGGAACTATAGACGCACTCACGCAAGCGGCAGTGAAGTTTGGTCCACCCATTTTCAATGTGGGCACACGGAATATCCCAAATGTGGATGTATCATTTGTGGTGTAATAAAACTATGTTCGACGCTCCCAACATCTAAAAAGGGAGGAGATGCATTGTAACTCGATCTAGAGCAAATTAATAAAATAAATATCTGCACTTTTACATTTGCTTTAAATCTTGTTTTATTTCATTTGTTTTCCCTCTTTTCATGCATTCTCGTTCGTAGGACTTAGCGTTACATTTCCCTTTTGTTTACTTTCGTATCCTCGTGCTTTCAGAAAGGAACAACCAAAATTTTAATAAATATAGGAAGGATATTCACTATATTTCTCAAAAAACCATAGCAAACTTAGTTGAATCAGTCCATCAACTCCTTAATCACCCCCAAAAATCCCACCAAATATGGGATCAAGTGATGCAAAGATTGAAGATTAAATCTTCTAAGGGCAACAAACTTAAAGGGAATGTGAATATTAGTAAGATGGATTGGACTAGAAATTGGCAACCTCCTCCTAAGGATTTTGGAAAATTCAATACTGATGGAGCCTCTAGAGGGATCCTTGGAAAAGCTAGTGTGGGAGGAATTGGTAGACTTTCAGATGGCTCCCTGGTTTTTACTTTTGCTGAGAATTTGGGTATTATTTCCAATAACCTTGCTAAGGGGTATGGTATCCTCAGAGGCCTTCAGGAGGCTACTAAGGTTGGATGGGAAAAGGTGTTAGTTGAGTCTAACTCTCAACTTATGATTAATCTCTTGAATACTCCTTCTAAGAATCATAAGGTGGATTGGAGAATAAAAAGAATTATTGAGAAGATTCAGTTAATCCAGATGGGATTTTAAAAAGTTTATTAAAATCATGTGGTCAGAGATCAAAACAAGAGTGTTGATGCTTTAGCTAATTGGGCTTTAGACAAAGGTGATCATAGTTGTTATGGCCACCATCCTATATGGTGGGCTTCTCAAATTAGTGAAGCTCTTCTTTCTATCATTTCTTTGGATGGCTCCAGTTATGAAGGTACCTAGTTTCTTTTTGTTTTTTTTTGCTTCTCTTTGGTTCATTCAGTTTTTTTTAGTTCCCTAGCTCATTCTATTCTTGATTTTGTTTCCTCTGTTGATTCTTGCCTTAATAGTCTTCTAGTCTAGATAGGTCATTATTTTGTTCAATTTTTTTTTTCTTTTTCCTTTTTATTTTTTATTTTTTTTAGTTTTTTAAGGTGGATGCGTTCTTTTGTTTTGTTTTGTTTTTGTGTTCTTTGTGTTGTTTTCTGTTGTTCTTGTGTTTTTGTTATTTTGTTATTTTGTTTTTTTTTGTTTTTTATTTTATTTTTTTAATGTTTTTTGTTATTGTTCTTGGGTTTGTCTTTGTTTGTGTTATTTCGTGTTTTTATGTGTGAGTGTTTTCTATGTTTTTTGTTTTTGTTTATTGTCTATTTTTGGTGGTTTTTTATTTTTATTTTTATTTTATTTTTTTTTAATTTTTTAGGTTTTGGTTGTGTTTATTTTTCATGTTTTTTTTGGGTTATATCTTTGTAGTGTTATGTTGTTTTTGTGTTGTTTGTGTTTTGTTATGTGGTTCTTGTGTTTTCTATGTGGTTTGTGTTGTGGTTTCTTTTATCTTATTGTGCGTGTTTGGTTGTGCTTTTGTTTTTGACACACTCAAGGAGCATGTTTTTTATTTTAGTTTATTATTTTTATTGTTATTTACTTATTTTTAAATTGGTTTTATGTGTTTGTTTGCTCCTTGAATATGTCAAAGGTGGTAGGCCAGGTCCAAATCCTAAGTGTTTTTGGCGGAATGGATACCCCTGCCTCCTTAGGTCTTACCCGAAAGTGACATCCCTTTTTGGATGTTTTCCACAAATAAAAAACAAAAGAAAAACAATCAAACATGATGTTCAATGTTGCAAGGACGCCAACTTAATATTTTAAAGTATTTAAACTTACACCTATAAATACCTTCCTCCAAGATAATTTTTTCTTTTAATGGAAGTCAAATGTTGACAATATTCACAAAAGAGAAACAATCAAACATGATGTTCAATGTTGGGACGCCAACTTAATATTTTAAAGTATTTAAACTTACACCTATAATAATTTTTTCTTTTAATGGAAGTCAAATGTTGAGTTGTCACATGTTCTTAAATGAAGGTCAAAGGTAAGTTGGTCAGTTTTTCATGGCTTCAATCGATGGGATGCTCATCGAAGGCGGTGGCAAAGTGGGCAAGGTGGGTTAGTTTGCTCGTGTGCAGTTTGTATGCCGAATATTGACTATGAATCGCGATTTTGGAGGATTATGTTTACAATATTTCTTGTATGAGGGGATGCTGAATAACCATTCATCGACATTATTCTATGTCAATCTAGTTTTCCATACACTAACAATCGACGTGGAAACCATTATGAAGACACTTTTTGGCGGGCGGTACGAATTTTGAAATAACAGATACTTGGAATAAAGCTGCAATATGAATGGCCGGCCGTGTGGTATTTATTTCCGTTAATGTCTTTCTCAGGCCCTTGAAAACTAATTCTTGGCGATTAGCATTGACCTTAATCCCGGCCGATAACAATGATGAGTAAACTGTCAAAATTCTCAACTCACCAAACTGTGAAGTTCAATACCATACTCCTCGTTTCGTCGTTTCGGTAACAATTTCTACAGAAATACCTAAACAGTGTACAAATTGCCGACATTAGTAATACGTACTAATCAGGTACAGCTCTTTACGGTCTATAAATAGACACTTCTCCTCGACATGTTTTGCACACAAATTATTTTGCAGTTTTCACTGAGCCGCGAGGAACAAGATGACGATATTGAGCGTAGCATTAGGAGCAGCTTATTTAATGTTAACGATTGTATGGTCTCAATCGGTGATATTTACTTCTGCTTTAGCTGACGATTCAGGGTGGCAGTCAGGTATTGCTACTATCTATTGAGTTAGTGGTAGTATTGAGCCTTGCTGCACTTGCACGTTGTGTTTTTACTTGCACTTGCAGGCGAATTCAGAGACATGGGAAGCAACGCAACATTTGTGGGGAGCATACTGGGCTTTGAACAGTGGACCTCTGAAGGCTCCATTCTCTATCCGCTTGCAGACTCTTTCAACAAACAAAAACACTTACCGCAAATAATGTTATTCCACAAAATTGGCAGCCCGACGCTACATACGTATCCCTTCTCAACTATAACTAAGCATAAACAATGGATTCGATGTTCTATTATATAAATGCTCACTTCCGCGACACTGATTTTAGTACAAATCAGTTGCCGCTGAATAACATAAGCAATTCTCCTACCAGTTGCGCATATTCTCCACGAAAAGTCATAATAGATTGTTACTGATTAACGCCTTTTATTCCTTTTGTTTACGTTTCTTAGCTTTCTCTTGGGCATTTCAGTTGGCCAGCAGTACGAATAGTTTATAGTCTTTAGACCAGTGGAGGACGACCTTAATTTTAAGATAGTTATGAGAATCTATGTGTGCTATATATTTGGGTAAATTGTGTTCCCAATAATTTGAGTGTGATGTACAAAGCTTGACTTTAAATCTCTTGGCATTATACCTCGTTAATCCCTTTCTTAATTCATTCGAATGGTTCCCAACTGGAAAGGAACGATCTTCTTGTTATAAGTATATATAATGTCCTTAAGAAGAAGTTCGATTGGCGTATGCCCTCAGTAATTTTATGGATTAAAAACTAATTAAGAGATTTAAATAAGTTTTAGATGTTTATCAAATTTAAATTAAAAGAAAGATGATCTATTACAGATTAGATCTTACTTCAAGAATATAAATAAACTAACTTAATTAGTAAGTTGGGACGTTGGTCGCCCAGCCTTCCCAAACCCTATGGAATGATGTGTTTTCCATCTGTCAAATTTAAAACTAAAATTGAACACATATAAAGATAGGTTTTCTTAATATAAATTTTAATTAAACGAGAATATTAAAATTAAAATTATTATAATTTTAATTTTCTGGTTTTGACCCATTATGGTAAAAGTATAGTTATAGTTTTTCATAACGGTTTTTACCTATTATTATTAACAAAAATATTTTAAAACATTATTTTCATTGCTACTAATAAATATAATAAACTTAATATTATTATTATATAATATATATTTTATATTCATTGTAAAATGTATTATTAAGCATACACTATGACATTCTTCTTGGAAATAAAATCTACATTTTAATATATAGTAACAAATTTTAAATTCACTTACAATATTTTTGGTATTTCTCTTAGATTGAGTAAGTTAGAAAATTAATTGTATATCATCCCATATATAAAAGTGTTATAAGAGTTATGGTTATATGGATTATTAGATTTATCAAATGCTTTTTAATAATTTGATTGTGATCTTATTCTAATATAATAAAAAAAACCTATTTCAAATTTATTTGTCTGATTTTTTTTATATACAAATATTATATAGTGAGTGGATAGTTGTTGTGAGCACTATTATATTATATATATGAAGTTGCTACTTGAAATTAATCATATGGGTTATGTTTTTGGATAAAAGGTAATTTTTGAACTTTTATCTTCTTGTTATCTCTTTAATGAACATAATAATTAGGATAATTTGACGATGAATTCATAGCCTTGTTCCTATTAATTTTGACAATGAGTGAAAAAAGTTCAAGATTGAAAACTTGCTAGTTTAATTAAAATCCCATTAATATTAAATCTCTTGTATTCTAAAACAAAATTTGAAAGGAAATTTCTTAGAAGAGAATTAAATTGGTACAAGTAAGATCACTATATAAAGGAAAATAAGTAGGGATTACATTTCAAAAAATTGAGAATAATAGACCAAATTTTAAGAAATTGAGAATAATAATATTTTTAAAACAACAAGAGGGAAGAATATTAAGATAAAATTATCATATGTGATGAAATAAGCAAGAATATTATTTAATGTTAACGATAGGATGGTCTCAATAGGTGATAGTTGCCGCTGCTTTAATTGACGATTCAGGGTGGCAGTTAGGTATTGTTACATGGTATTGCTAGTTGCCTCTGATATATTGTTTAGATTCCTTATATTCCATGATACCATTTAATTTTTTACTTATTAGTGGAATTATTTTCACTTCGTATTAATATTTATGATATATTTTTCTAGTTTTTCAAATTGATGCACAAGTTTATTTTTATCTTTGTCCTAACTTTGATCTCCTCCATTTTATTTCTAATAAACACTTTCATACTCATAAATTTATTTAATTTTTGTATACTACTTCATTGGAGACATATTATGTATAGCTTTATGCTCTTACGAGAAACTAAAATGCAAGATTAAGTGTCTACTTCATTGGAGACATATTATTTATAGCTTTATGCTCTTATGAGAAACTAAAATGCAAGATTAAGTGTCCAAAATACTTTCTCATTTATATTGCTTGGAATATTTCATAATACTTGCTTTCGTAATATTTCCTATACTAAATTTCAACATACATTTTCCATGCCCTTTTATCCATTATGATTCTATTAAAATATTAATATGCAAGAGATAAATTGTATACTACCTTTATTTTTATTGTGCAAAGAAAATTTCATATTGCTTGAGTAGAATGAACATAAATTACTTGGATTAAACTTAACAAATTTTGCCTTCTATGTTCTAAAATTTTCCTTCACATATTTCTTTGTATCTTAAATTATTTTTAAATATGAAATTGTACATTGTACATCATCATTACTTACATTTCTTATCAATTTTTTAATATTTATCCAAAGTGAACAGTGATGGACTTTTTCATCTTATTCAAGAAATATTCCTTTGACAACTTTTTGAGAGTGAAATATCCTTGATCTAGAAAACTTTATACACAATATTATATCCTTGCTTCATCTTGTATTTTATATTATGAAAAAATAATTTTCTCTTTCTCAATCATATTATTTTTAATGTCTTACATAGTGTCCAATCTCATAACATGTATGATATCAAAATACAATATTTTTATCATACACATATAGATCCTATTATTTTTATTTTTATTTTATGTTAATAGATTATGTCAAAGTTTTTAAAATATCCATGACAACGTATTGAAGTGTATATATAACAAGTTTTCACACCTTAGTAATTGGTCCCTATTGGTTGAACATGTCTAGAGTATTACTAACATTTTTGATAGTCTCCTTAATAATAAAATTAATATGGAAGACCAAAATTCCTAACCTATATTGAAATTATTTTAATAGGATTTACATCTACAAATAATGCTCATACCATGGTATTAAATATTAGCAATTCAACTATATTTTCCATAGGATCAAATATGAAATATTCACACAAATTCATACATTAAATATCACACTTACTAAATAATATTATTTATAAATATTTTAATATCCTAGTGTTGCACCAATTACATTGCTTTACCTTCAATATATACATACATGGATATGAGACTCTTCATATTCACAACCCTTGACCTTTCTACTTACACAAAATTTTCATCTCCTCACACACATGAGATATTTAACACTTCATACTTCTCATGGGATAAATACCAATAATAAATCTATTATTGACTCTACATATTCACATAGGGTTAAGTACTCTAATGATTGCACATACTAAATGATAAAATCTTACATAACTCCATACTTACATGACACCTCACTTACATAACTCTTCACTCACATGACACCTATTATATATTCAAATATTAATCACACTCTAAACTAAACTATTTACATTGCACTTGTAATATTTGTGCAAGTTACAAAATAATATAATACTCCCAACACCCCTCCCCCCATAATACATTATTTGGTATAAATGTTCTTTACCTTCATGTGTTTTCAATCCTTTATTTTGGTCTTGGTATTTTTGTTTTAACTCTAGTACTCCTTCAAGTTTAAGCATTGATCTATCCTTCTATACTATTACTTGTACTTGTCACACATTTGATCAAGACATCACAATAATATAACTCATAATTGATATCAATATTTTTTATCTTTTCATTTTTGAGGCTCAAATAATTTTTGTCATATATATTATTGGTCTCACAACTACCATCTTGAATATTAGTTCCTTGCTGAAGATTATATGTGTTTTTAATTTGCAATGCATCAAAGAACATATTTTCAACTTATCTATCATTCTTTCAAGTTTATTTGTTGATGTCCTATATTGTTGTTTTACCATGAGAATTTTTTATTGAATTAAATACCTTATTTGATATTATTATCATGGTATAAGTCACTCAAATTAATTTTTTGTAATAGTTATCACAAGTAAATATACAACTTTTGTAGGACCCAAGAGCTTCAACTTTGTTTAATATTTTGATAAGGCATTTCTTACTACCATTTATGATTTTCAATTCTATTGTCCTTCCTCTATTAAACAATTATCACAATGAAATTAAATTATTTGTTATCCTTGGAACTTAAAACATATTATCTAGTGTACATTTTGAGTAAGGTAGACTAAGTGTAACATTTCATATTTCTTTTACTTTCTAGATTTTATCGTCATCTATGTCAATTTTTATAATTTATTTCACTTGAATGGAGTCAAACGAATATAGATTTCCAATCATATGATTCCTACATCTTGAATTAATATACCGATATTTATCTTCATACCCATTTTTTTCTTCTATTATAATTTTTGGTGATTTATTATATCTTAGAACATGTTTATGGCAATATATTTTTTGCTTCTGAAAATCTATCTTAATGAAATTTACCTCTCTCAACATTTGTGATTTTGTGCAAGACCTTTTTGCTCCACTCATAATTAGTTTTTCAATTCTTTCTTTTCATTAATAATCCTTGAATAATTCCTACAAATCCTTTTAATATTTTTTCTTTCAATTATTTTCAATTGTAGTAGAAATCCTTATTACTCCAAAATTTAATATTTTTGAAAAATTCAAATAATTTCTTTTCTCTCTAGTATTTTTTTCATTCAATATTCAAATCAATTCAACTTTATTTCTTTCTTCAATAATATTTCAAATTCCAATTAATCAATTATTAATAATTTTTTCTTCAATAAAAACTCTTTCGCTTTTTCTTAATATTCTTATTCAAATATTTAATCTTCACTTTAGTAATTTCAATCTATAATTAATTATCTTCTTATTAATTCCTCTAGTTCTTCTTCTTTGTCACCTTAATAAGTTCTTCCAAGGTAATATTTTACCCTAAATTCTGCATTCTTTTGTTTCATTTTATTTTAAATATATTTCTCCAAAATAATATCTTCTCCTTTAATTTTCTTAAATCAAATATTTCAAATGTTAATGTAAATACCTTTCTACTTAATTAATACTTTGTCATCATGGATTTTATTTTGCACCATGTCCACACTTTTGAAAACTTCTAAGTCCTCTCCATTATATAATAATTATTTATTTAAATAACCATTATTCAAATTTAATATTTTTCACAAACAAATATGTGAGCTTCAATATTTAATCAAACCTTAATATAGTAAATACTTCAATCAATGAAGATTAATTTTTACATACCTAACATCTCCAACTAATGAGAATAAAATTATTTCACTACTCATTTTGGGCATTACTCTTGTGAATCTGACTATGCTAATTACATACACCATGATTTCCACTTGTACTTCATTTTAGACATTTCTTCTACTCAATATTTCAACAAAATTTTCCTAGTATAATTTTCAAACCTGGTAAATTCTTCAATATTTCACCTAGGGTATTTCATAGTTTGGTGCTCTATTACACATTCATTAATGAATTCTATAGCATCTTAGTTTGTTGCTTTCTTCATACTAGATCTCTTCAACTATCTTTTTAAATGTTCTTATTCTTGAGTTATCTCTCCAGGCATTCAAATTTAAATATTCTAGCTTCTTTAAAAAAAATGATCTCTTTATGCAATAGGAAGTATTTACTTTTCTCAATCCTTCCAATGATTCTAGACTTATCTTTAATATTTGGGTTTATATCAAATGGATCTCACCAAATATAACTAGTGTGGCTTTGGCTAGACACATGTAGTGTAACTCTATTTGATCAAAACAACATGGGTAAATGCATATTTCCTTTTCAATTTTTTTCCTCCAAATAATAGGTATTTACAATAATAATTCTTCACACTAATGGATTCTCTTTTATAAATTTAACTCCATCTCACCTAAGCATTTTTTATCTAATCTTTTGCTTCACTTTTTTTCACCTCTTCATAGAATCTCTCCTTCATCAAATCTCCTATAGTGTGGCTCTGATACCACTATTAACAATTCATCTATATTTTATACATGATCAAATAAAATGTTCACACAAATTCATATATTCAATATCGTACTTAGTGAATATGATTATTGATAAATAATTTAATATCTCACTGCTACATCAATTACATTACTTGGTCTTCCCTATATACACATGGATATGAGACTCTTCACATTCATAAATCTTGATCTTTATACTTACACAAAATTTTTATCTCCTCACACACAAAGGATATCTAACACTTCATATTTATCATGGAAGAAATATTACATAATAATAAATTTATTATGGACTCCACATATCCACATAAGGACAAATACTCTAATGATTGCACATACTAAATTACAAACTCTTACATAACTCCATACTTACATGATACCTCACTTACATAACTGCACACTTACTTATATGACACCTGTTATATAATTAAGTATTAATTACACTCTAAACCAAATTGTTTACATGGTACATGCAATATTTTTCCAAGTTATAAAATAATATAATAATTTTAACATTAAATATAGATTGTATCTCTTCCTAAGCCATGGACCACCATCCATTATTTCATCATTAATATTCAAACTAAATATAATGATAAAAAATCTTTTTGGAAAAAAAAGAAGGATTTTTTTTTTTAATCTTTGAAATACTTTACCACTATTCATAAAGTGCACATATTAATCCTTTGTTGCTAATATCCATTATATAATTCTTGATCACCTCTTCCATGATGATTATTTATTGCATAACATATTATTTTGGATAAGGAGTACCAAAGGTTTCCTAAACCTTTTTTTTGTTGTTCCAATTAAGACATTGATAGTTTCACACAACCTAGCTCTTCCTTGTAAGAATATTTTATTTCTTAAAGTTCTCCAAAGATACATGAAATAAAAGTTGATGCTCATTCCTTACTAACACTCATAAATAGTTAATTGTATATTAATTGATAAACTATTATTTATTATTATTATTATAGATTTGGTTAGTGTGAGAACCCCCTACACTCAAGGTTAGGCATCCCCATCCAACCATGACCTCTCATAAGGGGAGAGATGAGCTTGTCAATAGAGAATTTAACACACAATGCTACACACATGCTATGGTTTGAAATTTAAAGCTCTTGAAGAAAAATCAAAACCAATTTAAAAATAATATAATTTATTATTATAATTATAAACATTTCAAATTATTAATTTTTTTTTTAAATAAAGGGGTAAAAATTTATTGATAAATTTTTTGGATTATAGAGTATAACTGAGCTTCCAACTAGGACTCAAATAAATAGCCAAACAGGCTAAAACCACTAGACTAGAATGACACCCAAAAAAGACAACAAGAATAAACCAAATTAAGTCTGTACATCCTTGTGTATCAACTCCCACAGGCGTTGAGAGTCCCTAGATGAGAGACTCCCAATTATCGATACTCCAAGGATCCAGCAGCTCAAAACCTCTTTTGGCCAGGTAATCAACAACCACATTCCATTCCCTTGGAATGTGCACAAAGGATATAAATTCAAAATCTTCACTCATTCTGAGAATCTGAATGGCTACAGAGGCCAACTGCCAATTAACTTCCTCCACCCTTTTACTATTTAAAATATTAACCATAATTTGAGAGTTAGACTCGTAGATAATCCTATGTCAACCAAGAGAAAATCCCCTCCGCAAGGCCTCAAGAATTGCAAGAGCTTCATAAAATTGTTGGAGTGAACACCTTTATAAATGGAAAATAAAAAACTGACACCACCAATAGAATATCTCCCAACATCGCTAATGCTAGCATATCCAAGATTACCCTTGGACAATCCATCAGTGTTAATTTTTAAAACTCATCTGGGGGTGGCCTCCACCTACCATCTCTCGTAACATTCTTGTTGAGTTGAGAAACCCTACTAGGGCTAGAAGAGTTCACACCATCCCCAAAGAGACCAAGGGCTTGCTATACCTTCTCCTCCCTAGAATCCAAAATAGGGTCCACATCACATTTGCTATGGATGGTTTCCTGAACCATATACATGATCCTTTGCCAGATATATTGAACAAAAAAATAACTACCTTGAAATATGCATCGATTTTGTTCAAGCCAAATTTACCAGATGATGCAAGAAGGGCCCAAATTCCAAGCCACCCGAAGGAAGGGGGCCTTGGCCGGAGGTCTGCCCAGACTACTCAAAAACTCTATCAGGGATAGCACATGAAAACATGGATGGTTCCAAGTGCTCCACCAATGGTACCAAATGTCTCTAGCAAAGGAGCATTGGAAAAGTAAATGAGAAGAGTCATCCTCATTCTTATTGCAAAGGACACAAAAAGAGGGACCGCGAAATCCCCTCTTCCTCACATTATCCCAAGTGAGGCATTTATTACGAGCTACCAACTAGAGAAAGAAGTTACATTTTGGCTAGGCAAATTTTTTCCACACCTTTTTCCACCAAGTCATAGGAAGAATCTCATACTTTTGCTTATCAATAACCTGATAACCATAGGGTATGGAGTAGGTTCCCTTAGAATTAGGGTTCCAAGGTAGAATATCTTTACCCCTCAATGAAGAACAAGGCCTCCTCATAAGAATAAGAGCAAGCACCTCTCTGTCCTTGGTCAGTCCCCCTGGGGCCATTCTTGCGGATATTTCCACCTGTACATCTCCATATTTCCAAAATATTGGATTTTTTTAAAGTCCTCCACATGAGACTAGCCTGATTCTAAGAAAAAAATGCTTAGGGAACATAACCTAGGATATTGATTCAAGATAGGAGGGTGACCATCCCAAGAATCCTCCCAACAAAAAGCATTTGATCCCTAATTGCAAATCTTGAACAAACACTACTTGATTAAATTAGCCCCTCTTTTTAGAGTGTCCCAAATAACTGAACCTTTCCCAACCAAGCCGACTCTAGGGATATCAGCCTCAAAAATACCTCTCAAGTATTTACAAGATAATATTTTATATCCCAAATCTAATCTTGAGAGGTACACCATATCCAATAAATTTTTGCAGGAAAAGCCTACCCAAAATGAGTTGTCTCTAGCAACCCAAGGCCTCCCTCTTGCACTAGACTATATATAGAATCCAACCTAACCAAACTCTATTTAGATTGATCAATTTTTCTAGACCATAAAAACTATCTTGACAAAGCATCCATGTCCTTGATGAAGTGAGAGGGAGCTATTTGTACAAAACATCTATAAATGGGTAAAGCTTGAACAACATATTTTAAAAGCAACACTCTACCTATAGTGGATAGCCATCTAAAATTCCAGTGATTCACCTTCCTTCTAAACTTATCAAGAATAGACTACCAAGAAGATCTAGGTAGAGCATGAGATGAAATTGGAATACCAAGATAAATGAAGGGGGAGTCCCAACCTGGAATCTTAGAATGTGAGCAATCCTAGATTGAATAAGAGGAGGGGTATTGAAGAAGAAAATAGAAGACTTGTCCTCATTAATCAACTGTCTAGAAGCACCAATATATATGTCAAGAGACTATCTAATATTGCCAGCTTCCCTGATAGTGGCAACTCCCAAAAAAGTAGTATCATCGACAATTTGAAGGTGGGAAAGATGTGGCAAACTACTATCCCACTTCCACACCTGAATGAGACCCTACATGACTTGAGACTTGAGCAATCTTCCCAACCCTTTTGCCATAATGATAAAAAAATAAGGAGATAAAGGATATCCTTGCCTCAATCCCCTTGAGGCCTCAAACAACTTTGATGGCTCATTATTAACAAGAACAGAGAATGAGGAAGAAGAAACACAGCTCATCACCCATCTAATCCATTCCTCCTGAAATCCAAAAGTAGTAAGAACTTTCTGGATAAAGGACCATTTGACCCAATCATAGTCTTTGGCCATGTCCAACTTAATTAACATAGTTTTCTCCTTAGAAGTTTCCATCGAGTGAATAGCTTCTATAGCAATAACAACCCCATCCAATATTTGTTAGCCAACAACAAACCCTCCTTGCTCCTAAGATATGATTTTGCTCAACCATATCTTCAGCCCCTCAATAATAAATTTTGTGATGATCTTATACACAACATTGTAGAGAGCAATAGGCCTGAACATATCCAAGGAATTTACTCCCTCTTTTTTTGGTATAAGCACCACAAAGGTAGCATTTAGGGCCCTTAGCATCTGTTTGTTCTTTTGGGACTCATGGACCACCTCCAAAAGATCAAATTTGATTCAATCCCAAAACTCCTAATAAAACTCAATCCATTTGGTCCTGGGGCTTTTCCTTTTTTCATATTGAATACAACATTTTCCAACTCCTTAAGGGAGATTGGACCCATCAAGTGCTCATTCATCTCTCTAGAAATAATAATTGGAATTTAGTTTAGAATAAGCTTTTCATTCACATCATCTGATAGCAGTCCTCCTTGAAGAGAGGAAAAATACCTCTTAGTCTCTTCTGAAATATCCTTGAAAGAAGAGAGCATGGCACCCTAATAATTCACAAGAGAGGTAATAAGGTTACCATTACGACAAGCCTTAACTGAGTTATAAAATAAGGTTGTGTTCCTATCCCCTTCCTGAAGCCAATCTACTTGAGCTTTTTGTTTCCAAAAAATTTCTTCCCTCAATTCCCATTCAGCAAGGTCTTTCAAAACCTCAGATTCCTCAACAAGAAGCTCCTTCGTGAATCCTTGATCTCTAATATTCCTTGAAGCTTCTTCCATCCTCCTAAGAGTTACCAGCTTAGCCAAGGAAAGGTTCCCAAAATTAAATCTATTATATCTCTTCAATTTATGTTTTACAAATTGTAGTCACTTCATAAAGGAATACATAGCAGTGCCTTGAGGAGGTTTGCTAGTGGTCCACCAGCCTCGCATGAATCATGAATCTTAGGATCACGAAGCCACATAAGTTGAAACTTAAATGAGGGATTCTTTTTTAGCTCTAACTCCAAAGTAGAGAGTTTTATAGGCCAATGATCATATCACCTACCCTCTAGAATAATAGAACTAGCACTTTAATTATTACCCATCCAATAACTAGATATCAAAAACCTATCTAGTCTCTCTAAGATGGAAGCTTCCCCACACCTTCTATTGTGCCAAGTAAATATCCCATTATCTGGCTTGATGTCAACCAAGTTTAGGGCCTGGATATGAGCACTGAAGACAGAAGAAAAAGGCTGGAGATGGTCCACCCCACCATGTTTCTCCTCTAGAAAAGTGATAGAGTTGAAGTCTCTAACCAAAATCCATGGGTACAGGGGAACCAAAATTCTCACAAAGCAAATGTGATCCCACAAATTCACTTTACCATTGTAATCAACAGGAGCATACACATTTGTAAGTAGGATGGTTTCACCAGATTAATTATCATGCTCGACCATCGAAATAGACCATCTGCTAGAAATCCAAGTAAGAGGGGATATCTTAACCGAAACCCATAAACAAGTGACTCCACCAGCATATCCACATGCACCAATACACTGGCATTGCCCACTTCTCCACAACTTCGGAGTAATATTGAATATACTATCAATAGCGAATTTAGTCTCCTGAATAAACACCACATCCGAAGAATGCACACGAACCAAATCACGAACAACTTTTTGTCTGGGGATGTTGTTCAACCCCCTTACATTCCATGAGAGGATAATCATTTTTAGGGGTTATAAAAATGGGAGTCCAATGTTCTCACCAAACCTGACTCCACCAAAGTATCCCCAATTAACTTAATTTTATCCCGGTCCTTCTTCTGACCCACCTTCATATTATTATCCAATTTTTTTTTTTTTAATTATTTTATGCTGCAATCCCAATATCGTACGAGTTTTGTAGTCCAAAGATTATTGCATTAGTGCCTGAGTAGGAGAGGGCATAACTAAATCTGTACCACTTTACAAAAAAGTTTCCCTTATAGGGCTAGACCCAACCATGTCCCCTATACTCAGATCCAAAGCCCTTTGTTCTTCATTTAAACCCCTTAGATCTGATTCCTTATGTTCCCCCTCAAGAAGAGACATCTAATTTGGCCTTGTTATATTTGCATCAGGTAGTGAGGTTTCATGTATCTCCATGCACTGATCAAGATCATATAATATTTCAAAACGGTTGAGTAGAACATCTGGCTGGCTATCCTTAAGGTCTTTGTTTGCCCTTCATCCTCTATTTCGGGCTTTTATCGGAACAAAACCTTCCTTATCCCATTCCCCTTCCTTTATCGAGGCTTTTCCTTTATCCAAACTTTATCCAGATCGAGAGGGCCCAAGATTTTAAGCCACAGGCAGGACAATCTTAGGGCATTTTCTTTGTATGTGGCCATATTCATGGTAAATTCGATAACGAAATGGAAGAGCTTCATAGTCAAGTTTTTTAACCCATGTAGTTGATCCAAATTGTATTTCAATAGAATCTGGAATAGGATTATTTAAGTCAATTTCAACACAAATACGAGCAACAGAGGTTACATTTTTATCCATTATCTATTGTGACGGTCCAACCGACTTCCCAAGCAAAAGGACAATCTTATGCAAGATATCAGTTCTCCAAAATTCCAATGGGAGCCATGGAAGCCACACCCATATTGGAACTCGTGATGACCGCTCCTATGATGGGTTGAAACCCACATGCCACGGTTTAAGAAAGAGTCCCACTTGGTTATAGAAATAAGGACCCCCTTCAAATGCTTTGTTATAATCTGCAATACAAGAGAAAACCACCATAAAATAGTTGTTCGCACTTAGCATCACCTCCACATCACCTTCAGGATTCCAAGTCTTCCTGACCCAAGCCTCCACAAAGGGGAGATAAATTTGGATGCCCAAAAATTTGTCAATAAGGGCATGTTTGGTTAGATACTCCACATCTTTCGCCACCGAGTCTAGTTGAACCACTAGAACTGGCCTAGCTTCACATCGTTCCAAATATCCATTGTTCTTTAATAAGCGGTTCCCGACATGCACTAGGAAATCCTGTTCCTTCAAGTCATTTTCAAATGAAAAAACATCACGATCATGCACTCTCTGTGCCGGACCCGATGCCATCACGACATTCCTCCAATTTTTTAGACCTCCTCCAGAAGCTGCTGCCATCCCCGTAGAGCAGTTTTTCTTCATCAAACCCTAGCAAAGCCCTCGATTTCTCCAACTAATTTTCTTTTGACAATATTTCAAATTATTAATTATACCCAACTATATTTCGAATTATTTTTAACATGAAATACAAATTCCTTTTATTCATTAAATTAAAAAAACATATTTTTACATTCATGGTTACCTATGTTTAAAAACCATTTAATATTACTTTATTTATTTTTATATATTAAAAAATTAAAATAAATTTAAATGATATATTCTTAAATACCGAACAGATAATCACGCCAAAAATATTCTTTAAAATTAGCGTTCCCTTTTGGTATCAAATCACTATATAATCTCCCAAGTGCAATCGCCTTAGATCTTTCTTTCTAAACAATAATTGGTTAGCTTCTTTTATTTTAATTTATAAAATGACACTCACGTGTCGTTATGTCACATGTTCCAATGGATGATAAAGTCGGTGTGTTATCTCCGCTTCGACTTAGGAAATCGATATTCAAACGAAACGAGAGACCAGTTCATTTTGTGCGAATAGTAGTAGGTCTACCGGTAAGGAAGTCATTTGTATTATTGGATTCAATTCATGGTAAATGTGTATAAAAAATATTACTCAAAAAAAATTGCTATTAAATTTATTGAATAACCTTTTACTTATATTTTTTAATATTATGAATATATAATTAAAATTATAAATATTATTTTTGTTTAGTTGGAAAAAATTATTATATTAATTTATATATAAAAATATTAGAAGAAAATAATTATATACTCATATTTACTTAAATACTTATTAATTTTTTAAAAATAGAGGTCAAACAAGCTCATATTATGGATCCTTGTTTTTGATAAATTTGTTTTTTAGCCATCACTTCTCACCTAAAAAGTGTGTTAAAAAGGCTAAGCATGACCTTTTTTTTGATAGATTTGTTTTCTAGTTATTACTTCTCACTTAAACGTATGTTAAAAAGCTAAACATGCTTGAGACCATTAATTGGGTTTATCGCATCTATCAAAATGATGAAGGCTTATTTTCTTATCTGGAAAGTCAACTATTAAAAAATAATAAAATATATAACACATTTTAATAATTTATTTATATAGTTTTAAAAATTAACTAATTTTTTAAAAATATATTATTAAAACATAAAAATATTAAATCTTTTAATAAACTATAATTCAATTGATATATATATATTAAACATATATTTTAAGCAAAACTGAAGTGTGGAAAGAGAACATGAATGTAGGCATCTATGCTAAATCCTTAATATTGGAAAAAAAAACATAAATAATCAAACATGATGTTCAAAATAATGAAGGCTTATCTTCTTATCTCAAGAGTCAGCTATTAAACTTTTAAATAATTAAATATGTAACATTTGTTTTAAGCAAAAAAAAAAAACACGGTGTAAGAGACAACCAATAGGGTGTTCTACACCATCAAAGTCATCCCAGGGTTGCACCCATCCCCGCACCAACATTATCAATTGTATATTGGATACCCAATTCATTTTTTTGGTATGCTAAATCCTTAGTATTCACAAAAATAAAAATAATCAAACATGATGTTAAGGAAGGTTTATCTTCTTGTTTGAACGTCAACTATTAAACTTCTATATAATTAAATATATAAAATATTTTAATAATTTATTTATATATAATTTTAAAAATTTATTAATTTTAAAAAAATATATTATTTAAAAATAAAAAATTAAAATTTTTAATAAATTATTATTAATATATTTTAATTATTTATATCTATATGTAAATAAATAAAATGAATATTGTAAACGAAAATGTTAAGTAAAATTGAAGTGTGAAATGAAAACATGAATGCAGCATCTATGCTAGATCCCTGAACAGAGTAGGGGGAAGGAACTGGAATTGGATCCGAGTCTCCCACACCACCTCAGGCTAGGACCTGTGCCTAGACACTATGAATGTCGTTCCATATATAGTGCCAGATCGAGTTGATGACGCTACGCTTGTTCGAGAGAGAAATAATCAAACATGGTGTTCAATGTTACCTGGCCAACTTAACATTTTAAAGTATTTAAACTTACACCTATAAAAACATTACTTCCTCCAAAATATTTTTTTCTTAATGGAAGTCAAATGTTGGGTGTCACACCTTCTTAAATGAAGGTCAAGGTAAGTTGGTAAGTTTTTCGTGGCTTCAATCGATGGGATGCTCATCGAAAGCGGTGGCAAAGTGGGCAAGGTGGGTTAGTTTGCTCGTGTGCAGTTTGTATGCCGAATATTGACTATGAATACCGCTTTTGGAGGATTATGCTCACAATATTTCTTGTATGAGGGGATGCTGTATAACCATTCATCGACATTATTCCATGTCAATCTAGTTTTCCCTACACTAGCAATCGACGTGGAAACCATTATCAAGACACTTTTTGGCAGGCGGTAAAGTTACGTTAATACACGAATTTTGAAATAACAGATACTTGGAATAAAGCTGCAATATGAATGGCCGTGTGGTGTTTATTTCCGTTACTGTCTTTCTCAGGGCCTTGAAATCTATTTCTTTGGGATTAGCATTGACCTTAATCCCGGCCGACAACAATGATGAGTAAACTGTCAAAATTCTCAACTCACCAAACTCTGAAGTTCAATACCATACTCTTCGTTTCGTCGTTTCGGTAGCAATTTCTACAGAAATACCTAAACAGTGTACAAATTGCCCACATTAGTAATACGTACTAATCAGCTACAGCTCTTTATACTCTATAAATAGCTACTTCTCCACGACATATTTTGCACACAAATTATTTTGCAGTTTTCACTGAGCCGCGAGGAACAAGATGACGAAGTTGAGCGTAGCATTAGGAGCAGCTTATTTAATGTTAACGATAGGATGGTCTCAATCGGTGATAGTTGCTTCTGCTGTAACTGACGATTCAGGGTGGCAGTCAGGTATTGCTACATGGTATGGCGCTCCAAATGGAGATGGAAGCGAAGGTAACCCTAAAACCTCTTACCTCTATATATATATATATATATATATAAGGTAACCCTAAAACCTCTTACCCCTCTATATCTATATCTATATATATATATATAATTTTTATTTTGTACTTATATTTCTAAGTCTTTAGTAAAAAGTTTCGTACTTATATTTGTAAGGTTATTTTGAAGATTGAATTAAGTCATGTGTTAGAAAGTTAAGTCATATCTACACTCTGTATTTGTTTGTTTGCCTTTTGACAATATAGGCGGTGCATGCGGATATGGCAATGTAATCAATCAGATACCTTTCTCTTCGAGAATAACAGCAGTAGGCCCAGCCCTCTTCAAAGAAGGGAAAGGCTGTGGACAGTGCTATCAGGTATATATAACATTTATTATTATTATTATTATTTTGTTTTAAGGACGGACCGGACATCTACAAAGTTATCTTAAAAGGATTTGGACCTTCGTATCTTCACAACAATAAAGAAACCGGACACACCATTTGATTAAGATCTTACGAAGACTTTATTATTGTTTAATGTTGGGATTAAACCAAACAAAACAGGTAAAATGCGAGACGAGTGGTTTATGCTCAGAAACTCCGGTGACAGTGGTGGTCACGGACGAGTGTCCAGAGTGCACAGAAGCGCGAGCTCACTTTGATCTCAGCGGGACTGCCTTCTCCGACATGGCATTTCCTGCTCAAACTTCGGAACTCCGTAATTTGGGGATCGTGAATATCTTATTCAAAAGGTATATATTTTCATATAGATAGATAGATAGATAATTTACTGTATTTGATGGATGGCATTCTGTTGGAAGCAGGGTACAGTGCAAATATCGCGGAAAGAACATTGCATTCCACGTTAATGCAGGCTCCAATGATTATTGGTTTTCTGTGCTTATTGAATTTGAGAATGGCGATGGGGATCTTGGAGCCGTCTATCTCAAGCAGGTCCTATTTTCTATTCCAATCTTTTGCCTAACATAGCAGTTTCCAGAGCTAAATATAAATAAAGCCATTCTTAATCTTTGATTGATTTTTAAGTTAGCCGTAGTATTGAGCCCTGCTGCACTTGCACGTTGTGTTTGTACTTGCACTTGCAGGCGAATTCAGAGGGGTGGGAGGCAATGCAACATTTGTGGGGAGCATACTGGGCTTTGAACAGTGGACCTCTGAAGGCTCCATTCTCTATCCGCTTGCAGACTCTTTCAACTAACAAAACACTTACCGCAAATGATGTTATTCCACAAAATTGGCAGCCCGACGCTACATACGTATCCCTTCTCAACTATAACTAAGTATAAAGTATGGATTCGATGTTCTATTATATAAATGCTCACTTCCGCGACACTGATTTTAGTACAAATCAGTTGCCCTGAATAACATAAGCAATTCTCCTACCAGTTGCGCATGTTCTCCACGAATAATCATATTAGATTGTTACTGATTAACGCTTTGTATTCCTTCTGTTTACGTTTCTTAGCTTTCTGTTGGGTATTTCAGTTGGCCAGCAGTACGAATAGTTTATAGTCTTTAGACTAGTCACTAGTGGAGGACGACCTTATTTTAAAGATAGTTATGAGAATCTATGTGTGCTATATATTTTGGGTAAATTGTGTTCCCAATAATTTGAGTGTGATGTACAAAGCTTGACATTAAACCTCTTGGCATTATACCTCGTTAATCCCTTTCTTAGTTCATTCAAATGGTTCCCAACTGGAAAGGAATGATCTTCTTGGTATAACTATATACAGAGTCCTTAAGAAGAAGTTCGATTGGCGTATGCCCTCAGTAATTTCAAGGATTAAAAACTACGTTTGGTTTTCGTATGTTTTTAAGTTTTAATTAAGAGATTTAAATAACTTGTAGATGTTTATCAAATTTAAATTAAAAGATGATCTATTATAGATTAGATCTTACTTCAAGAATATAAATGAACTAATTTAATTGGTAAGTTGGGACGTTGGTCGCCCAGCCTTCCCAAACCCTATGGAATGATGTGTTTTCCATCTGTCAAATTTAAAACTAAAATTGAACACATCTCTTGCGTAATAGAAGATAGGTTTTCTTAATATAAATTATAATTAAAAGAGAATATTAAAATTATAATTATTATAATTTTAATATCTGGTTTTTACCTATTATGGTAAAATTATAGTTATAGTTTTTCATAACGGTTTTTACCTATTATTATTATTAACAAAAATATTTTAAAAGATTATTTTCATTGCTACTAATAAATATAATAAACTTATGAGGAGTGACAAGGAGCTACTAATAATATTATTCTAACTTGAGCGATGGCAGAGCGATAGGAGTGACAGGAAGTACCGCATCACTTTCAGGTGGTGGACCTTTACTTTTTAGGTTTTCAGGTGGAAGGATTTTTGGCGGTGATGAAGGCAACCTCGGGGAACCACCAGACTGTGAGGCTGGTCGTTGTGGTTCCGAACCATTTAGGATTTCGGTGGGTGATAACCCCAAAGCTTCCTTGTGGTCTTCCTCAACCTTTGCAGATAAGGTTAGGGCTTCCTCCGGGAATTATTCTTTCCAAACCCCCATCCCTTTCTCAGTTTCAGGCAACACAGTCTCTTTCCTATGCAGATCTATGGAACCTCTGATCTTCTAGGAATCCATATCCCTGATAGGGAAGTTTTTTGGAGCTCGGCCAAATATTGAAACTATTTGTGAATGGGCTTTGTCTAAATGGTGCCTTTCTAGAAACATGGACTTGGTAGCCTTCCCACGAGGATTTTTCATGATCAGGCTCAACAATACCTTCGACACTCATCGCATCCTTACTGGCATCCCATGGTTATTTGGCCACCGTAGCCTATTTTCATGCAGATAGGGAGAAGACTTTGATCCTGAAACTCAAAGCATCAACTTAGCCCCGATCTGGATCAAGATTCATGGTCTCCTCCCAATTTTTCTATAATGATACCCTCAAAGATTCATGGTCCGTGACCACCACTGTCACCGGAGTTCCTGAGCATAAACCACTGGTCTCGCATTTTACCTGTTTTGTTTGGTTTAATCCCAACATTATTATTTCATAAGAACTAAACAATAATAAGTCAAATGGTGAGTCTGGTTTCTTTATTGTTGTGAAGATATGAAGGTCCAAACCCTTTTAAGATAACTTTGTAGATGTCAGGTCCTTCTTTAAAAAATAATAATAATAATAATAATAATAAAAACTATTCACAACCCAAAAACCATCCTCAAGAGGATTATTGCCTTTGCGAAAGAAAACCTTAGCACCTTAGTGGATGAGAACCACTCAATTCTTCCCCAAGAAAAACAATTAGCTCGGGCCTTAGGTATTGAGGACAAACCTTCCATTCCTTTGCCCAATCCCAAAAATGAGATTTCTTGGGAACCACCCCCAGGGTTGGTTTAAACTAAATTTTGATGGTGAAGCCAAGGAGAACCCGGGAAGAGCTGGAGCTAGAGGAATAATCATGTATCATCAAGGAAATCTGGTCAAGGCCTTCGCTGAACCATTGGGAATCAGAACTAATAATGATGCAGAAGCTAGAGCCCTTTGGAGAGGGTTGCAAGTAGCCCAAGCAACTCAAGGTAACTTGATGATTGAAGGTGATTCTATGAACATCATCAACCTATTAACCAATGGCAAAAAACCTCCATGGAGAATCGATGGAGTCATCAATGAAGTGAGGATCCTTTTTGCGGCAAGACAGAACAAGAGGGCTCGTCACATGTACCATGAGGCCAACAGGTCAGCTGACAAATTAGCCAACATAGGTGTTGATGTTGGTAGTTTGGTGACATGGACACAAGGTGTGCCACGTGAAGTGAAAAACATTGTTAGTCATGAAAAAAAACCTACCTATTAAGGAAAAATATGAATGGGTGTTCTTTCCCCATGGAGTTGATAATAACTATAGGGTTTCCTTCTAAATCATACCAAATTGAAAATGAAGGTAACAACGTATTCCTTCGCTTCCATCTCCATTTGGTAAACGCCATACCATCTAGCAATACCTGACTGCCACCCTGAATCACCGATTGAGACCATCCTATTGTTAACATTAAATAAGCTACGCTCAACTTTGTCATCTTGTTCCTCACGGCTCACTGAAAACTGCAAAATAATTTGTGTGCAAAACATGTCGAGGAGCTGTAGCTGATTAGTACGTATTACTAATGTGGACAATTTGTACACTGTTGAGGTATTTCTGTAGAAATTGCTACCGAAACGACGAAACGAAGAGTATGGTATTGAACTTCACAGTTTGGTGAGTTGAGAATTTTGACAGTTTACTCACCTTGATTAAGGTCAATGCTAATCGCCAAGAATTAGTTTGCAAGGTCCTGAGAAAGACATTAACGGAAATAAATACCACACGGTCCTTCATATTGCAACTTTATTCAAGTATCTGTTATTTCAAATTTCGTGTATAACTTTACTGCCTGCAAAAAACTGTCTTGATCATGGTTTCCACGTCGATAGTTAGTGTAGGGAAAACTAGATTGGCATGGAATAATGTCTGCAGATAACTAACCGAAGGTGAATGGTTATTCAACATCCCCTCATACAAGAAATATTGTGAGCATAATCCTCCAAAGGCGGGATTCATAGTTTCATCAGCAATATTCGACATACAAACTGCACAGGAGCAAACTAGCCCACCTAGCCACTGGTATCTGTCGGAAAGCCATGAAAACTTCACAACTTAAGTTCACCTTGCTTTAAGAACATGTAACACCCATCATTTGACTTGCATTAAAAGAATAATTTATCTGAGAGGAAGTACGGTTTTTATATTAAAAAAATTATAATTTTTATAATATATCTTACATATTATAAATATAAGTAAAATGTTATTCAACACCGCTAATAGAATGGAAAGAAAATGTAAACGTGACCCTCGAAAGGCAAGGTTCATAGCATTATTAGCAATATTCCGGATACAAAATGCACCAGTCTCTGATTTCGTTTGAATCTGAATTTCCTAACTGGAAGCCAAGATAACCCACCGACTTTATCATCCATGGGAACATGTGACATAATAAGATGTGAATGTCATTCTATACATTAAAATAACAGAAACTAACCAATTATTGTTTGGCAAGAAAGATCTAATTCGATTGTACTTGGGACTGTATGAAAAATATGTAATATGATTGCATCATTTCGCCTACTTATTAATTACTTTTAAAATTATATTATTTTAAAATTTAGATTTGATCACATTAGTTTTGTAGGCGTATATATAGTGATTTGACATTAAAAAAGAACGATAATTTTAAATAATTTTTTTATGTGATTATTATTTAGTAATCTTAGAATATATCATTTAAATTTATTTTAATTATTTAGTAAAAAAAAAAAAAAACTAATATTAAAGGCAAAGCAATGTAGGAATGAGATATTAATATATTAATCAATAATATTATTTAATAGGTTTGATATTGAATGTATTATATTGGTCTTTTGGAAAATATAGTTGAATTGTTAATATCAATTAGAGCCACACTATTGGATATTTGATGGAGAGTTTCAATAAATTGAAAGCACGAGATTTCAGAATTTTTGAAAGGAAAACTATTGCATTCAAAATCAAATAAACGCTTGAGTCCTAAAATGTGAAAAACATGAAATGAAAAAGACGAATTTGAAATGAGATAACAGAAAGTGTAGAAAGCACAGCCCTTTTTATTTAACTCTCTTAATCACGGTTACAAAGACGCCTCCTCCCTTTTCAGGGGTTAGGAGCATTAAATGAATTTGGTTACAATTATGACTTGATATTCCTCCTTTCGCGTGCCCACGTTTGAAATGGGCGGGCCAAAGTTTTGTCACCGCTTGCGTTGATGAATCCTTGATTCTTGTTGTTCTTCCTGCATTCAAAGACACAACAAGTCATTAGTAGCACCTATGACAAAAGGATGAAGCATTTGATCTTAAAAACCAATGAAGGATGCATGCATAAGATTAACTCAATCAGTGAATAAAATGACTCTAAGTAACCTGCAATTTTGGCAGAGACCAGAAAACATTACTAGAGGGCCACTACCATCAAAACAGTTGGGGAAACTCTGCCAATTTGCATTCAACTGAAATTCATCCCTGGGCAGGACGAATTCTACTATAATTTGTCCCTGTGTAGGATGAATTCGCCTGCGACAAAGTGCCACGGTGATGCCACTCAAATATCATGCCTCGAAATCTCCAAAATACCTACAAGCATGGGGGTTAGCTAATTGGGGGCATTTTGGGACGACCCAGATGGTCGGATTCTCCCAATTTGACCTCCATCAATGGGAATTTGACGTCGCTATCTGCAAGTTAGTGGGACAACAAAAGTGACAAAAACATGATGAGATCTGATCAAAACATTATGAAATTGAAGTTATAAACTATCTAGAAAACATAGAATGGAATGGAATATGAACAAGTTATAAAAGAACAAATTAAAATAAAACTTACAAAGTGTGGGGCACCCAAACGGGCCGCCCACCGTTAGAACTTGATTTCGGCACCAATCCACTTAGGATGGGCCCAAAATCTCTTGTGATGGGTTGTCGACAAATTGGTAGATCAATGTGGTCAAATGTCGGGTTTGGGTCCAGATCCACACTTCCAAAAGCCACCCAATAACCTCTCTTGTGAAAGATATCAAGGATGTGGAAGAGTTGAATCAAAAAAATGTGCAATGTGGTGTTCAATTTGGCAGCACTTCATTGCTTGAAAATGCCTCCAACTTGTCTTCTTTTGGGTGGGAAAGTCCACCATTTTATATACCCAAGGGGTCTCTTTGGAGGGGCATGCATAAGCACCATGTGGCGGCCATGCCTTCTCAAGAGGGAGGAGACTCCTCCCTGACTTGGGCTTCCATGACTGCCCTTGAGACAATCCTCTAATGCCTACTCTACCCACCTACATGCGCATGCAAGGCAGGAGGCAATAATTGACTATCCTCGACTGCCACTTGGCGCCATTCTTCCTTTTGCTCGTTGAACCTAGAATTCATCCCGACCCAGGACGAATTCAGAATTCGTCCCTGGGTGAGACGGATCCCAATTTGAATTCATCCTAGGGTGGGACGAATTTGGAGCAAGGTGCTTGAATGTGCCAAATTGCCTTTTGACCTTTCAAAATTGCTACAAAAGTGGTTAGGACCACTGTTTAACCTCTGAGGGCTGCCCTGGGGGCTATGTGTGTCAAAGTAATCAGTGTTTGCAGTCACATAATTGGATTGGTGCTATTTTGGTGTCTACATAAAGAGGTGAAGATAAGTGAAGCAAATAATTGAAGAAGAAATGACAAGGTCATATGGAGTTAAATTTGCAAGAGAGGATCCATTAGTGTGAAGAATTGTTATTGTGAAGAGTTATTTTTTGGAAGATAACATTTGGAAAGGAGATATGCATTTAGCCACATCAACCACATTAAATATGTTTTTCCAAAGCCACACTTGTTGTGCTTGGTGAGAGCCATTTTTTATAGAATTTGAGTTGATAAGTGCACCCAAAGATTGAGAAAACCCTATAATTTTGGGGTGGATAGAGAGAATCAAACATTACCTACTAGACCAAATTTTATTGAGAGAAGCTTTGAATCAAATGCTTAAGGAGATAGCTCAAGAAATAAACATTTGAGAAGATAGCTAAAGAGAGCGAGAATATATGAAGAAAGTAATAAATTGAGATAGTTGGAGAATTTGAGTTGAATGTGTAGTAAAGCACGAAGCTAAGAAATACCCAAAGTGAAATATTGATTTGGGAATAACATTGGAGAAGGTCCATTTAAATCCTGAGCAAAAAATATATTTAAAATGAGGTACAAGTGGAAAGCATGGTGGACGTAAATAACATAGTCAAAGGCATAGGAGTAGTGTAATAATTTTATCATGAGCAATTGGAGATATTAGGTAGAAAAAAGTAATGTGTATTGATTAAAGTATTAACACGATATATATATATATATATAGAGAAGTATTTGATTAAAAATTTAATCTCACTTATTTGTTTGTGAGAAGTATCAAATTTGAAGAAGAAAGGTTATTTAAAGAAAAATTTGTAATATCTTGGAGAGGAATCAAAAGTTTTTAAAAACATGGAGGTAGTGCTGAATAAATGACGTGAATGGAGAGTATTAATTAAGTGTAAAGGTATTTACATTAACCTTTCATTTATTTGATTTAAGAAAATTAAAGGAGAAGAGATTATTTTGGAGAAAGTTACTTCAAAGAAAGAAGAATTAAAGAATGCAAAATTTAGGGTAAAAGATTACCTTGGAAGAATTTATTTTATTTGTTTGAAAGAAAGTAAATTATTATGAGGGATATTATTAAAGTGAACAAGAAGAAGAATTGCATGAAGTTATAAGGAGATAATTAATTATAGATTGAATTTATTAAAGTGAAGAATAAATATTTGAAGAAGAAAGTTAGGGGTAATGAAAGATTTTATATTGAAGAAAAAATCATTAATATTTGATTGATTAGATTTTGAAAGAATATTGAAGAAATAATAAGAAAGTTGAATTAATTTGAAAAATTAATAAAAATAATGATTTAAGAGAAGAATAATTGTTTGAATTTTTAAAAATAATGAATTTTGTTGTAATAATAATTTCTACTACAAAGGAAAATTGAAAGAAAAATTTATAGAGAACATTTTGTTGAAAAGATACTTGTAAAGAGATTAAAAGGATTTGTATAATAATTCAAAGGCTTATTATTGAAAGGATAGAATTGGAATAATAATTATAAGTGCATCAAAAAGTTATTTTACAAACTCACATATGTTTAAAGAGGTAAACTTCACTAAGAGAAATTTTTCGAAAGTAGAAAAAATATTGCCATGAACATGTTATAAGATATAATGAGTCATCATATGATTATCAACCTATATTGGTTTGACTCCATTCAAGTGAAAAAAGTATATCAATTAAGATAGATGATAAAATCTACCAAGTACAAGGAATAGGTAATGTTAACACTAGAGAAATATGCTTTATGTTCCAATGATAACAAATAATTTAATTTTAGTATCATTTTTAGATAGGGGAATAGCAATGGGATTAAAAATCATCAATGGTAGTAATAAATATCTTATAAAAATATTAAACAAAGTCAAATATCTTGGGTCCTATAAAAGTGGTATATTTAATTTAGATGTAATAACACTTGAACAAAAATAATTGGATTGACTTCTACTAGAAGAACAATATCATAAAAGTATTTAATTGAACATAATATTCTCATGCTAAAGTAACAAGATATGATATAACCAGATAAACTTAAAAGGGTAATAGATAAGTTGAAAAATATGTTCTTTGATACACTACAAAAGAAAGACACATATAATCTCTTCAGGGGACTAATATTCAAAATGGTAGTTGTGAGACCAATAATATATATGACAATAATTATTTGAACCTCAAAAATGGAAAGATGAAAAATATTGATGTCAATTATGAGTTATATTATTGTGATGATTTGATCAAAAGTGTAATAGGTATAGGTACCAACTTAGAAGGATATATTTAGTACCTAAAGTTGAAGGAGTACTAAAGTTAAAATACAAAGACCAAGACCATAATGAAGAATTTAAAACACATGAAGACAAAGAACCTTTAGCTCAAATAATGTAATATGAGGGGTGTTGGAAGTATTACATTATTTGGTAAGCTACAAAGTACCATATAAATAGTTTAGTTTAGAGTGTGATTAATATTTGAGATTATAGAAGGTTTCATGTAAGTAAGTATGGATTTATGTAAGACAAGAGTTATGTAAGTGAGGTTCCATTTAAGTATGGAGTTATGTAAGACTTTATCATTTACTATTTGCAATCATTAGAGTCTTTGTAATTATGTGGATATGTAAGGGCAATAATAGATTTATTATTATGTGGTATTTCTCCAGTAACAAATATGAAGTGTTAAATCTCCTGTGTGTGTGAGGAGATAAAAATTTTGAGTAAGTAGAAATGTATAGGGTTGTGAATGTGAAGAGTATCATATCCATGTGTGTATATATTGAAGGTAAATCAATCTAGTCAATGTAGGAGTTAGAAATTGAAATATTCATAAATAATATTATTCAATAAGTGTGATAATTTGTTTTTGGATATTAATATTAAAATAGGATTTTGAAAGGATCCCCAAAAACTTATACAACAAGAAATCCCAGAGGCAAATAAAAGTAATAGAAAACCTCCATAATGGAGGCCCATCCAAAAGGACAAAAAGGTATTACAAACTGAGGTAAGCACCCCTTGGGGAAGGGGAACCGAGGTAGTTTACACCATCCCCACAAAGGCAAGCTAGGGAGAAAAATCCAAATAACTCGGTCCTAAAGAATAGAAGGACAATGCGAAGGGCCAGAAACTACCAACCTAAATAAGTGCATCATTTGAAATTTGAAAGTGACAACAAGATGCAACGTTCGACAAGCACGGGCATAAGAAGGGGCAACGCCATCAGAGGTCTGGAAGGGAAAATTAGGGAAGGCAAGAATGTACTGAGAGTATAGCATAATAAAGAATAGTACACTCCATAAAGTGCTTAAACCTGTGGGTACCAACTATATCACCCAAATGTTCAAAATAAACCAAAATATGATAAGATTTAAGGAGCTTCCTCCCTGACATGAAGTACAACATCATTGGGAAAATTCCATTGCCAGATAGATAAGCCTTGAGAATGAACTCCCAAGTTTACTAGGATATTAGCCACTGAATTTCCTTCTCTAAAAGCATGGGAGAACTCCATGCTAGAAAAGGAACGAGTAAGCCAAGTTGCTTCTGAAAGCACGAGATTCCGGTCAAAGGAAACACCAAGTACGATTGTATTCAAAATTAAGCACGCTTAAGTCCTAGGAATGTAAATTGCATGAAACGGAAAAGAGACACATTGGAAGAGACGCAATCAGATAAAGAAAACACAGCCCTTTCATTAATTTCCTTCGATCTCTGTTACAATAATGCCTCCTCCCTTTTTAGGGGCTAGGAGCGCAAATAGGGTTTGATTACAATCGCTGAATGATTCCTCCTTCCGCGTGCCCACGATTGCAATGGGTGGGCCAAGATGATGCCGCCGCTGATGTCGATGAGTTCTTCGCCTCTGTTGCTTCTCCTGCGAACAAAGAAATGATCAAGACGTTAGTAGCACCTGCTACAAATGAAAAGCATTCTCTCTCTAAAACTAACAAAATATGCATACGAATATTTGCATGAAACAGTGAAAACGAGTGAATCCAAATTGCTTCAAAACCTGACAGAAGGTAAGAAAATTTATCAGAAGGCCACTGCCACTGAGGCAGCTGGCCAATCCACCTTAAACTGGAATTCGTCCCTGGGCAGGACGAATTCTGACTGTAATTCGTCCCTAGGTGGGACGAATTCTTTTGAGTAGGAGAAACCGACCTGCTGCTGCTCCAATGTCGGATCCCGGGACCTGCAAAACTCCTACAAACAGGGGGTTAGGTAATTGGGGCCATTTTGGGACGACCCAGATGGTCGGATTTTCCCAATTTGGCCTCCACCCTCGGGAATTTGACCTTGACACCTGCAAGTTAGAGAAACGACAAAGCAATACAAAACACCCTAAACTCTGACCAAAAGCTACAAAATTGCAATTATAGACTAATCAGACCTAGTAACACAAAATGCAATCTAAAAAATAATCTAAAGTTCTCAAAAACTAAAATTAGGACTTGGGAGGTGCGGGGGTGCCCAAGTGGGCCTCCCACCGTTGGCCCTCGATTTTGGAGCCAATCCACCAAGGATGGGCCCAAAACCTTTTAAGATTGGGGGTCGGTGAATTGGTAGGTTCAGATGTCCATGCATCGGATTTGAGTAAGGTTCGAGCTTCCAAAGGCCACCCAACAACCTCCCTTGCAAAAGAGATTGATGGATGTAGGAAGGTGAACAAAGGGGGATGCAAGTGAGTCTTCAATTCGGCAGCACTTCGTTGCTTGAACACTCCTTCAACCTGTCTGTTTTGGGTGAGAAAAGTCCCACCTTTTATAGACCCAAGGGGTCTCTTTTGGGAGGGAAGCACAAAATCCAAGTGTTGGCCATGGGCGCCATGTGGCAGTCTTGTCTTCCCATGAGGGAGGGGAGTCCTCAACTGACTTGAACTTTGATAAATGCTTCTTGTAACAGTCCTCTAATGGCCCCTATGTCCACTTACACATGCATGCAAGGTAGGAGCCCTTAACTGAATGTTCTAGGCTGCCACTTGGCACCATTTTCCTTTTTTCCCGTTAAGCTTAGAATTCGTCCCACCCAGGGACGGATTCAGAATTCATCCTGGGGTGGGACGGATTCTATTTTGAATTCGTCCCTAGGTGAGACGAATACTGGGCAAAGTGTCCAAGTGTGCCAAATTGCTTCTTGACCTTACCAAATTGCTATGAAAGTGGTTAAGACAACTGTTTAACCTCTGAGGGCTGCCCTGGGGGCTATGTTTGTCAAAGTGATCAGTGTTTGCAGTCACATAATCGGATTGGTGCTGTTTTGGTGTCTACAGATGCCCCTTTTTGGGAAGCACTGCGGGTGACGCAGTGCTGAGCAAAAATAGATAACCAAAGCACTAATGATTAGGGTTTCTTGGTAACCTAACCAAATTTTGATGCCCCAAGTATGGAAAGGGCATGCATTCTTGAATCCTTGCTTTTGACGAGCTAAGGAATTTGATTTCAAGTATTAACCTGTTTTGGTGAGGTGTGACTTGAACTCGGACATTGATCAGTCATGAACAAGTGAAGGGTGTTTTTATCCTCAGGGGGAACCTTGTGTTCATGATTCATGAAATGCCAAGTGTTTGATTGATTTGATTGTTGCTTGTTTACTGCCCCAAGAAGGAGCGTGATTGTCTTTGTCAATGATTCTTTGAATGCATGTCATTTTCCTTAATTGGGTGTGTGATTGTTGGTTGGTGACTAAGTGTGACTACCCCCTCAAGCGATGAATCGATGAGGGAATGACCTTCGTGAGAGAAGCGACGAGTCGCTTGACCCAAGATGACTTGTGCAAGGTTGCCTTTAGAGGGTTTACCGTTAAGCGTGTGCAATTTTTCCAACATATGGACCTATTTTTGGTGGGTGTTAACCCTTTTGGTGATGTCATAATGAGGTGAAATCATCGAAAACCTATTTCCCGTGGAGCGGTCCAGCTATGATAGCCTTCTTGGGGAACTAGGAGAGCGATAATTTGGACCTCGACATCGATTTTCTCTGCCTAGATGTTAAGTGCATGAGCACTTATGCCTGGCAATGTTTTTGTTGTGTTTTTGTTGAATTTTGTACTGTTTTTGTTGTTTTTTTTGTGACACCATTTGGTGATTGAATTGTCGGCAATCCGTCCTCCCGTGGAGCGGTCCGACTATGGTAGCCTTCTTCGAGAGTAGGATAGTGACAATGCAAACCCCCACATCAATTTTGCTAAGTCCAGAGTTTAAGTGCAATTGACTTGTGTCTGGCAATGTTTATTGCTTGTTTTGTGTTGCATTTTTTTTTTTGTTTTGTTGTTTTTTTGTGACACCATTTTGGGATTAAATTGTCAAAATCTGTCTTCCCCTGGAGCGGTCCGGCTATGGTAGCCTTCTTAGGGAGTAGGATAGTAATAATTTGTGACCCCGATGTCGAATTTGTATGCCCATGTTGTCAGGTGCATTTGCAATCCTGTCGAGCGCGTTTATTGTCTGTTTTTAGTGCATTTTTAGTCATTTTTTCTTGATTTTTTTTGTGCTGGCCTGAATTCGTCCCTGGGTGGGACGAATTCCAGCTGGAGAATTCGTCCCTGGGTGGGACGAGCAGTGATCAGAGCTAGTCCCAGTCAAGGATGAATTCCAGTGCAAAAGGCCTATTTAAGGGCCAAAACTTGATTTTGGGCTCATTTGTGTCAATTTTTTCTTGCGATTTTGGAGCTCTGGGAGGAGGAGGTAATTCTGCGAAGCGAAGCGCTCGTTGGAATTCTCTCTCGCCATCATGAGTGCACAAATCGGTTCGAGCGGCGGAGCCGAGGTGAGACCTGTAAGTGACCCTAGGGTTTATTTTTCTTTAACTTAATGCATTGTTTTTGTGTTGTGCTTTTCAAAACTTTAAGATTTTTTGTGATGTTTTTGTTTAACAACTAAGGTTAGAAACCCTAGAATTGAAAATTTTATCTTTTTCATTTATTTATTTATCATTTTTTTTTGTTTGCTTGCAGGTTGTTAGGAGCCGCTACCGTGTACCCGCTGCCTTTACTGAGGCGCGGTTGGCATTGACTGATGGTGACTGGGAATGGCTTGATGCCCTTGGGCTCAAGCAGGTGGCTCGACCGGAGCTCGTGGTTTCGGATCAGGCCTATCCGACGGTCCCGATCAAGCTTTGGGATCCACGGACCAATACTTTCCATCTCCCGACGGGGATATGACTGTGACTTTTGAGGACGTCTATCGGTTGCTTCGGATTCCGATAGATGGTCTGCCTATTAGGACATCTCCGTTCGATCAGCGGACTGCTATACTCACGAGATGTTTTGGGATTGGGGGTAGCTGGGTGTAGCAGACCCAGTGGAGACAGCCGAGGTGGATTTCCAGGCTGGTGGGATTTTGGTTGGCTGGTGGAAGGAGAGGGGGGTGTTAGGAGTGAGACACGCATTCCTGATGGGCCTCATTTCTAACATTCTTTTCCCGGATTCGTCAGGCGCGAGGTTCCCGTGGAACCTGTTGGATTTGGTGTGGCGGTTGGCAGAGTGCCCGATAGAGGCACCGTTGATCCTAATATGGGGACAAACTTTGTTGGCGCAGCTTTACGGGGAGCTGTACGAAGTCCGCTGTCGACAGCGGAAGGGTGTCAGTTGCATTTTTCTGTTGCAGTGCTGGGGTTGGCAGCACATAGCTATTGAGAGGCCTACCGGGTTACCGTGGATGACTCGGGCGGTGATGGAGGATGAGGAGATTGGTTATGCAGATTTGTGGCGACGGTCTGTGGAGCAGGGGCAGAGTCGGTGATGGGCAAGTGCAGTTGAGCACTACATTGATGCCTTTTTGCGGCTCACTCTAGGGGAGGTGTTTTGGCATCCCTATCGGGACTGTCCAACTTGGCCTGAGGCTGGAGAGTGGCTCCGACAGGTACGGAGGGAGCGATGGTTGATTGGGCAACACGGGACGGAGCATGAGTTCTTTCCGTACCACCGGGTTACACGATAGTTTGGGGTGCGCCAGGGGTTTCCTGGTGAGCCCATAGGCTATCGGCGTCGGGGAGATGAGAGGGATTTGGAGCCGCCTGTCCTCGTGCCATTGGGTGAGGAGTCGGATGCGGTTATTGAGGTGTTGGATGTGGATGACGTAGGTACTACCACTGAGTATGACTCATGGTGGGTTTTGCGGCGCTGGAGAGGAGAGGGTCCACTCGGAGGCACGGAGGCGGCAGTGGAGGATGCTGAGGCGGCAGGGGGTGATTGGGGAGGGCCGTTGGATGATGCAGACATGGTGGATGCGGGAGATGAGGATGTGGACTTGGGTGTTCCGGAGCAGCCGGCCATGCAGGATGTGGAGGAGCATTTGGAGCCTGAGCGGGCTACTGTCTCTGCCAGTCCTATGCGTCTGACAGATACGGAGGGGCTAGGGTCGGATGTAGGCGATGAGGTTGCACGGCTTACAGAGCTGCTATGAATTCGGGATCTGGAGAGGGATCTTCTGTGGTCTCAGTTGGCAGAGCGGGATAGAGTTTTGGCACAGCGCGATGATGCATTGTCTATCTATCATCGGTGAGAGGCAGAGTGGTGTCTGTACCAGATAAACTTGGAGAGAGAGGTCATCCACCTTGGCGGGCGGCTCCCTGAGCCTTCGATCAGTAGATCTTCTCGACGGACAAGGGATAGTCTGACTAAGCAGTCAGCATCATCTCGCCGCAGGCGGTTAGATGAGGGGTGTGGTAGTAGGCATGATGCGAGGGCTAGCAGTAGCCGCCCTGCAGGGTCTCGTAGGACCCACACCACGGGGGGTAGTTCCCATCGCACCGATCCTGCATGATCATGGTGGCCGACGCCTTAGGTTGGGTTTTGGATATGATTGCGGGGTCTGAGGACCTGTTTTGTAGCCTGCGGGCATCTTTTTTGACGATATATATATATATACCGGTTTTATTTTTGGATTTGTACATGTGATGATGTGATTGATTTTTGTTATGCATGTTTATTTATTTTTATGAATGCGGATGTTATGACGAATTGAAATGTTTTATATGTCTATGTGATATGCAAATTGAAATGGATGAATGATATTTTTATTTAACTGTTTTTTCTTTGCTGTTTTTTTATTTTTTGATGGTATCATAAGGATGATAAGTAGCGCAGATGGTTTTGGGATGAATGTAAGATTTTCTGAGATTCAGACAGTTTTAACTCACTATCCATAACTGTACTTTATCTTACAGGACTTTTGAACAAGGTACGAATCGGACCTATTTTTGACCGAGTTATTTAACATCCCTGTGTGTGCAATTGAGTTCATTTAGTGGTATTTTTTAGGATACCGCCAGTGCCAGATGGGCTTTCAACCGAACCTGTACTGAGGATCACCTAATTAGCTCCACGAATTTCTTTGTTGTATGTACTAAGATTAATCCGCGATGTAATCCAGGATGTCATAAGCTAGCTCATCCACATGCAAACATTGATCTGTACGCAAGTTAATGTGACAGATATATCGTCATGCGGGAGGCCTACTTCTGTTACCGATAGGCTATCAACCAAATTGGTATTGAAGCTTGCCTTATGACCTATAGAATGCTGAGAGTTCCAGGGATTCAAGGTCAACTCCCTTCTTTTTTTCAATTGTATTGGGATACTTGCTCTTTTGTAGTGATAAGATCACTGTTTATTTTGATTGATTTTTCTTTTGAGCAAGGGATTGGGGATATAGAGTGATGAAAATCACTGTTGTTTGTGCCTTTTTATGTGTGCACTATATTTGTCAAATTTGGAGTTTTGACATTTTGCAAATTTTTTTTTTTGTGTTTTGCAACTGTTGAGAACTTTAGGGATTCTTAGGGAATTGGGTAGGGAGGAAGCTTGTCCTTTTGCCAACTCTCAGCATTCTATGGGTCATTCGCACGGGGGATGAGCAAGATAACCGTTTCGCTTGTGGTGACTTAGATAATTTTGCAGGTTTCGTCTTTCGTTCACACAATTTTGGGAATTTTAATGTTTGATTTGTGTTGGGATGTTATGTAACAAGGTGTATTTCAAGTATGACTCTACCTTTATAAAATCCGTTCGACTTGGTACACTACATGGCTAAAGAGGAAAATGATGACTGAATCACTAAAACTCTTAGTACATTCCCAGACCACTGACTGTAGTGTGGTAAAATTTATGCATGGTGTTTTTGTTGATTTTGATGAATTCGAGTATGCCTAGAATTGAGATGCAAATATTTTTTGTTTTGATAATTTTTGTTGTTTTGTTTTTGTTGAATTTCTTGATTGTTTGACCAAGAGATTGCGATAATCCTTGGAGCTTTTTGTATTGACCAAGAGATTGCGATAATCTTTGGAGCTTTTTGGTGACCAAGAGATTGCGATAATCCTTGGAGCTTTTTGGGTTGACCAAGAGATTACGATAATCCTTGGAGATTTTTGGGTTGACCAAGAGATTGCGATAATCCTTGGAGCTTTTTAGGTGACCAAGAGATTGCGATAATCCTTGGAGCTTTTTGGTGACCAAGAGATTGCGATAATCCTTGGATCTTTTTGGGTTGACCAAGAGATTGCGATAATCCTTGGAGCTTTTTGTTTGTTTGTTTTTGTTGAAATTTTTTTTTTTTTTTTTTTTTTTGGTACATGGCTTTCTTAGATATGAAATGGTCGCAAATGACTGATATTCAAGGGTTCTGTTTCCTTGATACCGTCAAGAGAAGCTAGCCTGTACATTCCTGGTCCTATTTTGCTATCAATGACATAAGGACCTAGCCAATTTTCTATGAATTTGTCCCTCATATGGGACGGCAAATTAGAGTTTTGTTGGTTTTCCTTCAGAACCAGATCACCAACCCGAAATTCTCTTAGGTGAACTTTCATGTTGTAAGCTCTCTTAAGCCGCTCTTGATAGATACGTAAGTGCTCGAGAGCATTAACGCGTCTTTCATCAAGAAACGTAAGTTGGTCTAATCGGGCCTGCCGTGCAGTGTCATCATCGATGAATTCCTGCATTGATATGCGAAGGGAAGGAATTTCCAACTCGAGAGGCATTACTGCCTCTGAGCCATACACTAGTGAAAACGGAGTTGCCCCAGTGGGCATCCGAATGCTAGTGCGATAGGCCCAAAGGGCAAGTGGGATTTGTATGTGCCAATCCTTATGACTGTCTATGACGGTCTTTTTAAGGATGGCGACTAGCGTTTTGTTTGACGCCTCTGCTTGCCCATTTGCTTGCGGATAATAGGGTGTTGAAAAGCTGTGCTGAATTTTGTACTTTTTGGTTAAAGCACGCACATCTTTGTTCTTGAATGATGGCCCATTATCCGAGATTATTTTGGATGGAATACCAAAACGACATATGATGTAATGCAAAATGAACTCCGCTATGCGGGGTCCTGTCGTAGAGGTTAACGAAATTGCTTCCACCCATTTGGTAAAGTATTCTGTGGCCGTTATGATAAATGTGTGACGGCCTGACGATGCAGGGGAGATATTTTTGATTAGATTGAGGCCCCACTGTGAAAATGGCCAAGCAGACTGGACTGTCTGTAGGGCCTAGGAAGGTGCGTGCATCATATTGGCATGATGTTGACATTTTACACACCTCTTGACATACGCACAGCAATCTCGCTCTAAAGATGGCCAATAATAGCCCATGCGAAGAATGCGCTTTGCAATGGCCATACCACTGAAGTGGCCGCCACATGTACCGTCATGCGCTTGGGTGACTGCCCAAGTGGACTCTTGCTGGTCCAAGCAACGAAGAAGAATTCTATCGTAGCTACGATGATACAAAATGTCTCCTATCAAGACATATTTTGATGCTTTCTGTTTGAATGTTCGTTTTGCGTCTTGCGTCAATCCAAAGGGTAGATTACCTAACTTGAGGTAATCTCTTATGGGTAAATACCAATCCTGTTGATCAGATACCTCGACAGTTTGAACAGCCAATCCCTTTTGGAGTTCTTCCCTAACAAATGCTGATTGGGATAGAACTTGTAAAAATAGCGTTGTGTTGCTATTAATGGGAGTGGGGGAGAACAAGGACCCCCAGTTGGCGTGTTTCAAATAGTCTCGGATTCGAAAGAACTTATCCGAAGATGGTTCGATCTGGATCATGTGGATTCCTGGCGTCAAGTCTGAGCTTGCGCGCTCCATCGCGGGTTGCGATAAGGTTTTGACCTGAATGGTTGTTACATCACCGGAAAGGTCTTGCGGGATTAGTGACCCTAAGGAGGCCATTGTGTTCGCAAAATGATTCGATGATCGAGGGAGTGCCTCGATGTCATACCACTCAAGTTTTTCTAGGAATTTATCCATGAGGGCTTTATAGGCCTTCAGAACTGGGCATTTGCATTGATATACCCCTTTGACTTGATTGACGATTAACAGCGAATCGCCAAAGATGTTCAATCTTTTAATGTTCATGGTGATTGCTGTCTGAAGACCTAGGAGCAAGGCTTCATATTCTGCATTGTTGTTGGTGCACTGGAAGTTTAATTTAAATGACAGGGGCATTGGAGCGCCCTGCGGTGTGAAGAATACAATTCCTGTGCCACCACCTTGCTCGCATTTAGAACCATCAAAAAATAAGGTTATGTCGGCCTAAGACTCAGGCTCTTCAAAATCTAGCGATTCTGAGACATGGAAGACCTCATCATCGGGTAGTTCTATGACCAGAGGCTGATCGTCTTCAAGAGGAGCCTCTGCTAGTTGATCGGCTATGACTTGTCCTTTTATAGATTTTTGCCCAATAAACTCAATGTCAAATTCCGTCAACAAAATGATCCATTTTGCCGTGCGACTACTATGATAAGTACGACTCATCATGTATCGCAATGGATTCTCCTTAGACACAACATACGTCGTGTTGCTCAGCATGTAGTGGCGTAGCCTTTTGGTGGCAAACACCACTGCCAAGCAGAGTTTCTCAACGTATGCATAGTTAAGTTCGTAACTGACCAGGGTGCGGCTAAGATAGTAAGTAGCCTATTCTTTGTGAAGTTCATTCTTCTGGGCTAGCATTGCCCCCAGTGCCACCTCGATAGGCTGAGATGTATAAGTAGAACGGCACACCTAGTCTAGGCGGTGCCAATACGGCGGTGAAGCCAAGTATTGTTTGATTTCATCAAAGGTTGATTGGCACTCGTCATCCCAATAAAATGTGACCCCCTTGTGCAATAATTTGTTCATTGGTCGGCATTTGTCAGATAATTGCGCTATGAAGCGTTTAATCGACGTGACCTTTCCTTGCAGACTTCTGAGCTGCTTGATAGTGGTTGGGGGAGCCATTTCAAGGATTGCCTTGACTTTGTTTGGGTCCACTTCGATGCCTATTTTGGAGACTATAAAACCCAAGAGTTTTCCAGATGTGACGCCGAACACGCACTTCTTGGGATTCAGTATGACCTTATGCTCTATGAGGCAATCAAGAATCTTGCTTAAGTCACCGAGATGATCTGAGCGCAATTTAGACTTGGCTAACAAATCATCCATGTAATCTTCCAAATTTTTGTGCATGTAATCGTGGAAGATATACGTCATAGCACGTTGGTATGTAGCGCCAGCATTTTTAAGGCCAAAAGGCATGACCTTATAACAAAATGTCCCCCAAGGCGTTGTGAATTCCGTTTTGAGTTGGTCTTCAGGATTGATACGAATTTGATTGTATCCTGAGAAACCATCCATTAGGGAGAGCATTTCGTGACCTGCTGTAGCGTCTACCAATGCATCGATGCTTTGCAAGGGTAAATCATCCTTAGGACTCGCTTTGTTTAGGTCTTGAAAGTTGGTGCATATGCGAATCCTCCCGTCGGGCTTCTTGACGGGAACCATGTTGGACAACCATGGCGGATAATCCACGCAGATGACAAATTGTGCATCCAACAGCTTTTGCAATTCATCTTTGACCATCAAGGCCACTGTTGGGTGCATCTTTCTTAGTTTTTGCTTTACAGGCTTGATTTTCGGATCAAGCATTAAATTGTGCATGACTAGTCGCGGGTCTAGTCCTGGCATATCTTTGTATGACCATGCAAAAACCTCCTTCTTTTCTTTAAGAAGGGCAATGTATTTGGCTTGCTCTTCGGGGGAAAGGCTTACCCCCAGCTTGAGAATCCGTGGATTCATTGGATCTGTGCCGATATCTACGTCAGTCGTCTCTTCGACTGACATGTGAGATCTGTCCTCCAACTGATGTGGAGTTGGGATTAAATGGATATCATCAGCTGAGTTAAGATCTACGTTTGGGACCTCGGGTCCCTCTTCAACTTGAAAAATATCTTGAGTTGTCCTTGGGGTAAAATGAAACATTTCACCGAAAGGCCAGTACTCTGATGGTGACAATGGTGAATTGACGTGATCCCAGTCGATGGCATCCATGTTTAGATGCAATGACCGTAATGGATCGGTCGGATTGCGGATGGGTGTGGTCAAATCAATGGAGATCATGTGGATGGAATGAATTTGGTCTCCAGAACCACGGGTGTGACGACTTGATTCTTTCATATGTTCCCTATACTCTGGATCTGGCTCTACGGGAACAGGCACGAATGGATCCTCTCTAGGTGCAAATTCATCTCTATGTGCAAAAAGGAAGGCGGGGTCTTCCCTTGGTACTGTTGTCTTGATGGGATCTTGAGGTGGACGATGCTCCGCTTGAACTTGGAGCCATAGGCCTAACACTTGGTCCCACCTCGTTGGGTCTACGTGCCATTCATGTCCTAATCGTATATCCATTTGTCCCATTAGATATTCATGGGTTAGAGCGCGGTGATGTCATCGCGCATGTCTGAGATAGTCCATCTCAGTATCGTCTTCTGAATCGCTTTCATAGATCCAAAATTGTTCATCCTCTTCAGCATCTGTTGCTTTCGACGTTGAGGACTCTTAGTGAATTAATCTGATCCCATTGCGGTTGTTCCACTCTTAGTGAAGGGACCTGATTCTTTTGAGACTGTGTTATTTCGTCTGAAACCTCTAAGGGGAACAGTTTCAGAAAAATTTCTGGAAGCCGTTGTTGTTCTCTTTGATGATTGTTCTCTAAACTTTCACCTCTCTCTAGCAAAGGAGAGGGGTTATTACTGTTTCCAGGGGTGTTTGTAGACCATGGGAGATAATCCCCCAATGTGTATTCTATGTTTGGATTGGCGTACGGGTCTTGTGCCAATCCCCCCCTATTGCTTATTTCTAGGCCTTGCATGTTTTCAACCAAGATGTCTAATGGCAGGGGATGGTTGAACCCTACCCCCGACTTGTCATATGGCATCTGGTACCTTGGTTGGCAAAGGATCCACATCCCTTGCTCATATCTGCCTAACCCATACCCATGCCAATTGCATTGTTCAAGATATTTTAGGGCAAATTCTGGGTTCGACAAATAATTAATGTTTTCGAAAAAAGGTTCTTCATCTGTTTCCTTTTGTTCACATGGTTCAGAACCATGATCAAGGCCCCCATACACAAAATTCATTTTGTTCGGTGGGTATCCTAGAGGGACGATTGTTCCAATGGGAAGGCGAGGTCTTCCCATGTCTTGTACTGACTCCAGTGTGGGGGTTGCCACAATATTTTGCACTATGTACTCTCCCAGGCCTGTACTGGCCATCTCAACAGTGATTGTTGATGATTGGGTAGGAGGTAACGGTAGTCCTTCCTGAGTCCATTCCATGTTTGGTTGTTCAGGAGTCTGGGTTTCCGTTGCGTTGTGCACTTCCTCTGTTGATATTGCTGAGATTGTGGGCAACCCCTATTCTAGAGGCTTAACCTCTTCCATGATTTGCTTTCCCTTGTCCTTCTGTTGGACCACGATAGGTGGCATTGATGATGAAGGAGCCGATGATGAAGTCTCACCTGGCTGGGATTTTGCCTTATTTGCCACCAGTGGTGCCTACGGTATCGGACCTTGTTTAGATGGATTTAATTGAAAATCCAAATGCGTTGATGGTAGGGTTGATTGAGGTATGAATTGTACCGCATTGTAATACTTGAAGGGCTCTAAGTCCATTGGGACTACATGTATTTGCCCTTCATAGGCATACTTCAAGAACTGGTGTGCGATCGAGGGGACACACTTCATGTCCCTGATCCAAGGCCGCCCTAGCAGTATGTTATAAGCCATTTCACCTTCCAACACATGGCACAGTGTGGGTATTGACTTTTGTCCTACCTGTATAGGCAGAACAACCGTGCCGACTGTCGAGCAAATTGCATCGTTAAAAGCTCGCAGTGTGTACGTGGAAGCTGTGATGTGAGAGGCTGGCAGTTTTAAATGCTTTAACGCTGCAGTGGTTATGATGTTACTGGACGAGCCAGTATCTATCAGCACTCTCTTGTATGGGATCCCGTTGACCCACACGATAACGTGCAGGGGTGGATCCAGAATGTCATTCGGTATTGTTTTGACCTCATTTTCTTTGAATGTGATGACAGGCTCCGTACATTGTTTCACATGTCCCACGAAGGCATTGAAATAATTGGCTTCATGGGGTTGTACTTCAATGGCTTTTAAGATGTCCATAAGAGCTTATCTATGTGGAGCTGATTGTTGAATAAGCTCGTAGATGGAAAGCCTAGCTGACGTTGTCCGCAAACTCTACGTGAGTTTGGTTCGTATCGTGACCTCAGGTCTAGGCGGAGGTAACTGCGTTGGGCGTTGTTGAGGCTGCGATGTCGACGGAACTTCCCTCGCGGGTACCTCGGGGGCAACTGCTGGGTATTTTCTGTTCCTTGTTACAATGCTAATCATTCCCACAAATCCTTGTGCGGGAAGATCTTGTCGCACCTCATTTATTTGGAGCGGTTTTGTCTGTGCCTCGTGTGCAGGCAAGGGGTCCTTAAATACCCCCATTTGTTGGTTGTTAGGTGCGATGGGGTTGTCCATGACCAATGTTCGATTGTCGATAAAATCCTGGACTAGTTCTTTGAATTTCCAGCACCCATTTAGGTCATGTCCTCTGCGTCTATGAAATCTGCAATACAATTCCTCCCTATACCCCCTAGGCTTGGGAACGTTAGGGTCAAAAATTTGGATTTTTGGCAGAGTAACTAGATTCGCCACTGACAAGCGATCAAATAAGGAGTCCCTAGACTCCGCATACGGGGTGAATTATCGCCTAGGGTGACGCTGCTGATACTGTTCCTGTCTCCTGTTATCTCTTTCGTAAGCAGGAGGCACTGCCTGGTAGTTAGCCTTTTGAGGCTACATTTCTTGCACAGGCGTGGGGACATTTATCGCAACTTGGTTGATTGCAGCGTGTTGTGGTTGCGTTGTCCCAATTTTAGTGGTTTTATTCCACTCTTTCTTCTTATGCTTGGCAATTGCACCTTCGCCTATCTTAATCTCTTCTATGACTCTGGCTTGCGCCAAAGCTTCTTCTAAGCTGTCATATTGTCACAGCAACAATAGACCGAGAGATTGATTTTAAAAAACTTTTCGTGAACATTTGCGTGAGGTCCGACATGGGAGGACGGTAGGGTAACTTAGAAAGCAAAGCTCTCCATCGGTTCCCGTACGCTGCCATTGTTTCCTCCTCAAATTGTTTAAGGCTAGCAAGATCACTAAGTGATGCCTTCTTCCTTGTGTTGAATGTGAAAAGTTCAAGAAACGCATCTACTAGCTGATCTAAGCTGCTTATGCTGTGTTTGGGCAGCTGTGTGAACCAATCCGAAGCAGGGCCTACGAATGTGGTTATGAATGTTCTAAGCAATAATGCGTCATTATCTTGAATGTCGAAGCATTGGCTTAGAAACCGTGTAACATGTTCCTGTGCGTCCTCTTCACCTTTAAAAACTTCCAATTGAGGCAACTTAAAGTGTTCGGGGTAAAGAGGTGTAGGCACTGAGGGATGAACCGGATTATTGCGGAGTAGACGTAATGTGGGTTTTTGATGCCCAACAGCTTTTGTCTCCACCGACTCTAAACGCTCCAATAGAGCTTGGTATGCATCGGAAGATTTTATTTCTTCCTCTCTTGTTCGCTCTTGTTGCAAGTTACGATAAACTGGAGGCCTATGGAGGGGTGGCCGAATGGCATCCTTCCTGCCTTGATGGGGAGTTTCGATATACTCCTCCTCTGGTTCATACTCCTCATAAAATTATTGAGGAGTCTCAGGGTGAAACCTATGACCCTGATCAAGTTCTTGCTGAAGGTACCCATCATTGTTTTGGGGAGTTGCCTCCCTCTCGAATCTATGGGGTCTTGGAGGTAGAGCTTGACGAGGTCGTGGAGACCTGTCTTGCGCCAACGGATTACACCTCTCATACTGTTCAGCTCTTTGGATGCGAGGGGTTGGCCCCCTCTCAGGTATTTCATAGCGTAACTCATCCGCTTCGCATTGCATGCGTTCTTTATCCAAGCGGTATTGATACTCTATCTCTTGTTGACTTTGTTTAAGCCGCATGATTTGGGCTTGACGGGTGGTATATCTGGCGACAGCCGGATCAATTTGTTCTACCCTATTTTGTTCAGAAGGTTCAAATGTTCTTCCCATGGGTTTACCTCAATTTTTATGCTCTAAAATCTCAAGGGGTCACTTCCCTCTGTCGAGGTAGGTAGTATGTGCTCGAGGTTCTGGCCTCAAGGGGTGATCATGATATCCTGCTGGTGCGGAAATGCAAGGTTCCCGCATTGTTTGTTGCTCTCAAGGAATGTGATGGTTTTCCTCATACTCCCTTTCACGAGTGTAAATGGGATGGGCGGAGTTAGGTCGCCCTATGTAAGGAGCCCTGCGCTCCGGATTTGGTCTCTCTATTCTGATGATAGGTAAAGAAGGGACGCCATATCCACGTTGCCCCTCTAAATGAACAGTGTGCCTGTTTAGCGCTTCATCGTGCGGTGGCCACTCATGCCTACCTTCAAGAGGTGATTCTCTATTTATGTCAAGGTCTACATGTAAGGCATCTTCCCGAAAGGGGCTTCTTTGAATAGGCATACCCCACCGAAGATTCTGAATTGGATTCTTTTGTAGGTTTGACCTATAAGGCGGTATGACCAAATCCTCAGGACTGAAGTGAAGGCGACTTGTGCCTGCTTTTTGTGTACCTTTCATAGCTTCCGCCCTTGATTGGTCTTGACTGCGGGTGTACACCATTGTGGTGCTTCTATGCTATCTAAATAAATTTTTATCTCATTTTATGATTTTCTCTTTTTTTTTTTTTCTACACTAAGCAGAATTAAACACACACATTCACAAGACCGTGATTATCTCTTTTAAGGATTCTTGGTGTGCCCTAGACTGGTTTAGTGCATTTTTATGTTTTGTTTTGTTTTTGTAGATTTTGTAGAACATTTAAATGCATCATGTAGGCTCTTATAACTCCAAAAAGGTCACCCCTTCAATATACCAGCCAGGCCGATATACCAACCTCTCTATATACCCGCCCTTACGAGAGGGAGACTATAGGTACGTGAGAGCAGAAGGTACATGGTACATAGGTGGTACGGAAGGGGGATTGTCCTGTTAATGGCACCTACCATAGAAAACTTATCCTCGCATGCATGGGAATCACCCCAGCTACGCTCGGTCTGTCTTCATCAGGATTTACGCCTAACAATAGTTGACAATCGGGAAATGGATGCAAATCAAGCCAAGGTGGTGATTAAATCCACCAATGGTCTTGATCAAGGGTTGGGGTCTTACGACCAGCTCCTTGGTTTAAAGTTGTTTCGTGATGTGTGTGGGATTCGTTTTATCCAACAAAATGAAACTAGCATACATGACTTTCCCTAATGCAATGCAGGATTAAATGAAAACAATTAACGAAACAGAAACAGAAATAGAAAAATTTAACAGAGATAATAAAAATCCCTACCTCTTCTCTGCCTGCTCCTGTTGTCTCTGAATTTTTGCTCTAAAAATCCGCAGACAGGAATTCGTCCCTCTGGGAGACGAATTGCAGAACAGAATTCGTCCCACCCAGAGACGAATTTGAATTCGTCTCAGGGTCAGACGAATTGCGAGAAAAGGATTCATCCCCGTCGAGAGACGAATAGCGATCTGCAACAAAAAAAGATGTACCTGTCAAGCACAAACACAAAACTTTGATCAGTTTCTGTGATTTCAAAAACCAGGGAACAGGGTCCCACCGTGATCACCACTGAAAGCATGAGATTCCGGTCAAAGGAAACACCAAGTGCGATTGTATTCAAAATTAAGCACACTTAAGTCCTAGGAATGTAAATTGCATGAAACGGAAAAGAGACACATTGGAAGAGACACAATCAAATAAAGAAAACACAGCCCTTTCATTAATTTCCTTTGATCTCTGTTACAATAATTCCTCCTCCCTTTTCAGGGGCTAGGAGCGCAAATAGGGTTTGATTACAATCACTGAATGATTCCTCCTTCCGCGTGCCCACGATTGCAATGGGCGGGCCAAGATGATGCCGTCGCTGATGTCGATGAGTTCTTCGCCTCTGCTACTTCTCCTTCGAACAGAGAAATGATCAAGACGTTAGTAGCACCTGCTGCAAATGAAAAGCATTCTCTCTCTAAAACTAACAAAATATGCATACGAATATTTTTGTGAAACAATGAAAACAGTGAATCCAAATTGCTTCAAAACCTGACAGAAGGTAAGAAAAGTTACCAGAAGGCCACTGCCACTGAGGCAGCTGGCCAATCCACCTTAAACTAGAATTCGTCCCTGGGCAGGACGAATTCTGACTGTAATTCGTCCCTGGGTGGGACGAATTCTTCTGAGTAGGAGAAACCGACCTGTTGCTGCTCCAATGTCGGATCCCGGGACCTGAAAAACTCCTGTAAATAGGGGGGTTAGGTAATTGGGGCCATTTTGGGACGACCCAGATGGTCGGATTTTCCCAATTTGGCCTCCACCCTCGGGAATTTGACCTTGACACCTGCAAGTTAGCGAAACGACAAAGCAATACAAAACACCCTAAACTCTGACCAAAAGCTACAAAATTGCAATTATGGACTAATCAGACCTAGTAACACAGAATGCAATCTAAAAAATAATATAAAGTGCTCAAAAACTAAAATTAGGACTTGGGAGGTGCAGGGGTGCCCAAGTGGGCCTCCCACTGTTGGCCCTCGATTTTGGAGCCAATCCACCAAGGATGGGCCCAAAACCTTTTAGGATTGGGGGGTCGGTGAATTGGTAGGTTCAGATGTCCATGCGTCGGATTCGAGTAAGGTTCGAGCTTCCAAAGGCCACCCAACAACCTCCCTTGCAAAAGAGATTGATGGATGTAGGAAGGTGAACAAAGGGGGGATGCAAGTGAGTCTTCAATTCGGCAGCACTTCGTTGCTTGAACACTCCTTCAACCTGTCTGGTTTGGGTGAGAAAATTCCCACCTTTTATAGACCCAAGGGGTCTCTTTTGGGAGGGAAGCACAAAAGCCAAGTGTTGGCCATGGGCGCCATGTGGCAGTCTTGTCTTCCCATGAGGGAGGGGAGTCCTCAACTGACTTGAACTTTGATAAATGCTTCTTGTAACAGTCCTCTAACGGCCCCTCTGTCCACTTACACATGCGTGCAAGGTAGGAGCCCTTAACTGACTATTCTGGGCTGCCACTTGGCACCATTTGCCTTTTTGTCCATTAAGCTTAGAATTCGTCCCACCCAGGGATGGATTTAGAATTCGTCCTGGGGTGGGACGGATTCTATTTTGAATTCGTCCTTGGGTGAGACGAATACTGGGCAAAGTGTCCAAGTGTGCCAAATTGCTTCTTGACCTTACAAAATTTCTATGAAAGTGGTTAAGACCACTGTTTAACCTCTAAGGGCTGCCCTGGGGGCTATGTTTGTCAAAGCGATCAGTGTTTGCAGTCACATAATCGGATTGGTGCTGTTTTGGTTTCTACAGCTTCATCAATTAAACTAGCTATTTTCCATCCCAAATGGGAAACTCCATGAAGCATGTTGATGATGGATAGGGAATACACTTCAATAATTTTTTTTTTTGATAACAAGATTCTTAAGCTACTCCAAGCCAATGAAGGTTGCTCTAGCTTCAGCCATCGTGGAAGATTGGACTCCAAGGCAGTCCGCGTAAGCCAAAATAAGATCACCATTATTGTCCCTTATTGCACTGCCCATGCTAGCTATGCCAGGGTTGCATTTAGAGGCACCATCAAAGTTAAGTTTGAACCACCCAACGAGTGGCGGAGATCAATGAACCTCCCTCCTCAAGTCAAGAGCAGGAGGGGGTGGGATAACGACACAAAACCAAGTCATTCTTCCAATAACCACTCACTTGGGGAGAGTGCCAAAATTAATTTTGAGGGATTCAAATTGCTAAGAGCCAAAGATACATTTTATGACACCTTCTAAAGAATCATGAGACTGATTTTGGAAATATTGTTTTCCACTTATTTGAATACCCTAGAGTTCTTTTTCTTCTACACTCCCTAGAATGAGTGTGGGAGGAGAAATTTCCAAAAATATTTAAGCCGAGAAGAAGAAAATGGTGACTTCCATTGGATGACACATTTCATTAAGGAATTACGAAACACCTAAGCAATTTCCAACCAAGAGATAATGAAAGACATAATCTTTTGCACACTATGATAGCTGACCAAAAGATTAGTTGTTGATTCTCAATCATTATTGCATAAATAACACCTATTGACCAAGCACATCTCCCTCTTGAGAAGATTCTCAGTTGAGAGGATTTTTTTTTGCACAACCAACCAATAGAAAATGTTAATGTTTGACGTTAGATTTTTTAACCATATTTTATTTGTATAAAAAAAGTCTTCCACCACTGAGCTAAGAGAAACCTAGGCATATTTAACCAAAAAGGACCCATCTGGGTCCCCCATCCACACCAATCTATCATTTGTTAAAACAATACACACCAAAATAAGCCTCAACTCCACCAATAAAGCACACCATAATATTACATTTGCATCGGTGACCAAATATGGAAGGGACGGAGACAAAAATCTATGTCAGTAAGTGTGATAAATACTCACACAAATTCATACAATTGTGATATTGAATGTATGAATTTGTGTGAATATTATATATTGATCTTGTGGAAACTATAGTTGAATTGTTAACATTTAATACCATGGAGTGAGGATTCTTTATAGACGCAAAAATCATTAATATGTTTCCAATATAGGTTAGGACATTTGGGCTTCCATATTAATTTTATGAGTAAGGAGGCTATGAAGAATGCTAGTAATAATTTAGAAAAAATAGGAGGTACCATTTACTAGTGAAAGCTTGTTATATATACTCTTATATAAGTTATCATAGATTTTTCAAAAACTTTTCCAAAATCTATTAAGATTAAATCTAAATCAATACAATAAGATCAATAAGTGTGTTATAAAAAACTGCATTTTGATGCCATACTTGTTATGATATTGCACATATGGTAAAAAATTACAAAAATAAAATAATTGAGAAAGATATAAAATTAATATGTCATTATATAAACTACAATATGAAGCAAGAAGACCATATTGTAGAAGAAGTTGACTAGATCAAGTATTTTCCACTCTCAAAAACATGGTAAAGAAATTTTTCCTGTATAAGATGTAATGATGATGTAAAATTGCATATTTAAAAATAATTAAAGATACAAAGAAATATGTGGAGGGAAATTTTAATACATAAAAGGCAAAAAGATGTCCAGTTTGATCCAAGTAATTCATGTTCATTGTACTCAAGCAGATTGAAATTTTCTCTCTGCAATAAAAATAAAAGTAGTATATTGTTTATCCCATGCACATTAGGATTTTAATAGCATCATAATAGATAAAAGAGTATGGAAGATATCCATGTCTATTTAATATTTTTATGAAATCTTACAAAACTAAGTATTATGAAGGATTCTTAGCAATATAGATATGAAAGTATTTTGGAGACTATATCTTATACTTTAGGTTATAAAAGCATAAACCTATAAATAATATGTCTTATTATGAATTAGTCTAGAAAAGTTAAATAAATTGATGAGGATGAAAGTGTTTATTACAAAGGATAAGAAGGCCATCAAAGTAAGAACAAAGAGAAAAGTAAACTTGTGCAAATATCATAAGTATTAATAATTGGGGATAACCCCACAAAATAATAATAAAAGGTGACAATGAAAATGTTATCTTTGAATATAAGGGATGTAAATAATACCTCTAAAAGAAGGGTTATCATAAACTAATAGGTTTTTACAGTCACAAGTTTATTTTAAAACCTTAAAAATTTAATTAATGAGGAATATAAGGATGCATTTGAAAATATTTCGAAGATGGGGGATTGTCTCTATTGAAATAACTATAAGATGTATTACAACAATGTGGGACAAACACAAATGGGATGTATAATTTATAGAGGTAAGAAGTAATTACATTATTGGTATTTCGTATAGGAAAAAGGAAAATATCAAAGTTGAAATTATAAATACATACCATACAACTATAGTTAATATTCGTGATAGTTTTTTGAATGACCTTAGTTAATTGAAGTCAAATTTAATGGTGATTCATAGTTGTGACCTACAAATTCTTAGGGAAATTTAATAATTGTTCTATTTCCTTTGAAGGATAAGGGTGGTTATTTCATGTTTCTACTATGATAGTATTAGAATGTATTATAAAATATAAGATAAACACAAATAGGATGGATAATTTCTACAGGCAAGAAGTAATTGCATAATTGGTCTCTTTTAGAGGAAAGAGGAAAATATCCAAGTTGGAATTATAAATATATATAATCCAACTATAGCCAATTTGCATGATAGATTTTTGAAGGACATTAGTTCATTGATATAAATTTCAATGGTGACTTATAATTGTGATCTATGGATTCTTAGGATAATTTAAACACTATTTTATCTCCTTTGAAAGGGAATGGTGGTACTCCTACATGGTCTGTATCAATGGATGATTTTGATTTCATTGCCAATCTAAATGTAGTTTAGGATACTATTACATTGAGCTATCAATATACATGGGATAGTAAACACATTGGGTAGACTCATATGGTAGAAACATTAAAATTATTATGTTAACTAATACATGGTTGCAAATAGAGTATATAATCTCTTCAAATATTTTATGTTAAGTAGGATTAGGTTATAAACCTATTCTCTTCATATTTTATCTACTCAATAATCATCATTGAAATATATTTTAAAGTCTATATAGGATGAAACAAGATTTTAAGGATCATGTGTGTACATGCTTAGTCATAAGAAGAAATATCTAAATGGGTAAATGAAGATATCAAATATCAAATATTTTAATAACATATTTTAAAAAATAGAAAATTAAATCCACTCCCAATAATTTACAAGAAATAATAGAAATCAATAGAATGGACCAAGATACTTATATGCAATAAAATAATTAATTTTTAGTATCGTAATGTATTCTAGAAGGAAGAATCACATTGTGCCAAATTTCTAGGGAGAGATAGATTAATAAAGGGATGTAAATCTATATTTTTTCATTCTACAACCAAAATAGATTTGTCTTTCCTTTGAATAAAAGGTGTTTCAACTTTATGTGGAATAATTATCAAGGAAAATAATATATCATGTAAATATTTTTTTATTTTTTAATATAATATGGAAGGGCTCGAGAATATTTTTAAATTATCATGTAAATATAAAATAAACTATTTATAAATAATCTATGGAGGAGCTACAAGAGGTATTTTTATATTTCAACCCTAGTAAGATGCCTAGCTTTTATAGATCTCTTAAAATTTTATTTTAAAATTTAGGATTTTTTTTTAATGAAAGGACAAAATTTAGGATTTTTTGAAGAACAATGTGTTGGATTTAACTAGAGAGGCTTGGAAAAAATGAAAGGAAAAGACACATTTATTTACTTGGTTCTGAAGAAAGGCAAGAAATTATTTTTTAAATTATTATCCAATAAGCTTTTGTAATTTCATTTATAAGATAAATTCAAAAACTAGAGCATTGTAGATTGTATTATCTAGGAGGAACAATGTGGTCTTGTTCATGGTAAAAAAATACTTGATGGTATAATCATTCCAAAATATTTCATGCATTCTCATTCATTCCATGAAAAACTAAGTATACTTAAGAAATTAGATATAGTTCAAAGCATATGATAGGGTTTGATGGGGTTTTCTAATGATATTGTTACAAATTTGGTTTTGATATAAGCTTAGTATAAGTGGAATACATGTTATAATAATAAAAGATTCTATTTTAAACAATTAATCCTCTCCTACATACTTTAATTATAATATGAACTAATTTAAGATTATCCACTATCTCCTTATTTATTTATTATTATTTTTGAGGCATCAGGAAAACCTTTTTCAAAGGAAAAATTTGAAGGTAAATATAAATATATTCATATTGTCGTTTATGGTCCCTCAAATTTCATTTGAAAAATTTTGACGATTCTTTTCTTTTAGGCCATCCATCAATCAATGAGACCATGGAATTTAGATCAATAATAGCATGCATGAAGGATGGATTTTGTATATTTATAAAATCTAAAATATATTTTATTAAGACTACCCTAGATTTATAATGTATTATTATAGATATTTTTAGGTTTATAATTAGAAATTTGACATTAACATATAAGGGCATTTCTTTGTTTGGTAAAGGAAAGAAAGAAAATCTTAGAAATAAATTTTGAATAAAATAAAATATTGTTTGTTGTATATATAAAAGTATAGCATTTGATTTGACCATGTTAAAAGATAATGTTTTGGAGTGGATATTAGGAAAAATGTATGTTTCTTCTTTGTAAGTGGGATAGGGTTTGCAAAGGAATGAATATTTGGGATATAAGCTCAAAAAATTATAGAATTATGAGTTTGTATTTAGGAATGAGTTTTGGATAGATATTATTGAAATATCAAATAATGAGTTGAGAAAAATATTACCTTAAAACTCTATGGGCTCTATGAATGCACCTATAATTGTCAGTTAAATATTACCTTCATATTAGAGAGTATAAAATTGGTTAAAAAATATATAAGGTTGTCAGTCAATAAGGACTTTATTTTTGGTTTTATGCTTGGTTAAATTCTTATAATATTATTTATACATCTAAATGGAAACCACTTAGATTACAATTTTTATCTCATAAAGGTAAAAAAAAATTATATTTTTTTGACCAATGTTAATAGTGATCTAAATATGTTCATTCCAATCCCCCTATTTTAGTTTCATAGGATAATGAAAATACATGTCATGGAACCATATTTAAAACAATTAGTTTTAAGAGTAGTATATGAATGCCTTAGTAGTAAATTTTTTTGTATGGGTGCATCAATCCCATGGGGCACCTATTAGGGACATAAGACTATATACATAATATTATAATATGGTAGGATATACGTTATGAGTATAATAGATATTGGTTATTGTTATTTATATAAGTATGTGTGAATGGTACATTATATATATTTCTTAATTATTTATTTAAAAATTAAATTATTATATTGATACATATTAAAGAGAATCCCCTATGCCCCTACAACTTTTAGTAAAATTTAAAATTTAGTGGAAAATTTAGAAAACATTTGCACCTATAAATGTTACATACCTCTAAATATGTATCTAAATGGATTAGAAGGATCTAAATATTCTTAGTGTTATACAAAATAACAATATCTCCTTGTACATTTTTCTTGAATTTTGTGTAGGTTTTCATCTTGCCACCCCAATGGAGTGCTTAGCTTGTCATGTTAAGTGATTCACTCACCATGATGATAAAAACACTCATAATGTAAATGGAGTAAATAAATACTCAATCAAATCATTTCCTTTGTTGAGAAAATTCCTCTTTAGAACCGATATTTCTATTTTGTAAGTTAATCGCTCCATTTTGCAAGTGAATCACTCCATTTTGCAAGTGATTCATTTCTTTGTGCCAATTGGTGCCATTTATGAGCGAATCGCTCCATTAATATAATTGGTCCATTTTGTGAGTGAATCACTCCTTTAAACCAATTGGTACATTTTGGAGACTTCACCTATTTTATCAATTATGGAAAGTTTTATTAGTTTACAATGTTATTCTTGTGTTTGCAACATTTATTTTTTGTGACATATTCCTTATAATTAGAAGGTTGTATCTAATATACTACAAATATACATCAATTTTAGATATTATAATCAACTCAAGAAAAAATTACAAGGAGTAAACATTTTGTCAATTATGGAAAGTTTTATTATTTGCAATGTTATTCTTGTGTTTGCAACATTTATTTTCTATGGCATGTTCCTTAGAATTAGAAGGTAGTATTTAATATACTACAAATACACATCAATTTTAGATATTGTAATAATATCAAGAAACAATTAAAAGGAGTAAATATTTTTAGCAATTAGAAAGATGCAATTATAACTTTGTGATGTTGCTAAGCAAGCAAAACTAGATAAGAAGGGATAAATAAATGAATGCACAAAAAAACCATTTAATTATATATTTACATTGCAAATGGAGAGGGCGTGCACAATACTATTATTGGGGTATATATGAATACATTTTATTTAAGAATAACAATTTTATGATTGTGTGTTGGAAGAAAATATGTTTATCAAAAATCCTAGATAATTTAAGAAGATATTATTTCCATCTATAATCGTTAGGACATTGCTAAGTAAAATATTGCAAGTCATATCTATGACTATATCCCAATAATAAAAGGAAGTCATTAATAATGGAGAAAACCTTTAGATAAACTAAAATAAGGTTAGATAAGGAACTCTTATTTCAAATAAAATAATGTGAGGAAGGTTCATCCCTCATAATTTAGTTCATATGAAAGAAATATACATAATGGTAATAAGTCTTTTATGTATTATTGGTAAAAATATTTGCAATATCAAATTTTGTGGAGTCTATATATGTGATTCAATATATCTAGAAAAGTATTTATCTTCATTTTATGAAGGTAAATTATTTTAGAATTTATATTATACTAAGTAAAAGAGGTATGAAAAGCATAACATTGTCAATCTTCAAATAAGCCCGTCTATTTTTGTTGTCAATTCCAAAATATGTCACTCAAATCCATAAGGTATAGGAATATCCAAGAGCATAAATTAAACATATAAGTGAAATTTGGTAATATTTCATGTATTTATGTACAATTTTTAATCATAGATAATATATAACAATGAACATATGCTCCACATATTAGAAATGCAAGATGTGAAGAAGAGAAAGAGGAATAATGACTCACTTCCATGGAATGTAAGTGAACCAAAGTGTATAAATTGTATTTATATGAGGTATTTGATACCATTATAAGATAATGCATAAAATTGATCATGATGAATATGGAAATATGAACAAATATTGGACATCAAATTTCTTTAATACATCCTTCTAATGTTAGTCCTTTTCTATGTTAGATATCTTATGTCTAATAATGTATCTTATATTTAGAGATGCCTAGGTATTATTTTTAATAGTTATATGGGATTGAAATAGGCCACACATATATTACATCATAAATATATAGTGGTATTACAACAACTTGGTTATTACGTATATGCTTCTTGGAAAGACTTAAACCTGAGTATACTCCTTGAAAGTCAAGGAATTTAACGAGTTGAGCTAATACCATTTGATAAGATACCTAGCTATTATTAATCCAATTATAATTATATATTTTATTGATTTAATTTTTCACTCTAAGAGGTATGTAAATTGAATACTAATCTTTGCTTAGATGCTTCTACATAATTCACGTCTTAAAATTTTCTATATAAAACCTAAATTTGCTAATACTAAAAAACTTGAAACTCATAAAATTAACCCATATAATTTAGTTTTTAGTTCATGATATACTCATTAGTTCTTTGTGCACTAATGTTGATCAAATATTATGTCATATCTAACTAATAAGACAAAAATAGGAGTGCAGATTTTTATGATTAGTTCTAGATGTCAAAGAAGGATATACACTTAGTAAATTTTAAAATAAGGGTATTATATTGAAAGATGGTTTTTTGAAAGTGTAACTTGACTTATGACTAAGGATGACATTGTATGATTTAGTTTTGTATAGACCTACATAAAATTATTGCACAATTTTATTTAGTTTATTGTGTTATATTTTTATGTAAATATTATTATAACTTGTAAATAACCATAATTCCTCTTTTTATATCAATTTAGGTTAAAATAATTTATGTAATTGGATTTTTAGTATTGATATAAGTACCCTCTACCACTTCATCCATTATATTGGAGTGTTGTGAATCTTATTTATCGTATTTATGGTTCTTATGGGTGTTCAAAATATATTTGTCACTTTCATCATCTTTTACATAATCTACATATGATTTGAGAATATACATTGGTTCTATTTATTTATATAAAAATGTGTGAAATCCAACATTGTATCAAAGTAGATATGCAGTAATGTTTCTTGGTTACATAGAAGGATATATTTGAGTCTCCAATATTTTTTATAATATTTAGGATGAATAACTCAACAATTCAAATGTGTAATCAACATAAGAAGTGGAGTGGATATCCTATTCCATAGCTTTTGTCTATTTTTCAAAATGTCTTAAAAAATTCTAGATTACGTGATTTTTATTAATGAAATTTTGATCCATCATTTATAATTTCAATTTATTTCTGGTGTAAATTTTTTTTGTTACTATGTGGAAGTAGAAATAAAAGTTTCAAATAAAAAATTCATGGCAAAAAATTGAATTTGAAAATGGCACCTCTTTTGCATGTACTTAATATTATGTATGCCCCTTTGCTTCATGCCCTTTTTCATATTTGTAATTTGGTGTAATATTCAACAAGGTGGAGATGTCATTAATTTCTTAAATATTAAGCACACCAAATCTAAGTGGGTTTCACTTCTATTAAAAAGTGAAAGGAAAAATGGAATCTTAGTGCACCAATAATAACACCTCTTTTTTGGACATCCTACCCAAATCACTTCAAGGAAGTGTAGGTTCTATTGATCTCAAGGGGAGGATAGATCAACTTATTGGTTTAACCTTTACTATGGCATTGAATAAATGAATAATCATTGTTTTAAACCAAGCCAATAATGCTTCCTTTTACATTTTTAATCTTTTTACAAGAATATAATATTCATCAAATGATAGTACACTCACACTTTATAACTATGAGGAGGTCAATTTAGTTATAATGAACAACCTTACATTGAAGAGACCCATGTTTGAACCCTCACATTAGATGTATTAAATGTATTAGATAAGACAACCACATTGGATGATATGGAATCATTTCATGCCATATAACATCTATTTTTTACCTATATATACCTATCCAACAAATAGGAATCTAGCATATTCTAATTTTATGAGAGATACAATTGGATTTTTGATAGTTATAGTAAGTTGAGTATTTTACAGGAATAAGATATTCAAAAATTGTTTTAGTCAACCTCTCCTCCTCCTTTGGGATATTGAATCAACTTATTTCTAAAATGTATTATTTTATAATATCTTCTTTCTTCATTAAAATGACTAAAGCACCTGATGGCAAAACCTAACAATTCATTCATTGATGCAAGATTTTATTTATCACATCAATTCACATGCCTTGGTGTTACAAATAAGAAGACCAATACTCCTAATAAGAAGATTGTTACATGTAAGAAATATTAAAATAATATTGCATCCATAAATACATGACCCAATTATTAAAATATTAAAATAATATAATAAAATACTACTAACATCCCCCTTAGTACATTATTTGGGATAGGAAATAATAGGACCCTCCTTAATTTAGAGGAGTCTAGGCCCTAGCTCTTGGTTTTAAATCTTATATTTGGATCTAGCTCTTGACTTTGGGTCTTGGTTTTAGTTCCTAGCTTTGGTTCTTAGATATAGATCCTGGCTATAGCATTTACATTTTACATCTAGGTATACCTTTATGTTTTCATCCTCTAGGTCTACTACATCTTGGTCTACCTCTAGGTCTACCTCTAGATCTACCACTAGGTCTACCTCTAGGTTTTATTCCTCTATGTCTACCACTAATTTTACTATTAGGCTACCTCTTTGACTACCATATTTCTTTATAAAACCTATTCAACATTACTTTTATGTTATCCTATTGTGTGGAATGTGTCTATCCATAATCAATATATACCTTTTTGGGCATTTTTATTTTGTGCCAACATATGGGTCTAGAAGTTGCATGTCATTCTAATTTTATGAACTTAATATTACCAATTCTTACTTGAATATCATAGCCAAGACCTTCATGCTTTTGCCTTATACATGGAATTATGGACTTTGTTATAGCTTTACAATATTTTCCTAATCCTATGCCATTACAATCCATTCATTTCATTAGATTGGAGTCAATTCCTTTAGTGTGATTTTCAAAGCACACAAGTTCTTGGTCTTTAATATGATATTCAATATATGTAGTAATATATCTTTTGTCATGGCCACCACTATCATCAATAGCAATAAAATCATTAGTATCACAAGCTATATCTATCTTTATGATAATATCTCTTTTGTCACAATAGATATTTATTATCAAGGGCTTGAGGTTTCTTGTGTCAACCTCCAACTTTGTTTCCTCTCTTTTTACACTTATATATGTCAAGCAAGGTTATGCATAAGGAGTCGGTCCCAAAATGTATTTATAAAAATTTGGCGAATCAGTTTCGAAATCCAGGTGAATAGTGTCCAAACACATGTAGAAGGTTCACTATTATTAGGGATAATGTTAGAAATTTAAACTTAAAATGGTTAAATTATTATAATATTGAGAAGAATCGGATAAAAAAAAATTGAACCCTGAAAATTTTAGCTAATGGACCCTGGTAAAGGGGCCCAAATACTAGCCAATTTCAAATTTCAAAAATCCTAATTTTAGCCAATTTGGCGATAAATAGCCACTATGCATAATTATGATGTCAAGTATGATTAAATCCATGTATATTATCTTTAAATAATAAATAGAGATTATAACACCGGTTGTATGAAGATCTCTGAAAATATTAGAATCTTTGAGAATTATTTACAAATAACTCAGTGTAACAAATTATCCATCTTCACAAAGATCCTTACCTATTAGGATGTAAATACCTATTTTTGGTGTTGCATGCTAGTGGATATCTAATTGACTTGGGGATTGCTTCTATTTACTTTTTCCATGTAAATTTTAAGGTGATGGAGGGAAAAAATATTAAAGTATCAAACTCCAAAAAAATTGGACCTTTTATAATATTTGATGACCTAGTGTAATCAACTTTGCAAGACGTGTGAAGGTGTCATATATTTTCAATATTACACCTTTTATAATTTCAATTTTTTTTGTGTAATTTTGAAAAATATGGACTTTGAACTTTGTAAAAATGTCAAATAGCTCTTTCAAATGCAATAACTATAGAATATCCAATTTTGACACCCTTATACCTCCTATTGCTTCTTTAAAATGAAGTGCACGGAAAAACATCATTTTACCATATTTTTTAAATGTCTTATTTTTTGAAAAAATAAATGTCATATTAAAAAAATGCTCTGAAGGAAAAATCACTTGTATTAAAAAAGAATTCCCCCCATTTTTTTTAAATCATGAACTTTTTAAAAATTAGATAATAAAATGTAAATTGAGAATCTTTGAAAACATTAGAATCTTTGAGAATTATTTGCAAATAACTCAGTGTGACAAATTGTCCATCTTCATACATATCCTTACCTACTAGGATGTAAATACCTTTATTTGGTGTTGCACACTAGGGGATGTCTAATTGACTCGGGGATTGCTTTCTCTTGGCATTTTCCATGCAAATTTTAAGGCGATGGAGGGAAAATGTATTAAAATCCACCAAAATTGGATCCTTTATAATATTTTATGACCTAGTGTAATGAAGTGTGAAGGTGTCAGACATTGTCAATATTACACCTTTTACAATTTCATTTTTTTTGTGTAATTTTGAAAAATATGGACTTTGAACTTTGTAAAAACATCAAATAGCTCTTTCAAATACAATAATATATATATATATATATATATATATATATATATATATATATATATCCAATTTTGATGCCCTTATACCTCCTATTGCTTGTTTAAAATGAAGTGCAATGGAAAATAATATATTCACCATTTTTTTAAATGTCTTATTTTTTGAAAAAATAAATGCCTTATTTTAAAAAAAAATCACATGTATTAAAATAGAATCCCCCATTTTTCTAAAAACATGAACTTTTTAAAAATTATATAAAAAATATAAAATGTTTTTAAAAAATAAAAAAGAGCATATTTTTTTTAAATAAAATCAATTTTAATTTCTTTATTTTTTTTTAAATTGACCTATTACTTCTTTGGCAATTTTTTTTTTAACAATTATTTGTTTTTAAAGTAATGAGAAAAAGACGCTCATGGCTTTCAAACCTGGCTGATTTGACTAGGAAGGAAAATATGTATCATGCACTAATCTTAGACATAGGTTGGCTCGACTATGGGTAGGGGATCCATTGTAAATTGGTTAGTATCTATCCCAATGCCTCCAAACATATTAAACAAGTGGGCCATGTGTTATGATTTACCCCTATTTGTGACAAAATATTACTAAAGTGGGATGAAAGGGTTGTGCAAAAAGCTGATATTCAATCATCAAAAATGTTATCCAAAGTGTTAATAGTAAGTTTGGGAAGGTATTTGGTTACATTTACCTAGTTTGAACATCAAGCCATTGTGTTCATTGGGTCAGCCTAATCTTTAGCCATGTCATTGGCTCCACCATATAAAGAGCATAAACCAAATTCTCTTTGGTTCATTTGCTACCACCTTATATACTTTATTCAAGAAAGTTATCTTCTATATGCTTTGATTCATCTACATTTTCCTTGCTTCGATATGAACTCTCCATGAACCAACCAAAGCATTGTTGCCAAGGCTCCAATATAATTTATCTCTAAATAAAAACTTTCAATCATCAAAAAATATAAGGGTATGTCATCAAATGATGATGATTGTCCCTTCTATTTGACCTCATACAGTCTCCCAAATGGTGCACTTGAGACAATGATTTATTTTTGGTAAATTATATTAGCTTAATACCACATGTTTAGAGCACACTCATATTACTAGTGCTCGGATACCACTGATGGAAAAACTTAGCAATTCATTCATTAAAGTAAGAGCCTATTTAATACATACCTTAGCATTACTAATAAGAAGGGAAATACTTCCAAGAAGCATATTGTTAGATGCAAGAAATATTAAATTAATGTTGCATATAAAAATGCATGATCTAATTATTATTGTAATAAAATAATATAATAAAATATTACTAACAACACTAATCACATACTACATTCATAGCATTGGTCATCAAGGGCATAGATCCATAGATCCATATATGACTTCACCTATATGACCAACCCATATGAACACATGTTTATTCATATGACCAACGAGAAAATACTCTCTATGTCTATGCTCTTTACAAAATTAAGTAAAGGATGAATATTTGCTATCATGACTTATAACATATAAATTTATGTATGGGATAATATTTCATAGAATTTTTATCCTTATCCATCCAAATTTATAATCTTAAAATCTAAATCATAAGGAAAAAAAATATGCCCCTTTTTTCACTTAAAATAAAGGCATAAGCGATAATTTAAGAGATATTGAATGACTATCCTTAGAATTTCTTATAAAGTCTAAAAATGCTATATGATCATTTAAATTTTATACAATTGTCCATGTATAACCATTTTTTTATAAATAAGACATTAATTTAATCTTCACTTTCCAAGCATTATGAAAGTTATAGGATCCAATTGTTAATGATTATTTGATCTCAATAACTGAAGGTCTTTGTAATACATTGAGTTCTTCCCATGAATATTATGGCAAGTGAATATGGTCATAAAGTGATTAATATCTCATTAAGTATATTATATCCCAAGCTAATCGTCATGTCATTTATTATACTCTACAACATGAAATTAATATATATATATATATATATAGCTTTTTGACAGCCTCTAAAATATCCAAACCAATATTTTACATCACAATTGTTCCTTTAAAGAAAATATTTTCTATGCAATATAATAGGGTTAAAAATACAAAATGAACTAAATGTCAAGGAATGAGAGGGATAAAATAAAACATATACGAGTTCATTTAGGCATTTCAATATGATTATCATTATCATGCCCCATCCTAGAAATCAAAATTAAAATTTTTTAGAAGTTATGTGATGACAAAACTAGGGGAGGTCTAGCCCCGGGGAGATTTGTGGAGGGACGTTTTTCGTAGGACTGCCCAAACTATCGAACTCGTTTCGGCCATATCTCACTCATCCGGACTCGGATTGAGCTAAAATTTTGAGGGTAGATGCCTGAAAAACCCTAGAACGTCTCCACCAATTTTCATATCATTTGGAGCAACACAGATCCTAGCGCATCCCTATGTGTGAATGAGATATTTGGCAAGCGACTATGCGAGGGTTTCATCTGGGTTGAGTGCAAGCAGCTCCAGAGGTTGGTTTTTAGGGCCTTCGGGCCCTAGCGGCCAATATTTTTGTGGTTTATGCTCAATATTTTAGCAGGAAATGTTGCAGGGGATCCAATATGGGTTAGAAATTTATCTTTCAATAGATCATACTGTGAACTTGAGTGACAACGACTTCCAATTTGCTGCACAAAAGAAAAGTGAAAACCATACCTTTCCACGATGTCTAGGGCAAGGATTAAAGAGATCACGAAACAAGTTTCAAGCAGTTGATCAAAAAATGGCTCATATCTCAAGTGAATCTGGTGCTAAGGTGCACCCACAAAATAATTCTATTATGAAAACCCTTGTCAAGGGTAAGAATTTTGAAGACTCAGTCCCAAAAATGAATTTTAGGGATGCCCTTCATGGTGGACAGCCTCAGCCCAATGCTAATATCAATATTAGGGCTTCCCATAAACCTCTAAGAATGCCTAAGATTGATCCTAGGAAAATGGAGTCAGGATGTCTTAAAGCAGTTGATGGAACTCCTATTGTTAAGCTTGATATGGGTAACATTCAGACTGGCATTGAAGATTTGGAAAAAAGAGGACTAATTTGTCGGTTCGTGGGTTTTCGTCCGAGTCTATCTGCTTTCAAATTCTGGGCTACAAAAGTCTAGAAAACTAAAGGTGAGTTACAAATCTCTATTTATCCAAATGGTTATTTTCTTGTTTTATTTGCTAATAATGAAGATAGAGAGAAAAATTTTCAAGGGGGTCCTTGGTTTTTTGGAAGGGCAGGGCTTTTCATGAAGCCTTGGCATACTAAATTTAAAGTCGAAGAAGAGATGCCTTCTATAGCTCCCATGTGGGTTAGACTCTTTGGCCTCCCTATTGAATTTTGGAATCCTACTATTTTTTCTTCAATTGGAAACTCTTTAGGAACTTTTATGATGACTGCTGATTGTACTCAAAATTTTGAACATATTATTTATGCTCGGATTTGTGTTTTAATGGATTTTGACAAACCCCTACCTAAAAAGATCACATTACAATTTGGGGAAGACACTTGGGAGCAAGTAGTGGACTATGAGAACATTCCTTTTCATTGTAGAATTTGCCATGAATATGGTCATTTGGCCAGTTCTTGCCCAAATAAAATTCCTGATCAAAAGAAAGAAGATATAAACTCAGCAGGTTTCCAAATACCTAAGAAGAAGAACACTCAGAAAAAACTAGTTATGAAGGATCAATCAAAGTCATCTGCTAATATGTTTGAAATCCTTTCCACAAATGATGTCCCAAGTGAGGAAGAGGAAATAATGGAAACTAAAATCTTAGAAACACAATTTAAATATGAAGGGAAGAACTCAGAGACAAACCAACAAATCAAAGGTTTTCAACAGAAAAAAAGGAGAAAATTTACACAAGAAAAACAATCTTTCAAATGTCAAAACTTCAAATAATGCAGGTCCCAATATAGACTCCGTTGAACCATCTAGTAAAATTTTGGCTGTGTATGAGCATTCTTCAAGGTTAGAAGCCATCTCAGATTCAATTGGAATAAGTCAAGAAACAGGGAAAAAAAATTGAAGATGGATTCTAATCAAAAAGTAGGTCGCAAGACCAATCAATATCATATGGTAAAAGAAGGTGAAAAGCTTGTAGAGGAAGGTAAGATTAATGCCCTTCCCAACTTTTTTAGCCCCGGTATTAATGAAGATCATCACTTGGAATATTAGAGGACTCAAAGGGAGTCTTTCAAAACAAAATGAAATTAGAAGAATGATTCGGATAAATCATCCACATCTTGTTTTCCTTCAAGAAACAAAGATGTCAATGGAGGATATGGACTCAATTGCCAAGTAAAATTTGGCCATCTGGAAAAGTGGTTTCCCTTCAGTTCCCAAGGGACTTCTGGTGGCATTGCTTGTCTTTGGGACCCAAAAGAGGTAGTTATTCACCATATGGTTGGCAGTTGGGGTTTGTTGGCTATAGCTATTCAAAGTAGACATTCCAACCAAATTATGCTCTGCATTACTATTTATGCTCCGACTTCTTTGGAGGAAAAAAAAAGACAAGTGGAAGGATATTACTCATATTATCTCTCATTTTCCTGAAGCTTGGATCTTGATCGGAGGAGATTTCAATACCATCCTCTCTCTGGATGAGAAAAGGGAGGGAAATAGAAATTTGGACAAAAGCACTGACCTCATGAGCGAATATATTGCAAACCTCCATCTTGTGGATATCCAACTAGATAATGGCCTTATGACTTGGTCTAACAGAAGGCAAGGCTTAGCTTGTATAATGGAGAGATTGGATAGGTTTTTGCTCTCTAAAAATTTCTTAATCCATGGTCACATTCCTAAAGTGAAGACTCTTAATAATGTTGGTTCGGATCATTGGCCAGTCATGGTGGAAATGTGGAAAACCAATGTGAGTTTCTCTCCTTTTCATTTTCAATTAATGTGGCTTAGAGACATTTCCTTCAGACCTCGTGTGCAACAATGGTGGAAGGAAGGTAAACCTAGGCATGGGACTAAGATGTTCTATTTTTCCAAAAGACTGCAATACATTAAATCCAAAATCAAGACTTGGAACTGGAAAGAGTTTGGGGATGTTCATAAAAAAAACATGAAGTTATTGCTCATCTTGAAAATTTGAATAAGAAAATCCATTTAGATGGCCTCACAGAGAAGAGAAGTGCAGATGAAATTAAACTCACAACTCGGTTAGAGGAATGGGAAAAAAGAGAAGAAATCTTATGGAAGCAAAAATCTAGAATTCAATGGCTCAAAGAAGGAGATCGAAACACAAATTTCTTCCACAAATATCTTCTAGCTCGAAGATCTCACAACTTTATTTCTTCCTTAAAATCAGATTCTGGAGATGTTGTTTATACTTGGGATGGCATGAACTCTATTGTTGTTGATTACTTTTCCAATATTTTTGCTGCTACTCCTCTTGACTCAACTTCACAACAAAATGTTCTTCAAGCAATCCCTTCTCTTATCACTTCTGAGGAGAACTCTATTTTGATTGCTCCTATTACTATCAATGAGCTTCAACAAGTAGTTTTTAAAATGCAAAAAGGAAAAACCCAGGTCCTGATGGTTTTCCCATTGAGTTCTACCAAGAGTTCTGGGATATCCTTCATGTTGATTTATTAGAGGTGGTGGAAGAAGCCAGGAAAGCCAAAGAAATTTTGAAGGTTATCAATAAAACTTATATTACTCTTGTTCCAAAAGCTCAAGAGGTTGATCATATCTCAGCTTTTAGACCTATTGCTTTATGTAATGTTCTTCTCAAAATCATTACTAAAATCATGGCAGAAAGGTTGAAGCCTCTTTTGCATAAGATTATTTCCCCAGAGCAAGGGGGTTATGTGGAAGGACGTCAAATAGTAGATGAGATAGTTCTTGCTCAGGAAGCCATCCATTCCATGGATATGCAAAAATCTCCTTCCATGTTCATTCGGTTAGACTTATCCAAAGCTTATGACAGAGTGGATTGGCACTTCCTTATCAAAGTTTTGAGGCAATTTGGTTTCTCTAAGGATTGGATGGATTGGATTATGGGATGTATCTCTTCAGTTTCCTACTTAGTTCTTATCAATGGCAGGCCTTCTCAGTCATTCCCGGCTTCCAGAGGTATTAGGCAAGGTGACCCGCTATCCCCTTATTTATTCATCATTCTTGCTGAATGCTTGGGTAGGACTATAACCAAAAAGAGGGAAAACAAAACCCTTGAGGGAGTTACCATTGCTCATGGAGCTAGACCTATCTCTCATCTTCAATTTGTGGATGACTCTACTCTTTTAGGTAAAGCTACAGTTAAGGAAGCTTCTAATATTAAGCAAATCATTAGCTATTTTTCTAAGGCTATCGGGAAATTGATCAATGAAGACAAATCTAAAGTTATTTTCTTTCACCTTCTCTGCTAGACAGGAATCCATGGTCTTGGATAAATTAAGATATAAGAAGACCTCCCTTCCAATCACTTATTTAGGTATTCCCATAAATATTCAAAGGCAAAAAAATAAATATTGGAATTGGTTGTTGGACAAAGTCAAGAAGAAAATTGGAAAGTGGACCAACAAGTGGCTTTCTTCTAGGGGTAGAATCACCTTGGTAAAATCAGTCCTTCAAGCTATTCCTATTTATGTTTCTTCCATTTTGAATATCCCAAAGGTTGTTCTTCGAGAATTGGATCAAATCAGTCATCGTTTCCTTTGGAGTGGTACTAAGGAGAAAAGAAAATGGGCCTTGGTGAAATGGGATACTTTATGTCTTCCTAAGAGTGAAGGGGGTTTAGGATTCTGGTCTTCTATTAATAACAACAAAGCTTTAGCTGCTAAATTATATTGGAGGATGTTGCATAACCCCAATGCTCTTTGGGCCAATAATCTCCGTGCTAAATATGCTGAGAACAAAAGTCCTGAAGACCTTGTTCGCTATCAACTTCCTACCAAAGGTTCTCCCATTTTAGCAGTTCTTAAGACTGGTGAGGATTTGATAAAGAAAAAATTATTTTGGATCATTCATAATGGTCAACAGGCAAATTTTTGGACAGATTCTTGGGATGGTCACAAGCCTTTGATAACTCGGTTTCCCGATTGGAGGCCTTGGATGGAGGAGCTTCACCGAGCTAATTGGATAAAGGTGGCTAATTACTGTCGGTACCATCTGGTAATTCAAAGGTTGGTAGATATTGGATCCCTATTGAGGACTGGCCTATTCAAATCCCAGAAAGGCAAAGACAAGATATCCAAGGCATCCTTCATATGAGATCCCTCTCTTGGTCCCATGAAAAATATTGTTTTGGATGGAACAACACTACTAAGGGTGAGTATTCGGTTGCTCAAGGTTATTTGACCTTATGCCATAATAATCCCAACCATTCTTCTGACATATTTTCTCGATTGTGGGCTCAAAAGCTCTGGCCTAAGGTGAGGTTCTTTAATTGGCTTTTATTGCATCGTAGGGTGCTTACTGGTGAGCAACTTATGAAGCATGGTTTTCATGGCCCTTTTAGATGTGAAATGTGTGAAGAGAATGTAGAAAATCTCAACCATATTTTTATTGAGTGTACTTTAGCCTCTGAGCTATGGAGGAGAATGGCCACTTTACTTGGCTTACAAGTGGTCCAATTTTTTTACTTTTGAACAGCTTTGGAGGGATTGGCCTAATCAAGAGGGTGTTGATCATTTTATTAGGCAGTTAGTTTGGATGGGTTCTACCATTCTTCTTTGGAATATTTGGAATGAAAGGAACAACCAAATTTTTAATCAAGATAGGAAGGATATTCACTATATTTGGCAAAAGACCATAGCCAACTTAGTTGAATCAGTCCATCAACTCCTTAATCACCCCCAAAACTCCCACCAAAGATGGGATCAAGTGATGCAAATATTGAAGATTAAATCTTCTAAGGGCAACCAACTTAAAGGGAATGTGAGTATTAGTAAGATGGATAGGACTAGAAATTGGCAACCTCCTCCTAAGGATTTTGGAAAAGTCAATACTGATGGAGCCTCTAGAGGGAACCCTGGAAAAGCCAGTGTGGGAGGAATTGGTAGACTTTCAGATGGCTCCCTGGTTTTTACTTTTTGTTGAGAATTTGGGTATTATTTCCAATAACCTTGCTGAGGGGTATGGTATCCTCAAGAGGCCTTCAGGAGGCTACTAAGGTTGGATGGGAAAAGGTGTTAGTTGAGTCCGACTCTCAACTTATGATTAATCTCTTGAAGACTCCTTCTAAGAATCATAAGGTGGATTGGAGAATAAAAAGAATTATTGAGAAGATTCAATTAATCCAGATGGGATTTTTGAAAGTTGATTACAATCATGTGGTCGAGAGATCAAAACAAGAGTGTTGATGCTTTAGCTAATTGGGCTTTGGACAAAGGTGATCTTACTTGTTATGGCCACCCTCCTAGATGGTGGGCTTCTCAAATTAGGGAAGCTCTTCTTTCTATCATTTCTTTGGATGGCTCCGGTTACGAAGGTACCTAGTTTCTTCTTTTTTTTTTTTTTGCTTCTCTTTGGTTCATTCAGTTTTTTTTAGTTCCCTAGCTCATTCTATTCTTTATTTTGTTTCCTCTATTGATTCTTGCCTTAATAGTCTTCTGGTCTAGATAGGTCATTGTTATGTTCAATTTTTTTTTTCTTTTTTCTTTTTTGTTTTTTTGTTTAGTTTTTTTAAGGTGGGTGGGTTCTTTTGTTTTGTTTTGTTTTTGTGTTCTTTGTGTTGTTTTTTGTTGTTCTTGTGTTTTTGTTGTTTTGTGTTTTTTTTATGTTTTTTGTTATTGTTCTTGTGTTTTTTTCATTCTTGTTCTTGGGTTTCTCTTTGTTTGTGTTATTTCGTGTTTTTATGTGTGAGTGTTTTCTATGTTTTTTGTTTTTGTTTATTGTCTATTGTTGGTTGTTTTTATTTTTTATTTTTATTTTATTTTTTTTTATTTTTAGGTTTTGGTTGTGTTTATTTTTCATGTTTTTTTTGGGTTATGTCTTTGTAGTGTTCTGTTGTTTTTGTCTTGTTTGTGTTTTGTTATGTGGTTCTTGTGTTTTTCTATGTGGTTTGTGTTGTGGTTTCTTTTATCTTATTGTGCGTGTTTGGTTGTGCTTTTGTTTTTGACACACTCAAGGAGCATGTTTTTTTTTTTATTTTATTATTTTTTTTGTTATTTACTTATTTTTAAATTGGTTTTGTGTGTTTGTTTGCTCCTTGAGTATGTCAAAGGTGGTAGGCCAGGTCCGAGTCCTGGGCATTTTTGGTGGAATGGATACCCCTGCCTCCTTGGGTCTTACCCGAAAGTGGCATCCCTTTTGGGATGTTTTCCACAAATAAAAAAAAAAAAAAGTAAACTTTTAATTTCAAATAAATGAAGTTATGTTATGGAGCTATAGAAAAGACACTCATTTCAATAGTAATTTTATTAAGTAATTTAATGGAAAACATACATTTCTTATATTCACTAAAATATGGAACAGGGTTGGATTTTGAATTGTTGTCATTGTTTTCTTAAAGAACAAATATTCCCTATATTCTTATTGAAAGAGTAGTCAATTCCAACTCAAACATGATTTCAAAAAGGATGGTTATATCAACTCAATTTATTACCTTATTTTAATAGTTGATTATATCTAAGATTATTGTATTTATCATATTCACAAGTTCATGATCGAGTTCACAAAATCCAAAATGCATTCTTTATAATTTAAATACAATAATTTTAGCTTTATGAGAAACTTTTGAATTCAATGATCTCTTAACCTATACTATAATACATTAAAAATTAACTACAAAGCAATGTTTTTATTTCATTTACCCATACCTCGCAAGTCAGGTATCACCTAAAATTCGAGTTTATCTAAAAGGACAATTATATTTTTATTTATTTTATTTTTAAAAACATGGATAAATTATAGAAATGTCAAAAGTGCACATTCTAATTTTTTAGTCACTTGAACATCCATACAAGGCCAATTGCAACTCAAAATAGGGTTGATTTTTTCTTTTAAGCATTCTAATTGTTGATGATAAAAAATCCTTAACAAAGGATAATATGGTTTTCATAAAACAATATCAAATTAGGGATTTCTTCTAAATCAATCTCTTATCATATTAAAATAGTCATAAAATTCTTAATAATAGGATCCACCTTACCCTTTGCTTCTTAATTTTATGTACTTTTTTATAAATTTCACTTTTCATATTTGTCCTTCATTATGTCCCCAAGAGGGATACTAGGAAGCATCAGCTGATAAATTTTAGAAGCCTTAAAGCACCAAATTGACTTCCCATAGTTACACCTCTAGTATTTTCAAATTAGACCCATAAGGCCACCTGAAAGCTTATATAGTTGCTCAGATGGAAGAAGGCATTTAATCTGTTGAATGTTGAATTTATTAGAAGGTTTTAATTTGAACTTAACAAGCAACTATTGCCAAGGAATACGTTTCCCAACATTCTCATCCCATAGATAAGCCCATTTAAAGAGACATTTCTTTCTAAGAATCTTACATTGTATAGTAGGCCTATCTGCAACATACATATCATTTTCCTGCCAAATACAAATAACTTTGGAAGAAAGAGTCCAATATCTCCTATCATCAAAAAAATCCCATTTAACCATTCCAAAAACCTCTTTCTAAGCCTCCCAAATCCTTTTAATCAAGATGTGTCCTCTAATTTTGAATCAAATAGGATGCCCAACAATATCCTCAAAGCTGAAAGCCCCATGAATCCCATAAATATTTATACAAGTCTAAATTCGGTATCTCAACAATTGTTGCCATCAAAAATTACCCTCCAGGCATCTTGTAATCCACTTAGAATCAAGAACTTTTCTGTGTGCCTGAATGTCCAAAAGTATTAAACCACACTCCTTCTTAGGAACAGTGCAATATTTCCAATCAATAAGGGGAACATGCTTGGAACCATCCATTTTATCCCACAAGAAAATCCTTATGCAAGTCTCCAACCTCCTATATTGAGTCAAGTTAGGAAACCAACAAGAGGAGTAATACATGTGACAAGTTTTGAGAATATTACTAATAATAGTGAGCTTCCCAAAAAAAGAAATCAACTTATTTTTCCAAACCATAAGATTCTTTTCAAACCTATAAATGCACCAATCCCACACATATTTGATGGAAATCCTCCTGTCAAAGAGAATACCCAAATACCTAACAATTTCTCCATCATCAAATTTCCTCCAACTAGTGTTAATCCCACCAGGCAACTCCTCAGCTCTTATCATCCAATAATCTGATTTAGCCTCACTCACCACTACCCTAGAAGCAAGACAAAATTATTGAAGATAATATTGCATACCCAAAATGGAATCTCTATCCAGATGCATAGTAAGGAAATATTCATCAGCAAAATAACTATTTAGTATATGTCCCTCCGAAAGAGCGATGCCTCTAATAAGCCTAGCTAACCATTTTTTTCTAAAATATACCCTAAAGCATCTGCAAACAAGACAAAAAACAATGGAGCCAACATGCAACCCTACATGATTGATTTAAAAAACTAAATACTTTCAAACATTATCCCATTGACCACCACCTTGGCAGAAGCTGATGAGAAGAGCATACGAATCTTATGAACTGCAAAGCTTCTAAACCCAAGTCATTCCAATATTTTAAACATAAATGTCCAATCAACCCTATCATAGGCTTTGTCAAAGTCTATTTTTAATAATAGAGCCTACTTCTAAGATTCTTCCACCCATTCCATTGTCTCCTAGATAGAAAGAACAGTATCCAGGATAAATCTCCCTTTCAAAAATCTAGTTTGTTCTTCTCTAAGAATTATGGCAACAATGTCTCAGAGTCTCAAATCTAAAGCTTTAGAAACTATATTGTACAAAACATTCAAAATAGTAATAGGTATCCAACCACCAATTTTTTCCTTATTACTTCCTTTGGGGATTAATTTAATCACACCTTGATTCATCCTAGAAGAAAATACTACCCTTTCAAACACTTATTGTACCATTTTAGTATAGTATTCCCCTATGCAATCCCACATATACTTATAAAATTCTTCTAGAATACCATCAGTACTGGGAGGCTTACCATTCTTCATTCTAGATAAAGCACCAAATAATTCCTCCTTGGAAAAATCAATGACCATGCGATCACTCTCAAAGTTGAAAACCTTATTTGGAATTCAATATTTAATCAAATCCCTAGCATGTTGAACATCCACAGTGCTCTCATATGCCACAAAAATCTTACTGAAGTGATTACCAAAAAGCTCCCTTATCTCTCCCTCCTCCTCAGTATGAGTACCATCTTCCCACTGCAGAATTAAAATATTTTTTGAAGCATTATTATTACAAATGTAATTGAAGAAGAATTTAGTCAGCGCATCTCCTTTATTCATCCAATGGAGTCTGCTTCTCACTTGCACTAATTTACCAATATAATCCTCGATTTTACTAATTTCTCCCTCTGGAGCAGAAACTTTTTCTTGTAAGGAAGAATTAATAGGATCATCTTCCAACTTTCTCTTGTTCTCCTCAAGATTATGTTAGAGAGACTTCATATTTCTCCTCCTTTTTCTAGCTAGAAGTCTCCCCCATCCTTTTAAAAATTTAACCATCCTTTTGATAGCAGCATCCCACTAAGGGAACCATCCCTTCCTAGAATGCCTTGGCTATAGATTCCAAACACAACAAATCAACTCTCTACAATTTGCATAATCAAGATGTGAGACATTCAATTTGAAATGCAACTAAATTGATGCGATGCTTTTTGAGAAAAAAAAGAGAATCAAATTGTTATCAACACACCCATTATCAATGATACAATAGTTAATGATTTGGGATATGATGTGAAAGACTTATCCGATATCTATCAAAAGTGTAATAATACTACCCAAAATAGGAGTAGCTACAAGGATGACTCTAAGTACTAGAAAGTTATGGAGAATATCTTGGAGTCATGGTTTCTGAAGTTGGGTGCTCAACCCAAGTTGTTGAAGTATGTGCATGTTGTGCAATAGATATTTTGTATGTTGGATTCAACAAAAAGATAGATAAGGGACATATAACAAGCTAGTGATCCATTTTGATAATAAATATGTGTATGTGATCAGGAACTCAATTTCTAATTAATATTTTATTAAATGTACAAGTTTAAATAGGCATTCATAGATGCCAAATATAGTATTTACCAAAAAGTTTCTGATAAGATAAAAATATCAACCTAATAGATATGCCGACTTTCTAAAGTGCTGAAATAATAATAAAGTAATATCCTATGCCTAAAATATCCATATCATATCTCTCCACCATAGAAGCATTGGACTCCAATGCTTCTACAAGGAAGTGGAAGAGAAGATATCACAAACATAAGTGCCCAAAAATGAAATCCTCCAAAGTGGTTCAAAAAACAAGAGCGATAGATGATGTAAAAGAGTCCCATAAATGTCACCATAACTCCATAAAAGGGAGCAAAAAAAAGCAAAATACATGCTCAAAAAGGGTCCATGTAGGAAAACCAATGGGATCTCGAGGCTCTAGAGTTAGCCTCTAGCATGTAGGAGTGAGCACTACTATGCCTAGCATGTGGGAATGAGCACTACTATGCTTAAAAAGGGTATTGTAAAAACTTTATTTCAATATTTGAAAATCACAACTCTTCACACCAATCATGTTAAAGAGTGGAGAAAAAATGCACAAATCATGGGGATTTAAAATATGGTATAGAATGGAGTATTGGGTAGCACCGAACTGCACTCCTTATTACAAAAGCATAACATTGAGAAGAAGAAGCTTTTGAAGTGTCAAGGCTCTGTAGTCTTCATAAGTAGTTATGGTTTGAAGTTTTGAAATCTATATAGTCTTCGAAAATACAGAAGTGATGTTTGAGATGGTGTTGGTAGCTGAAAAATCCACAAAGAGACAAGTCTACTAGGAAAAATACTACTCCAAAATGTGGAGTACCCATGTGATATCAATAATCACATATCAAGGGCCAAAGGTCTTATGAAGGAGAATGTACTCCAAAATATCTCAAAAAATGATGGTGGATTTTAAGGAGTGTTGAATTTAACCAAGAATGCACTCCATCTTACAAGATGTTGTTTAGAATAGAAGGTGTCAACAACATAATATTCCAATCACCATAAGATCAAGAAGACCTTTAAAAAATAGCAAAATGATAGTTTAATTGGAACTGGCACAAAATGAACTTTCCAATGACTATATGCAAGCCTATACTTACAAAAATATAAAGTCTTAAGAACTATAAAAAATAGATGTAATCTCTAGTAGAAAAATAAAAGGAGATAATCCATCGTTTACAATTTTAAAATGGAATATTCCAACAACTAGCATATTACCATATGTATATTTCGTAATCAAATTCCCATACAAAAATTCAATGGAAGCACAAATTTCACTATGTCGATGGAAGGTCCATAAGGTGAAATAAATCGAAAAACATATCAAAAAAATACTACCACCCTCATTGTATTATCTGGTTTCTCCTTCATTATCTGTATCTTAGAAACTACTAGCGATTCTCCACACAAATAATTTGGTACAAATTCCTGCAAGCGAGAAACAAATAACAAAAATTGCTTTAAATCCAAGGCAACATGGCCAAAATACAAATAGACCACCATGTGGTGGTATCCAAGTCCATCCATCAATGAAATATCTAGTATATAATATGCAAGAAATTCAAGAAATATTTACACATCATCCAACACATCAAGCACCAACTAAAGTGACTAGGTACTAAAGATTTATTCCCACAAATTATTTAAAGGAGTGAGAACATGTATCGACTGATGGTTTTTCTAGTTGTATAGGTAATTGTTGGCATTGCGATAACTATTAAAGTGTTCTGGATGAGTATCGTGATAGCAATTCTTCTACTACCAGTGATTTAAATCCTTGTCATCAGAGGGTGATGACAATAACCAGATATGTACATTGCAAATTGTTTCCATCCTTGAGTTATCATGCCTAACCTATGTGCCATGTGGAGTGAACACGACCTGAAGCTAGGATAGGCTATAATCATGATCCTACATATAATTCATCAATCATAAGAATAGACTAAAGCAATGCAGAGTTATGGCCCTATTTTAGGATGGGCATCATAGTAGAATGGCAAAATCCAAGAAATACCATAGTTTGGTCATCTCATATGTGAAATCTGAGCAACTTCAAGGGAAGAATATTGTAAGGATAACACATGCATGCTACTATATCACTCTTGCAAATCCTTTTATTAAGGGAGAAAGTCACGATCATATTGAGCATAGGCATGCTACAAATTCTAGATCTCTCACACTCATTGTCGCCCACCCAACGTTTGAGTTCTAGTCTCCCGTACCTACCATAGAAAGCTGGAGATGTGGCCCCATGAGTTGCAGCAAATCAACACAACAAAAAGCATCTACATCTATTAAATCATGAATAGGTTGATTGGGTGCTTCACAACAGATCATACATAGCAGTAGAAACGTCAATGATGCCTTTCTCGAGAACGAATCAAATTTAAAATGACTTTGGAGAGAAATCATGTACAAAGTGATCATGCAATAAAAAATGATGACATTGAATTTTTAGAGCACTATCAGAGAAAAAAGTGTTAGGGAACATCGGTGAACAACTTTTATTAGTGTTATCCTAGGAAGCTACGATGACTCACATAGGGGTCTACAACGTAAAAATCATTTAGGTGACTCCTATGGATATCGTCAGGTTAGCCTCCACTGGTCGAGGTATCTGGGAATCATCAAATATAGGTGGTAAAATAAATAGCAGACATATCAGATATGTGCTAAATGGCAGTCAAAACACAATGTCTTCCTTGACGTCTTCCTTATCCACAAATATTACTATCCGATGGAGCGTGTTATATATACTAATTTGTTATAGTCACAGACCCATATGATTCATGGAGCACACCAGTGTCGAGGATGTCATATTCATTGAGCATTGTTCTATAGAATGTTGGTAGGAAAAAAAGCTACTAGGATGTGTTCTACGTAGACGAGCATGACCGCCTACCACTACTTCATCGTCTGCCTATAGGTGATGAAAATTAGTGAGGGAAGAGGAGTCTTATTTTGGAGGCAATCATAGATCTATTATGAGGCCAGAGGATAGATAGTAGCATGACAGAGGGAAAAACCCAAAGTAGAATCTAGTTGTGTCAATGGCAGACTATCTCAACCTATGACTGTAATGAGGAAGGAAAACCCTCCAAGATGATCTCCAATGATCGTTGAGGATAGAGTTGCAAAATAGAGATGAATACAAAAAGAGAAGAGGGGTATTTTCACAAGGAAAATCCTCCTCACAGGTTTGGAGGCAAAAGGATCTGATACCAATGATTAGGAACTAAAATTGTGATTAATATTTTATTAAACGTACAAGTTTAGATAGGCATTCATAGATTCCAAATACAATATTTATCAACAAGTTGTCGATAAGCTAAAAATATCAACCTAACATATATATCGACTTTAATATTTTATTAAATGTACAGGTTTAGATAGGCATTCATAGATTCCAAATACAATATTTATCAAGTTGTTGATAAGCTAAAAATATCAAACTAACAGATATATCGACTTTTTAAATTATCAACATAATAATAAAGTAATATCCTACGACTAAAATATCCATATCAGCATGCCATTTATAGACTCTTTTATAAAAACTCAATTGTATATGACAACTAATATGACTACTCATTTGTAATAGGATATGAGAGCATTAGTGAAATTTTGTGGGGCTAGAAAGAAAACAAGAACAATACCCTTCATCTAATTATTGAAAGGTATTCCATTTCAAATTTTAGACTCAAAATAATATATGTTATGGCCCAACTGTATATACATATGTGTAAGCCAAACACATCATATTTTTCTATACATTGTATTAATAGTTATTTTTTTGGTCTAGAAGGAGTTAGATATTATTGAGTCCCTTTTCATTTGGATGGTCTAGTTAGGAAGATTAAATAAATTAGAAATAAAAGGCCTTAGAGAGGCCTAGGTTCCACATTACTACATTTTTTTATTATATTTTGTGCATAGTTACACCACTCAAGATTATATAAGTTTTATTTTTCACTTGTTTAGAAAAACCACCTATACATATATTATTTAGAAATATTTGGATAGAAAATGCAAAGAAAAGTAAATTTTTATTATATTCATTCTATTAATTTTCTTTGTATTTGTTCCTATTGAATAATTATTCCCACCCCTATTTCATTGATAAATCTAGGAAAACTTTACAACCATATGTTGGCTTATATATTCAAGTCCACCAAGAATAAATTAGGCTCCTAGGATAAAAAGGGAATATCCATTTGTTACCATATGTGTACCTAGTAAATACTACCTAAAAGGTAACTTAGCATATGATAGATGGACTTAATGTAAGTATTAAAGAAATTACTAAAAAATATCTATGCTTAAATATCCATTCCTTTTTCCATCAAATATTTCACCATATGTAACTTAGGGCATTGCAAATAGTTTGCTTCATGATTTAATAAAATTCAATTAGATAATGTGTGTTATCATATCTAATTATTTCCTCTTGGTATAATCATGTCTTGCAGGGAGTTATATAGTAAGGCCATAGTCAAGAGCATGTGGTTCAACTCAAACAAAGGCCTTTGGGAGTTTTTACAATGTTGTATCCTTGTTAGGATGTAATCTTGAAGGTGCTAGTTGCTCAACAAAGGAAAAGGGGTGTGAGAAAGTAAAAGAAAAAAAAAAAACTCAACAAAAGAAAAGGGGACAATGTGCTAAAATATCTGCTAATGTATTTCTACAAAAATAGGCTTGAATGTTGTGTGTCAATAGTGAACACTTCCTCTCCTTGACATGGTGAAGTACAAATGAGAGTTACCAGTTATACGAATGGATAATAAGGTGGGTCCCGCTATAAATTAGAGAAAATGACCCCTCACATACACATACACATAATAAGACTTAATATTTAGGTAAAATATCACAAATAGATACACATACATAGCAATGGGTCAATAGACTATGCTAAAAATTAGACACAAGCTTCCATATATATATATATATATATATATATATATATATATATATATATATATATATATATATATATATATATATATATGCAAGTAATATTTTACATAGATTTTGCTAGAAGTGGGGTTTCAAGATTTCCCACAAGCCGCTCAAGAACCACAACTATTTTTACAAGGAGAAATTAAAGTAAAGCCTAAAAATGTATACAATTGCAAACTCATTTAACCTTTACAAAGCTATTGCTACTTCTATTTATATATTACAAGGGGAGGGTTTTCCCTCCAAAACTCATGTAGAGATTTATAGGTGGTTGTTGTTTCAGATATTGAGTCATGTCTCATATGATTATTTATCCCTTTGATATCCTCTAGATTTGAAGATATTAATGTTAATTAATCCAGAACCCTTGGATGAGCAACTACTATCTTAATTTCCACCTACTCATTTATGGAAATTCCCATCACTTGTATGTAGAAGATTGCTTTAATTAATATTATGGATCTTTGAGTTGCTTTTGCTATCACTCTATGTTGTTGTTTTCCTTTCTCAAATGTACTAGATTTTTATAGGAAGGAAAATATTATGCAAAGAATGTGCACCTTCTTGCATTAACATTTGGGACATTAGTGTTATCTTCTTTCAGATTTTTACTTCATCTCTTAGGTTACTTATCTTCAAATATTCAAGACCTTTTATCTCTTGGACCATTATTGGGACTTTTTCTCTTGTATTATATGTACAAATTAGAAACTTCTACATTTTGACCATTTCTTGATAATGAAATCTGACCTCTAATAATCGAGCCTTTTTTATTGGGCTTTTCTCATGTGCTCGTACATGACTCAAAATTCATCTTTCAAAATATGTAGTGATTTATCACTATAGTTTTGGTGGTTTTTAGGGAATTTTATCCTATTATACATAAGGAACCTATAAACTCATGCCTTAACCCATTATGCATAGAGTCAGGAAAATTTCTCCTAAAAGCATAATTTTCTAGTGATCAAGCCATATATTTGAAATTATGCATCTGGTTAGGACTTTTGCTATCTCATGAAACATAGATCACCTATGGTACATATCTATATTTTTGTAAGTGAGTGGACTTTATCCATTGGGCATTGAGTAAAGGAACCCAAATTATTAACTGAGTCTCAATTGCTTTTTTCTTTTCTTCTAGTTTCATGCAATACTTACTTCCACCACCTTGGGACTTAGGTTTTAAGAAACTTCCATGATTTAGAATGCTTGGTACCCAAGCTTGATTGTGTTTTTATTGAGACAAGGTTGGTACAAGTACCAAATCCCCATTTTTATTTGATCTTAATAACACACTTCTTCCTCCTCTAGCTTAGAATCTTTACCTCCTTTATTCTTGTGGAGGGAAGGTGGTTTTTTCTCATCTTGTATAAATATTCAAGTTTTATTACTTGAATATTTCTAAGGTTATGGATTCCATGACCTATGCTATACTTTGGTCCTCTATATTTTTTTTCTAATGTTGGGAGTTGTTGAGAATTTTTTCCTCTACCTCCATGAAATCTTCTTCCTCTTTCTAGATTGGCATAACTTGATGAGGAATAGTAGGTTTTTAAATGGGTTAGGATCAATGAGTAGTAGCTTGGAAATATAGGGTTAACTATTCTATCTCCTTGAATACATTTATAAACATGTTAGGAAGTTGATACCATTCTACAATTGAGTGTGAGGAGATGAAAATAATACCTTACAAGCCTTTCCATAGAATGAATCCATCAACAATATCAAGACCACATTCTACTTTGTGATGTTAAATAATTGATTGAAGTGGACCATGTTTTGTAGATGCTCTTATGGGGTTAACAATCTTTCACAATTGAGAAACATAATTTTTTTATTATAAAAATAAAATAGTCATCCCAAACATCTAGTGGCATCATATATTACAAGGGACTTATTTTGCTCCATTATAATAAATTTACAAGCATATAAATATTCATGGTTTGGCATACTGCCTCCATGGTGGGACTTTCATAGTCCTTTTGGTTTCTTTAGATTATAGTATATTTGCCAAGTGAATGTAACTTCTTACTTATAGAAAGCAAATAGATGAAGGTATTCATCCTAATATTGGTTTAATATCTTTAACAGAGACTTATTTTTGTGTTTATTTTGGAGTGGAGTCACCAAGTGAGAAAATTGACACTTCAACAAGTGAGAACAAACCAACATGCTCACCAAGTCTCAGCACTACTCCTTATTACTATTGTGGTACCAATGATGTCTCACTAAGGTCCCACAAGGAATTTTTTTAAACTATTATCAACTTTGATATCCCTAACTAGGATGGTTATGCCTAATGAGGAGTGACACAATGGGTCCACAACTAAGAGCATAGGATTTAGTTCCATTGGGGGCCTTCAAGAGTTTTTACAATGTGGGTTCCTTTTTAGGATGTGACCTTCAAGGTGCTAATTTCTAAATAAAGGAAAAGGGTTGTGAGAAATTAAAAGTAAAAAATAATCTCAAAAAAATAACATGGGATGATGTGCCAAGACATTCGCTAAGATATTCCTACAAAAATAGGCTTGAATGCTATGTGCTAGTTGTGAACAGTTCCTCTCCTTGACCCAATGAAGTACAAATAAGAGTTACTAGTTATACACATGCATAAGAGGGTGGGTCATACTAGAGATCAAAGTGAGTGACTTGGTCTAAAAATAGATGTTATCCCCTCACACAGTCATACACTTAATAAAACCTAATATTCAAGCAAGAGATCACTAAAAAATACACATACACAACAATGGATCTACAAGCTATGCTGAAAAATAGGCATGAGCTTCCATGCATAATATATATATATATATATATATATATGTGTGTGTGTGTGTGTGTGTGTGTGTGTGTGTGTGTGTGTGTGTGTGTGTGTGTGTGTGTGTGTGTGTGTGTGTACAAGGTATTCTATGCCAAAAGTGGATGTTCAAGTTTTCCCACAAGACACTCAAGAACCACAACTATTTTTATTGGGAGAAATGAAAGGAAATTTACAAATGCAAACAATTACAAACTCGTCGGTCCTTTACAAAGCTATTTCTACTTCTATTTATAGATTACAAGGGAAGGTATTTCCCCCCAAAAATGATGCAGATATTTTTAGGTGGTTGTTGTTTTAGACACTAAGTTATGTCTTATTTGATTATTTGTACATTTGAGATCCTCTCAATTTGAATATAAATTTTAATTAATCTTGAACCCTTGTATGAGAAACTACAATATTTTTGGCCATCTACCCATTTATAGGAATTCCCATCACCTAGGTGTAGAATATTGCTTTAATTAATACTTTGGATCTTCCCATTTGATTTTTCTATATTTGTAGCAAGGATCAATGTTATGTGCCCAAGCTCAACCACATGAAACAAGGAAAAAAAGGAGAAAATTTCCAACAATGGAGAGAATGAAAAATCACATATATCCCTTTTCGTTATGAAATTATATATTGAGAGAAATGAGATTAGGGTTAGGGTTCCTAAATACATATTACATGAAATTAAAATGAACATAAAATGATATTACATGTTAAAATAACCTATTCTAGTGAGGTCTAATTAAATCCTCATACAATTAATTTGTAACCTAACTAATAAACATGACCTTGTAGCATTAACATGTCTTCAATCCTTCCCTTAATGGTATAAGTTCATTTTATTTCAGTAGATAAGTAGCTCATGTGGCTCTTTGTGTAGCCAATTAGCCAATTGTTCATGAAATGCAGCTCCAATCCACTAGGTCTCCATATACCGTTTGGTCATCCTCCATGCCCTTTTGGATTTTCACAGGTTCCAATTTTCTAAAACTAGTACAACCCTTATCCTTTTGCATCCACAAGGGGTTTTCATGAATGGGATAGAGTAGAGACCAACCAATACTTTTTACCCACACAAAGGTGGTTTTATGAATAAGCATTAGTCTTGTTGGTCTTGTTGCATCTCCATTTTCAGAGGGAGATGGAGGCTCTCAAGCCTATCTATTATTTAAATTATTCAAACTTCACCATATGGAGTGGCTTGGTGAAGATTTTTACAATATGATATTTTTTTGGATAATAATGCATTTGTATTGTGTCATCTTGAGCAAGTTCTTGTATCATGTAGACTTTTGTACTAATGTGTTCATTTTTATCATGCAACACATGATTTTTTGTCATGTTTATTGCTAATTGTTTATCCACATGTAGTCTTGTAGGACCTTTTTGAGTGATATTGAGAGTGTGTAATAGCTTTCTCAACCATACCACTTATTTTCTTATCTCAGTTGTAGAAATATATTCAACTTCTAATGAATAATTTGCTACAATATTTTATTGCTTTGATCTCCATAAAATTTATGCTAAGCTAAGAAACATCAAGTACCCAAATGTAGATTTCCTAGTGTCTTATCTCCAAAAAATTTTGAGTCTGTGTATGTGATGAGTTTGAAATCTGCATTATTTTTATATAATAGGTCATAATTGTGGGTTGTATTTAGGTACCTCAACACTCTTGTTCTTTTCCGATGACTCTCCTTTGGATTGGTCATGTACCTTACCAGAATATCCATTGTATAAGTTATGTCAGATCTTATGTTAGTAGCATAGATGAGACTACCAACCAACCTCATGTAGAGTGTTGCATCTACCTCTGGTGTTTGATCATCCATAGTGAGTTTCATATTTTATTGTATTTGTGTTGTCACAGTGTGTGCATATTTGAATTAAAACTTATCTAGAATATAATTGATGTATTTCTCTTGGGTCAAGATTTTTTTTTTATTTTCTTGATTTACTTCTATGCCCAAATAGAATTTCATCAATCCTAGATTAGATATATCAAAAGTCTTTGCAAGGTCCTTTTTCACTATGTTTATCATCTGTTCATTATTACCTATTAGAAGCATGTCATACACAAATACTTTGAGGTATGTGACTTTGTATTTGTTGTGCTTGATGAATAGTGTTGCATCAATATCTTGGTAATCACACACTTTAAAATCAAGTTGCTTCATTTTATCTGACAACTTGTTGAACCAAGTGTGAGGGGCTTGCTTCAATCCATATAAATACTTTTTGAGTCTACATACCTTGTGCTCCTATCCTACAATCTCAAAACCTTATGGTTATGCCATGTATATTTCTTCTTCCAATTTTCCATTCAAGAAAGCAATATTTACATATAATTGATGAATCTTCCAACCTTGTTGTGTAGCTAAGGCTACAAGAGTCTTAATTGTGGGCCATTTTATAGTAGGTGCAAATACATCACTATAGTCAATGCCTTAATTTTGCATGAAGCCTTTAGCCACTAATTTTATCTTGTGTTTTTCAAGGGTACCATATGATTTACACTTTCTTTTGTACACCCATTTATTTTGAACTAACATTTTTCCTAGTGGTATATCAACTAACTCCCAAGTACTATTGTTTATCAAAGATTCATACTCCTAGTTCATTGCATGTATCCAAGTTACGTGTTTAACAACTTCTTGATATATTATAGGTTCATTATTTAGGGTGAGGTGTATTTTTGTAGGTTCTAGTTTAATAAGTAATGACTTGTGTACTCTTGCTCTAAGGGAACCTCTTGTGCCTATTTTTCTTGCTTCATCTGATTTTATTTCCTTTAAGGGCTAGAAAGCTTCATGAATTACTCAAGTGGGAAGTAGTGTGGATGTATCACCTACCTTGAAGTTTTTTTCATGATATTGGAATGAATAATTAGGTACAAAGTATGCTAACGAAGATGGATGTGAAACAATACTTTTACTATGATTAGAATTATTGTGTGAAGGGGCAGAATGTATAGAAGATACAAACATCTACTCGGTATCACAATTTGGCTCCTCTAAACTTATGGGTTGATTTTTAGAATCCATATTTTTGATTAAATTTCAACGTCTCATCCTCCAAAGTATGGAATCTGAACATCATATATGTTAGCATATTTTGATATAGTCTAAATATTATATCCCTTTGTATCCAATGTAACAAGTTGTTCTTTAATTTTTGCAAACACAACATCACGTGTCACAATCATATTTCAGTGTGAAGGAATGAATACCTTGTATCCATTTTGATCCATAGGGAATCCAACAAAGATACCTTTAATAGCTTGAGCTTCAAGATTATTTCTATGTTTTCAAAGAATATGAGCATAATATATGGAGCCAAATATTCTAAATTGGCTAATGGTGGGAGGTTTTCTAGTCCATTTTTCATGAGGTGACAAGCCAGATTTTGAGGGACTCATTATGTTCAGTAAATGCATAGCAGTCTAGGTGGTTATGGCCCAAAGATATGGAGGCACATTTTTGTAGATAAGAATGGAATAAGCCATATTCATAATTATCATGTTCATGCACTTGGCTATACCATTTTGTTGAGGTGTTTTTGGTATAGTCAATTCATGTTTGATCCCATGTGAGAACAAGTACTGTGTGAATTCATTTGAGGTGTGCTTGCCACCATTGTCACTCTTGAAAGTCTTCATTTTACAAATTGATTCTCATTCCATGTGATCCTTGAATGCTTTGAATAATTCAAAATCTTCATATTTATTCTCCAAAAATCCAATCCATAGCTTCTTTAAGAAGTCATTGATGAAGGTGATATAATATATTTTTCATTTTAATTAGGGAATAGACATTAGCATATAAATGTATGAGTTAACTAGATCCAATTTCTATGTGGACTTCCACTGACACTTTGGAAAAAATTGTTGAGAGTATTTAGGAATGATGCATGCTTCACATTTTATGGGTTTCGAAGAGAAATGTGGTAGTCCCCTGATGATGGAATCCATTTGTCTCAATCGGTCAAGTTTAACATGACCCATGCAAGCATGACATAATGCATTAATAAAAAATTTATTAGGAGTTAGGGTGGCATTAAGTGCCATGTCAGATTCAATAATGTAAACTTTAGAAGAAGTTTTTCCATCAAGTCTGATGAGTTTTCCATCTAAGGAATCAGTCATGACCACTATTTTGGAGGGTGTATTAATGACTCAATTTTTTTTATCTTTGCTAGTGACACTTAGATCAAATTAATAGTAGATGAGTGTGGATAGTGACAATAAATATTGCTTTAGAGAAATCAAGGATGTAGAGAACATCAAGTAGCCAAAAATCAAGTAATTTGAGAAGTTTTAATCGAATAGTTCTAGCTCGTTCAATTGGTTGGAAGGATTTGTTAACCATGTGAACTACAGCTTGTACTTCTAAGTTGAGTTATTTAAATAATTCCTTATTGGAATTCATATGTTGGATGACTCCAGTATCCATTATTCATGAATTGATGGTCAAGGCTACACTATGGAAAACTCTAATGGGTTGTGATATGGCATGAGAAATGTCATAGCCAACATATCTTGAATGTACCTCAATGAATGTTTTGGTATGATCAATAGATGGTGATATAGGTGTCTCTGTACTGATGATTTGGGTATGCATAAATTGAGCACTATAGAATATTTCTAGATCATAGTCATCTTCATTTACATTATTTGCACTATGCTTTTAAAAATATTTGATCTTGTGTATAGTAGTTTGAAAATTAATGGTATAGTGTCCGTTTCTATTACAATATTTGCACATGATATTTGAGTTCTTAGTTCCTTAAGAGGTACTAGGCTATTTTGTTTGTCCTTGAATGTGATGTCCTTTACTAGTTTGATCCTGTGAATTTTCATGTTGATCATTGTTCAAAAATTATCCTTTTTCTTTGCCTTTTCCTCAACCATAGCCTTGGCCATGAATTTTGTTACCTTGATTGTTTGAAAAAATTGCATCTTCATCCACCTAAAAGGTTAAGTCACCAGGGTCAGAAATGGTGAAATTTGTGTCAAAGGTTTTATCAAGTTCAACAAACATTTCTATTAAGAATTCAATTATGAGAGTTTTTAAGGTTCCACTAGCTGATAAACTAGAAAGAAAGTTCTTGTAGTATGGAATATGAAGATATTATTGAATGAGGAAAGCCCTTGTGATACATTAATTTCTAAAGTCTTTATCAATGATCTATTTAATAGGATAAAGAAGGTTGATAGTGGAAATAAAGTGTCCTTTTTGCATCTTTATTTGATTCATCTTGAAGACAAGATGAACAAATTCTACATCAAATTTGGTGTCAAATATTTTCTTGAAGACTTCAATAATTGACCATGATATGTCATTGATCAAGTTATGAAGGTGATATTCTATGACAAATAGGATCTTGAAATGAATTTGTTCATCATATATCTACCATTTTTATAGGGTAGAAACATTTATGGATGGTATGGGATTTACATCCAAATGGTTGTGCCATAGGTTCTCAAATTTTGTACTTGTCCTAAGGCTTGTGAACTATTGATCCCAATTATCCTTATCTTTGAGGGTATATCCAACATTTTGTTTGAATTTGGAAGTCATTGTGGCTTGTGACACTAAAAATACCTATAATAGATGTGTCAAGGTGTGAACAAGAAATATATGACAAAGAGTGGCAAAATGTGGTAGTAAATAATGAGCCAAGTAATGACAATGAATGAATTTGATTCACTAGACCTTGCTCACTGTCCAAGTGGAATCTATTTTACAAATGATGAATTGTAAAGTAGCTATGAGCCTTGATAAAATAGGATGATGATGTAGCTAAATTTGAAGTCCTAAAAAAAATATGTGTAGCCCAAACTAAAATACCGAAAATGAATGTAAAAGCTAATATCTCCAATAGATGAATGTACAAGCCAATATATCCAAAACTAGATTACACAACTAAATACCAAAGTGTGGATGTGCAAAACTAGTAACCTCAATATTATAACTGCAAGTAGATGAGGTGTTGAAAGATTCATAGGCTTGAAGAGCTTATCTCAAATTAATACCTTCACGTGAATGCCCACATACAGATGCTTGATGATGAAATCCAATCCATGATGGAGTCGAGGTCCTACTAGTCCTCACCCAGTTTAATGTGGTCAATGATATACTCTTTAAAGAGAAGTATGTACTATATTTCACAACTATGGTAAATATTAGATCGACTTAATTTTAATATTAATTAAGAGTTTTTATTTTTTAAGCATAGGCAAAAGGATGATCCCTTTCCAAGGTTTGTCGGTGCAAATAACCCCCTTCACTATGTATTATAATTAAGTCCAATATAGCTTTGACTCATAGGGTCTTTAATGTGGATTTTCCATGACCAAGTAAGTGGCACCTAGTCACAAGGCTAGGCTATGGAATGAGTCATCAGATGAATTTATTTCAGGGATGATGCAAATATGTGACTTGATTTTTAATGAAGAAAAATAAATGAAAACTAAAAATAGACTTGGAGTATAGATGGAGTACTATTATAGTGCTAATGTGGTAGTATGCATGTTAGGTGTGATTGACTAAATGTGAAGATCAAACAACACAAACAAATGATACACAAGTGTTATTCCTTTTTTCTTGTAAGAGAACCAAATATTTCATTACTTTCATCCCAAAATGAGGATACAAAAGAAAAATCCCTTTTACAATTTTGAAAATTCCCTCAAATACCATGTTTTCCCCTTTTCCCACCCAAAACCATCTATTTCAAATTTGAATTTTGGGGGCAACTTACCAAGGTCATAACTTCGCGCTCATTGACCCGATTGAATATTATAGCATATTTTTGAAAAGGGCAAGAAATGAACTAAGTGAAATATTAATTGGCTCTTTGCACCAAGGCATGAAGATCCAAGGCTTGCGTCTAGCTGAAAATCATCAAATTCAACCTCTAAGACCTTTAAAAATTTCCTACAAGTTAAACTAGTTTTACTAGTTTTACAAAATTAAACAATTACAAATTTTTTTGGTGATGCAAGATCACTCTTACACCACTGGATGCTACTGCATCATACACCCAGGGTAATTTTTAGAAGTGACCTTCACTTCTCTATTTTTGGAAGAAAACCAAAGCATTCAACCTCAGCCTTCGACAACCAAAATGAATCTTCAATAGGTTTGCCCTTCCAATTAACTAGATATTTTGCATACTGCCTATTTCTAGTACTTTTGCCGATGTGGGTATCCAAGATCTCTTCTATCTATTTTGTATCTAGAGTAGATGCTGAAATATTCTATAATTCTGCTACTGGTCCCTCACCATTGTCTCCTTCATGGTATTATGCCAAATCTAAAATATTAAAAACAGGTGATATGTTACGCCCACTTGGCAATTCCACTTCATATGCATTGCTTGAATCCCATTTTTTTATGATTTTGCATGGTCCAAACTTCTTTATTTTTAGCTTTTAGTAGGAAACCTTTATTTTCTCAGATGGACCATAACTTCATCTCCCACTTCAAATTCCTTAAACTATCGCTTATGGTCTACCCTTGTCTTGTACTGAGTATTCATCTTAGTAATATGCTTCTTCACTTATTCATGCAAGCTCTTCAGATTCTCTACAAAGTCCTCAGCCTCAGCACTGCACTTTTACCCTGTATCCATATTCCTCAACTCAAAAACATTTCTTGGATAGCTCCCATATATTATCTGGAATGGATATTTGTTAGTACTCATATTGACAAAATTGTTGTATGCAAATTTTGCCTATGGAAAAACCAAATCCCATCCCTTGGGCTTATCTCCTACCAAGCATCTCAGTAGATTATCCAAAATTCTATTCACCACCTCTATTTTTCCATCAATTTGTGGGTGGTATGCAGAACTGAATTTTAGGTCTATCTTCAATTTCCTCCATAGGGTCCTCTAGAAATATCCAACAAACTTGGTATCCCTATCAAAAAAAATACTCTTCGATAGACCATGAATTCATACCACTTCTTTAAAAAACAACCCTGCAACATGAACTGCATCATTAGTTTTCTAGCAAGGAATAAAATATGCCATCTTTGAAAACCTGTCAACCACTACAAATATGGAGTAATTCCCCCTTAGTGTCCTTGGTAGGCCAAGAACAAAATCCATGTTGATGTTCTCCCATGGTCTCTTTGGTACATGTAATGGCTGATATAATCTAGTGGTCTATCTCACACCCTTGTACATCTGGTATACTCTACAACTTTATACAAACCTCTTTACATATTGTTGCAACTATGGCCAATAGTAGTTGTCACTAACAAAGGCAATGGTCTTACCCCGACCAAAGTGTCCAGTCAACCATTCACTATGCTTCTCCTTGACTAGATTCTCCCTCATTGAACTCCTTAGAATGCATAATTGATTTCCTCTGAATAAAATTCCATATTGGAAAATAAAATCCAACCACTTAGTCCTATCCAAGGTGACAGGTGCTAAGCAAGCCCTCCAAGCCTCTACAAAATTAGGATCTTCAGGGTACAAACCCTTAAGTTTGTCAAACCCTAAAACTTCCACCTTCATGTTTTTTAATAAACACTACCTTCTACTTAAGGCATTTGTAACTCTATTTGACTTTCCACTCCTATGCTTCAACACAAAGTTATAAATCTATGTAAAATCAACCCACTTCAAGTGCCTTGGATTTAGCTTCCCTTGGCTATTAATATATTGTAAGTCCTGATGATAAGTATATAGAACTAACTCTTTTGGCAATAAATAATGCCTCCACTTCTTTAGAGCCTGAACTATAGCATAAAACTCTTGATCATAAACTGAATACTTCTTCCTAGCATCATTGAGTTTCTCACTAAAATAAGAAATAGGTTTACCTTTTTGACTCAATACAGCTCCTATGGTACTACCACTAGCATCATAATCTACCTGAAATACCTTATTAAAATCTAGAAGTGCCAAAATAGGTTGCTCTGTGATCTTCTTCTTCAAAATATCAAAGCTCTTATCTTCTCCTATGGTCCACTTAAATTCTTTCTTATCCCCTCTCATTGTTTCTGTAAGGGGTGCACAAATACTGCTAAAATTTCTAATGAATTTTTTGTAAAAACTTACTAAACCATGAAATGATTTTACCTCAATTATGCTCTTTGGAGTAGGTCATTCAATGATAGCCCTCACCTTTTTTGGGTCCATTTTTAGACCTTCGGCTGAGATGAAAAATCCTAGATACACTAACCCCTTCTTCACAAAACTGCACTTCTTCAAATTAATCAGCAACTGCTCCTCCCTCAGCTTCTCAAAAACCCTTTTGATATGCATCAGGTATTCTTCTAGGGTCTTGCTAAATATTAAAATGTCATCCAAATAGACAATGACAAATTTTCCTAAAAACTCCTTCGATACCTCATTCATCAGCCGCATGAATGTGCTTGGTGCATTGGTTAGCCCAAATAGCATGACCAACCACTCATACAAACCCTATCTTGTCTTGAAGGTTGTCTTCCACTCATATCCTTCTCTGAAATGAATATGATGGTACCCACTCTTCAGGTCAATATTTGTGAAGTACTTGGCTCCACTCAAACAATCTATAATGTCATCCATCCTTGGCAATGGAAATCTATATTTTATGGTGATCTTGTTAATAGCTTGGGAGTCTGTACACATTATCCACTCTCCATATTTATTTGGTGCTAGTATTGTAGGTATTGCACATGGACTCAAGCTCTCTCGAATCAGTCCATTTTTTAGCAACTCTTGGACTTTCCTATTTAGCTCCTCACTTTCTACAGGAGTTATTCTATGGGCTGCATTATTAGGTAAACTAGATCCTAATACCAAATCCATATGGTGATTGATCTTCCTCACTGGTGGAAAACCCTTAGGCACATTATCTAATATAATATCTAGAAATTCTTCTATCAGACCTAAGACTTCTATTGGGGTATCTTTACATTCTTCTTCCTTAACTCTAGAAATTAATGCATAGCACATATGATCATGCTTCAAACCATCCAAAAACATTCTACCTTAAACTAAAAAAATTATGGCACTGCTACATACCTTTTCATCCACCTCATTCAGGGGCTTCAACTTATGGCGCATTCTATTATTTTTCATGGAGTAAGTGTTGGCATGACCATCATGCACTGCATATCGATCAAACTGCCATGGTATTACCAATAGCAAATGGTAAGCATCCATAGGTAGGATGTCACACAAGACCTCATCACGGTAATTTCCAATATTAAATTTTACCAAGCATTGCTCACTGACCAAATCCCTATGGTCCTTCTGTAACCACACAATCTGATATGGATGTAGGTGTTTCTTCATCTCTAATTACAATTTGGTAACCATTCCTTCTGAAACTAGATTATCTATGCTACCATTGTCTATGATAATATTACAGACCTTACCTGTACATTTACACCTTGTGCAAAATAAGCTCTTCCTTTGATCTAGTTCTCTCTCATCATTCAACAAGGCTCTCCTTGTGATAAATACTTCTCATCTTTTTGCTTCTTTAGAGTGCTCATATTCAACATCTTCATCAACAATAGTAGCTTGGGCATTACCTTCGGGTCTCTTATTTGTCCTCTCTTAGTGTTTTGGACACTTGTATGCTCAATTTCCTTCTTCCCCATAGTGGAAATAAATTCCATGAAATCCTCCTCTTCCAAACCCTTGTTTAGAACTTCTCTTCCTCTCTGGTAACCATTGTTCTGATCATGGGGGCGGTAAGCATTATCTCCATTTTGGTCCTAACTACTTATGGCTTCTCCATTATTCTTATGATATTCATTTTTTCCTCCATTTGTTCATCCACCAATTCTTCCACCATGACCTATTCCTCTTTGTTTGCTGTCAAACCTTCTATTCAGCTTCTCTTCAACCCTTAGGTCAAACTGGTAAGCATCCTCTATGGTTGTCATCCTGACCAGACTTAACTCCTTTTGAATACTTGCTTTTAACCCATTAATATAATGGGCTAACTTCTCCTTGTTGGCATTAGAATGGCCTATTCTGATTAAAATTTTATAAAACTCCTCTGTGTATTCTTTGACAGACTTACTTGACTGACTCAAACCTTACATTTTCTTTAGCAGATCCAACTCCTAGTCAGATGGAATAAACTGCCTCTTCAAATTCTCCAACATCCACTCCCATTTTGTTATCCTTTATTTTCCTCTTTTTTTCTATCTAGTTGCACTCCCTTCCACCATATGCTGGCATGACCCTTTAGCTTCGTATTAGAAAACTTGACCCTATCAGGATCTTCAACCTCCTCATACTCAAAGTATTCTTCCAAATAATTTATCTAGTCAATCAACTCCTCTGGATCAATATTTTTAGAATACATAGAAACCTCCATCTTTGGTCTCTTTCCAAGCTGAGATATGGATCTATATAACTTGGATTGTGTAGGATCTACTACCTCTTCTTCTTCCTCAAATTGATCCTCTTATTCTTCAACTTCATCCTCACTACCATCTTCTCTTCTTGGCTCAAACCCTCTATGTAGCTCCTCTTGTAGAGCCTGAACTTGCCTCTGCAAAGCTTTGAAATATTCTTCTGGCACAACATTTATCTCATCACCATGGTTTCTTCATGGAGGTATTTTTCTCACTTCTCTTACAAACCCGAACCACAGATCTTGGTGTAAACTACCTCATGTTTGATGATCTATTTACACACTCAAGAACTCCTGCTCTAATACCACTTGGTGAATATCAAACAACACAAAAAAATGATACACAGGTGTTATTCCTTTGTTCCTATAATAGAACCAAAAATTTCATTACTTTCATCCCAAAAATGAGGATACAAAATAAAGAGGCCTTTTACAATTTCAAAAATTCCCTCAAATACCCTGTTTTCCCCTTTCCCTCCTAAAACCATCTATTTCAAATTTGAATTTTGTGGGAAACTTGCCGAGGTCATAAATTCGCGCTCGTTGACCCAATTGACTATTACAAAATATTTTTTGAAAGGGCGTGAAACAAACTAAGCGGGGTAGGCCTTGGCTTGTCTAGCTAAAAATCCTCAAATTCAACCTCTAAGACCTTAAAAAATCTCCTACAAGTTAAACTAGTTTTATTAGTTTTACTAGTTTTACAAAATTAAACAATTACAATTTTTTTTGAGTGATGTAAGATCACTCTTACACAACTAGATGCTCCTGCATCAACTAGACCTTGCTCACCATCCAAGTGGAATCACTTTTATAAATGAGGGCTATAAGTTAGCTAAAATAAATGTGGAAAATTTTGTAAGCCATTTATACAAGTACAATGGAGATTCTAGAAGCATATTGTGCTATAAAAATATAGTCAGTTAACATATAGGTTTATATGATAGTATGGCTATGTAAAAACAAATAATGTTAGTTTACATAGAGGCCACTAAACCCCATCAAATCTGGATATTGTATGGTTGTGTAAAAAAAATGAACACGATTAGTTTACATAGAGGTCATCAAAATTGGTCAAATTTAGATTTTGGATACTATATGTTTGTGTAAAAATGAACACAATCAATTTACATAGAGGTCACCAGACTCGGTCAAATCTAGATTTTTGATACCTACAAACAGGGTTGCAATATAATATATGCAATAAAAAGAAAATCTACGGGGGTTTTATGAAACCTCATGCAACATGCTCATGCTCTCCTTCAATTCAACACATAAATTTATGGAGGAGGAGAGGAGGGGAATGCAATTCTTATCCAAGCTTGGTTTTGGGAGGGGTAAGCATCCAAGATCTGATACCACTTGTAGAAAGGATCAATTTTATGTACCCAAGCTCGACAACATGAAAAAAGAAAAAAGGAGGAGAATATTTTCAACAATGGAGAGAATAAAATATCACATCTCTCCTTTTGTGTTATGAGAGGAATCCCAAACAATATTTAAAATCAATTCAAAATATCTGATCTTTTATGCATACATGAAGAGTTTAAATATATTTTAAGAGATGTGCATTCTTGGGTGGAGGTGATTGGAAAAAATAAGAAGAATTATGCATCAAAGCATGACCTAGATAATTCAAGTAAATATCCTTTCCAAACAAGAACATATTATTTATCATGAATAGATATTAAATTGATATAAAAATTGAAGTCTCTATGAGGATAGTTGGAGTGGAAGATACTCTTATGTAGATGAGGGAAAATGGCTTGAGGAAGAGTGTGTTAATTTTGAGAATTATTAGTGAGAACCTTATGGTATAAAATGTTCCCCAAAGTGTGGTCCTCTCATTAGAAGGATTTTATTTGATAGAACAAATTGACCTAATGGGCCAAGGATATCCTAAGGGGAAGGCACCATCTTTGGAGTAAAAACATTTGTTAGGAGAAATTATTCCAACATGAGTAAACCTTTCTATACAGAAAATTTCCCTTAAAGATACCTAGACAAAACTTTAAAAAGTATATGTTAGAGTGAAAACTATAACAACAAAGTGTTAGAATATTATTATTGTTATAATGTGCACTATGCCTATAACTGACAGGTTGACATTTGTCTTTTGCCACTTGTCCCTATTTTGAGTTTGAGTTGGAGTGGTGTCTTCTGAAAGACACTTGGAGTGGAGCTTATGACACTTGTCATATCTCCCTCCTAAGCTTGATGCTTATATATTGTAAGATAACCTGTAAATAATTTAATGCCTTTTGTTCAGTCCCAACATTTGGTATCAGAGCGGTGAGATCCGCCTGTGGAATATGGAGTCAGGGAGTATGCTCTCCACTCGTTGAGTGGATCAGAAACCAGAAACTCTTTATTTATTTTTTTTAGTTTCCCTAATTTAGAGGACAATCCTCGCCATCCGAGGACAAGCCTCATAATTTTTTTTTAGGGGTCTGAAATATTTTTTTTACCAAATCTGTTATTGGTGCAAGAAGATCCAAGCGGTTGTTTCTATGGTTTGATATTTTTTATAACCTGTCTGTGTCGCTCTGTTATTTCTATAATTGCTATTATGCTTGAACATTAGAGAAGGGAAAGGGCTATCCCATTAACCTGATTGTAGTCCTCCTACTACCATTTCTTTTCCAGTCCCCTCCCCATAGCTTTGTACGATCCACCCACTTGCAGAAAACTGAAGCAAGGAAAACTAGGGCTAGCGCTCCGAGCAACCAGCTAATCCAAACAATCGGTGACATCGATGACGGAATGCCTATTGCTCATCGAGGAATTTATGCTTCCCATCCCAAAGAACTTTGCCTTGTCTCCTACCCATCGGCCGACCGGATCGTTGATCCCTCCCCTCCATTGCAATGCAAACGCGAACAATGCCAAACTCAGGGGAAGCACCATCAACAACAATAGAATTTTTGAAGCCAGGGCATTCTACTAGTTTGAGGGTGCTCTGTAGGGGTATTGACCCACCATAGTCAGTGCCCGGTCACATGGATCTGCTCTGCACCACTTAAGATTAGGGAGTTCTACAGGAAAATGTCATGCCAGGGAGAGAGAAGTAATAGGAAAAGGAAGGGCAAGGGTTTTCTTGGCTCTTTCAGGGCTAATGGATTTGTTAGCCCTTTTAGTAGAGAGAGTGAGGAATGAGGAATAGATTTAGTAGTATTTTTTTTGTGATTTAAGCGAAGTGGAAAATGAATTTGTCGAAATTGTTCAGGATCGACGACACGAAGCTAAAAAAGGGTGATTTTATATGAAGGGTGGCTTATTTTGTTGTCTATAAATTTTTTGTCGTGATCTCCAGGCACTGCTTCGGTGTCCAGGCCTATTGATGGCCACGACAATATGAGAGTGACAGGTGCCCTCTGAGGGTGTGAGAACTGGGTCCACGAGGGTCACAGCAAAGAAAAAGGAGAGGTTGAGGGGCCTTAGGGAGTACTTGCTTGAGTTGGAGGGCGCGCCGAAAAAGGCCTGATGTTTGTTTCCCTCTCTGCCCGGTCTCTGTTCGTTCTGATCCCCGGTCCAGAAGCGAGAGCTCTCCATATGCCGAGGAAGCTTGATTGTTTTTTGATCCATGGGTGAACATCCACATTTTGTAGAAGGATATGATTTGCTCCCACTCCCACATCCCGCCGGGGTTAACGCCGAGCAAGCTTGATTTTTTTTTTTCTTTTTTTTTGATCTGCAGGTGAACATCCACATTCCGTAGAAGGATATGCTTTGCTTCCACTCCCACATCCTGCCGGGGTTAATATTTCATCAATAAGTATTTTTTGTGGACGACAGCGTAGGGAAAGCAGATCAAACGATTTCCCAAGATAAACTTACAAAGATAAGGAGTTGCTCCAAAAAAGGTATCATAAGGAGTTGTTTATTTTTCTATGTATTGATTGTAAGGGGGATTCAAGTGACTTACAAGATAAACTTTGTTCAAGCCATAATTTTTCATGTTTAGGTGGGCCCAATAACTATCACCAAAATTTTGTAAAAACTCCAAAGTTAAGCAATACATTCGAAAGTAGCACTCGAATGGGTGGTTATTTGGGAAGTTTTCGGAGCCACACACATTGAGAAGGTCTTTGTTTATTACCTTCTTAAAACATCAAATTGCACCCAACTATAGTCTTATTTATAGTCGTTGGAAAGAGAATTTCGAGGGGGATCCATTGGTGAAATTATTTTTTATTTTTGAGATCACTTAATCAACTGAATTTTAAGTCAAAAATGAGATTGTAAAAAGAGTGCATTTTCAGTTGCATCCGACACTCTTGGTTGATAAGTTTGACAAGCTTGTAAGAGGCACAATTCTAAGTCTTTAGGGAGGACATTATGCCAAGTCATATATTGAATTTGGGGGCAATCTTGTAAAAGAAGGCATTGATATTGTCTCATCTTTTGGAGGCACATTTGGGGCTAATTTGTTTTAGCCAAGTTTTTCAATACAAATCATCAACATAAGGGGTTATTTAGGGCCCCTTATCCCTTGTCGGTGGATTCATTTTGTGGCACTCTATTGGCCACTAGGTGTTTGTTGCTTACATCTTCTATTTTAGGCTTTGTCTACATTTTATGCTTGTTATTACCATTGCATAAAATTGGGTTTTATAATTGTAATCAAGTGTAGTTCATAAACACTTGACACTAAGCCATATACAAGCAAACAAACACATACAGGTTTTTTCAACAATAATACATTGGCACATTTATTGTAATAATTCTACAAAAAGCAACCATCAAATTTTTATAACCACCTATGTTCCACGTATCAATTGCTAAAATACTTATAGTCTCCCTCACGTAAGGGTGGGTATATTGAGTAGTTTGGTATAAAGGTCTGGCAGGTTATTCCCTTTTAGAATCGCCTATGTTCCATGTATCAACTACTCAAATACTTATAGTCTCCCTCACGTAAGGGCGGGTATATTGAGAATTTTGGTATAAAGGTCTGGCAAAATTTTAAATTCTTACTCTCTTTGGATAGAAAAAGGCACTTATGTTCAACTTAACCCTCCCACTGTTGGAAACTCTTGAAGATTTAGAGTGGAAAAACTAGGCGAACCCTCCTCTGGATCTTCAGCGGTGTACCCTAGATTTTTTTTTAGGGCTCTAATTTGGCATTTATTGTTCTTATTTCATCCTTTTTTGAGCTCCCTTTTCTTTTGATCCTTTTCTAAATCATGGCTACTACAAATCTATTATGTGGACTTACAAAGAAACTTGAAGGAGCACAGACTTTTGCAAATTGGAAGTATGAGATGGAGTCAATATTAATGATGAATGATATGTGGGACTTTGTGAGATATAGGCAAGCTAATGAAGGCCCACTCACTGCACCTATAGACCCTAAAGAAAAAGCACAATTTGTGAAGAATTCCAACATAGCTTTAAGTTTAATCAAGCTAGCTATAGGAATTCAATGTAAAGAAACTGTAAGGGCTGCAAAAACACCTAAACAAGCATGGGATGCTCTCAATAGATTGTTTGATAGGCCAAGCCAAGATAATATTTTGTATCTCAAATAAAAATTGCACAATCTATGTATGAAAGGCTCACTTACCGATTATCTTATGGAGGTGAAGTCTATTAAAAATGATTTCTTAGCTGCTGGTAAAACTCTAGATGATAATGAGTTAATTCCAATAATGTTGCATGGTCTTACCTCAAAGTTTCACTCCTATGCTACCATGTTAGACTTGAGTGGTAAAACAATGAATTCAATACTTGAGGATATTGAGATCCTACTTAAGAAGCATGAGCAAGCCCTAATCAAAGATGAAGAAATTGAAGCCACATCAGCAGCTTTTGCCACCAAGGCAACTTTACAGCCTAAACAAAACAAGGGTCAAAATTAGAATAATCAGAATCAAAGGGGTAGACAACATCAGCGATATACATAGTACTAGCAGCAACCAACTCAATAGTACCAACAATGGCCACGTCGAACAACGATTACCGATGCAGACCACAATAGCAGCAATACCACCAGCAGCAAAGATGGTAAACAAGACCTCAAGGGGTCAAAACAACAATCAACAAGGATGTGAATATTGTGGAAAATGGAATCATAATATTGCTAATTGCTATCAAAGGCAAAGAGAACAGGGACAACCACAACATAATAATATGAACACATTGTATGCAGCCAACCAGGTTAATGTTGAAGATAAAGAATGTTGGTATATTGATTCTGGAGTAGCAAAGCACATGACAGGAAGACAAGATTGGTTGACCAAGGTTCAGCCCACATCAAACAAATTCATTACTTTTGGTGATGAAAGTGCTCTACCTATTAAAGGTGTTGGGGAGGCACCACTTACTTTGCATGATGGTAATAATGTTCCTGCAATAGATGTTTTGTATGTGCCAGGTCTTAAAAGGAGTCTTCTTTCTATTGGACAACTTACAGATAAGGGCTATAATATCTATTTTGAAAAAGAAAAATGCTACATTAAGGAACCCAATGGCAATTTCAAGGCCATGGGAGTGAAAAAGGATGGTGTTTACTACCTCCTTACAAAATCTATAACACAAACATCTTTGCATACAACTACTTTCTCTTTGGAGTACATGTGGCATGAAATATTGGGACATTTAAATTTTAATAATCTTCAAATGATGGCTACAAAAGGACTAGTTAAAGGACTTCCACATCTTAAGGAGTCAAAATATTTTTGTGAGCCATGTGTAATAGCAAAACACCATAGGCAACCATTTGAAATAGGAAAAGCATGGAGAGCCAATAGACCTTTGCAATTAATTCACTCAAACATTTGTGGGCCAATGTCTATTCAATCTTATACTGGGGCAAAATACTACATCACTTTCATTGATGATTACAGCAAAAAGGTATGGATCTACCTAATTCAATATAAATGGCAATCCCTTGATAAGTTCAAAGAATTCATGGCACTTGTTGAAAGAGAAAGTGGATATCAAATCTCCACCTTAAGATTAGATAATGGTGGAGAATATGTCTCCAATGAATTCTTTAATTTTTGTAAGTATCATGGGATAAGGAGGCAATTCACAACCCCTTATACCCCACAACAAAATGGAGTTGCTGAGAGGATGAATCAAACAATCACAAATAGGGCAAAATCAATGTTACATGCTGCTATATTACCTAACTCATTTTGGGGAGAAGTTGTTCTTCATCTTGCATACTTGACTAATAGGTCATACACAAAGGCCTTACATGAAATAACACTTGAAGGAGCATGGAGTGGAAGGACGCCCTATGTGGGCCATTTGAGAATATTTGGATGTGATGCCTATGCTCATATTCCTCATAAAAAAATGAAGAAATTTGATGATAAGAGCCAAAAATGCATCTTTGTTGGCTATAGTGATAGTGCCAATGCGTATAAATTATATGAGCCTATTTCCAAAAAAATAATTTTATCTAGGGATGTTACCTTTCATGATTATCCTCCATCTAATCCCCCTAAAACCCCCACCTTAGAAATAACTAATGAAATAGTTGCTCCATTCATGCATACAATATCATCTAGTTCTTCCCCTTCACTCATAAATCAAGAAATTCATCCACAAGAAGAACTTCCTACAAATGATCCATTTCCTCCATCTCCTCCTCCTAATGATCAAGTAACATCATCCAATCCTCTTTACCCAAGTGGGTTCAAGCCATAATAAATGAAGCCCAAAATCATTTGCCCACCTATACAGCTAAAAGGCCTTCAACCCTAAGACACCAAGTGAATTATGCCCTAATGGCCAAAGTCCTTAGCCAACCTGAACCTTCAAATGTCAAAGAAGCACTTGGTGATCCTAAATGGGTTCATGCCATGGATCAAGAATTGGATTCCATTGAAAGGAATCACACTTGGGAGTTGGTTGATTTACCCAAAGGAAAATATACCATAGGCACAAAATGGGTATACAAAGCAAAATATAAAGCAGATGGCTCACTAGATCGCTACAAGGCTCACCTAGTAGCTCAAGGATATAAGCAACAAGAGGGAATTGATTATGAGGATACCTTTGCTCCTATGGCTAAGATGACTACAATCAGGATAGTTATTGCTATGGCAGCTCAAAAACATTGGCCAATATATCAAATGGATGTCAAAAGTGCATTTCTAAATGGTCATTTGAAGGAGGAAGTGTATGTGAAAAAACCACCAGGGTACATAGTTGAAGGCCAAGACAAAAAATTCCTTAGATTAAAGAAAGCTCTATATGGGTTGAAGCAAGCACCCCGAGCTTGGTATGCAAAGATTGAATCCTATTTTCTCAACCTTGGTTTCACTAGATTTGTAGCAGAATCTACTCTCTATGTGAAACATTGGAGGAACTGCACCATTTTGGTTACATTGTATGTGGATGATCTTCTCATTACAGGTGATGATATAGAAGGAATAAGGTTTCTCAAGGAGGACTTATGCAAGAACTTTGAGATGACAGATTTAGGCCTCCTCCACTATTGCTTAGGAATAGAGGTATGGCAACAGACTGGTAAGATTTTTATCTCACAGGCTAAGTACATTCAGTAAATTTTGGAGAGGTTTCGCATGGAGGAGTGTAAGCCCTCTCTAAATCCCATGGAAACTAGATTGAAATTGTTAAATAATGATGAAGAAGAAAGGGTTGATGGTACACTTTACAGGAAACTAGTTGGAAGTTTAATCTACTTAACTTCAACTAGACTAGATATTTGCTATTCAGTTGGCCTTATTTCCAGATTCATGCAGGACCCTAAGAAGAGCCATTGGATAGCAGCTAAGAGGATTGTGAGATTCCTAAAAACCACACCCCATCATGGCCTTATGTATAAATCAAGTGATAATTTTTCTTTGATTGGATACATAGATTCAGATTGGGCCAGTTGTCCTGAAACCAAAAGATCTACATCAGGTTATTGCTTTCAATTAGGCCAAGGCTCTATTTCATGGAGCACAAAGAAGCAGCACACAATTTCACTATCTTCAGCAGAAGCATAATATAGAGCAGCAGTTGAGGCAACTAAGGATGCAATATGGTTGAGGCAATTAATTCAAGATATTGGGCTATTCATACATGGTCCAACATATATATTGTGACAATCAAAGTACCATCAAGATGACCAAGAATCCAGTTTTCCATGCTAGAACAAAGCACATTGAGATCCATCATCACTTCATTAGATAAATGGTCAAAGAAGATATTATACACATGGAGTATGTACCAACTCAATATCAAGTAGGAGACATATTCACCAAGTCACTTGGGAAAGACAAGTTTTTTGAGTTTAGCAATTTGCTATATCTATGTACAAGAAGTCAACATTAAGGGGGAATGTTATCTAATGTTGATTTATTTTTTAGGATAGTGCACATTAAGGGGGAATGTTAGAATATTATTATTTTTATAATGTGCACTATGCCTATAATTGATAGGTTGACATTTGTCTTCTACCACTTGTCCCTATTTTTAGTTTGAGTTGGAGTGGTGTCTTTTGAAAGACACTTGGAGTGGAGCTTATGACACTTGTCATATCTCCCTCCTAAGCTTGATGCTTATATATTGTAAGATAACCTGTAAATAATATAATGCCTTTTGTTAAGTCCCAACACAAAGAGTTTAGTAACTATAGCAAAAGTTGATATAGCAGAAAATAAACCCATGAGTAATGTTTTTAGTGATGTGGTGGAATGAGAACTTGTATAAAAACCAATCATATTGGAGCTAGTAGGGTTTAGTAGGCTATATAAGATAGTTGGTTTGTTAAAATAAATATTCTAGTTCCCAACATTGAAGATATTTTAATAAATTATTTTTTTGACAAAACATCTAGCTCATTACAGGGAAATCATTCTAGGAAGAGGAAGAGGTTTGAGGATAATGTTGAAATTTAAATAGTACATGATATGACCATTGCTTTAGTAGATAAAATTTAGTAAAATAACATAAGTTATATGCATATTGAAGTAGCTAAACTATAATGAGATAAATTTAGAGACTTAGAGAAGAGGATCATTGACCAATTCTAGCACACTCAAGCTTTAGAAGGTAAAATATATTTTGAAAGGGCTCAAGTTGCAATACTTGAGGAGAGAGTTTCATAGTAAAAAATGGATTATATCAGGCAAAAAAATATAATATCTCTCCATAATCCAATCCCTTACTTCTCAAGTTAAATATTTAAAAAAACACGTCTCCATTACAGACACAATTGGACACCATAAGGGCATCATCATAAGTCTAGTCATTTAAGACATAAAAGTAAAATATGAATTAAATATTAAATTTTTTATGAAGTTAGTATTTTTAGGGACACTAAGAGGAAGGTTTTCCAAGAATGAAAAAATACTAAAGCAAAATAATAAATTTTGCACACTCAAAATATCCTCATGAATATCAAGCAATAAAATTTGGATCTTAGAACTAGTTCCCCCTACCTACTACTAATATTCGTAGATGATCTCCATGGATTATATTTGTGCAAGAAATAATCAACCATGCTCATGGAGTGTTCTTGGAGTTTGATTCTATCATGGATAAGGCTACTAGTTAAATGAACAACTTCATGATAAAAGTTAAAATTGAAGAACCATATGATAGTGATGGGGATTTAATTGAAGAAGATCAATACAAAGTGAACGTCTAGAGCACTTTAGGTAAGATGATTGAAGTAATTAAATCTATAAAATTATTTCTCTATAATATTTATAGAAGTCATTTGTATACCTAACATTTAACATTGGGCATATGCATTATTATCTTGGTGACTTTATCTCCATCAATCCATTACTTGAGGAAAAAATTATAACTATCAGATTCAATTTCCAAAGCATTTTAATTTATGATCATGATCTTATTCAAAATTCCTCCCATTATATGTAGGAAACTATTATTTTAATCAACTTATTAGTTGTTCGACTACCTTTTAGACTCTCTATTGTAGGGAGAAATAAATTATGATTATTGGGTTTAGACTTCTTATACTTTCATTGTAGCACAAAACAAAAGGACTCGAATGCTATTATATTTTCTTACATTTTTATAGTTATATTTTTTTTTCAAGAATAATTAGGATTTTTTCTAATATTTTCTTGAGATAGGGTATTTTATTTGTTTCTTAAATGTGAATGTTTTCCATTTACATGAAATATGAAGTAAAATCTTAGTGAATGGATTTTAAAGCTTGCTATTTTAAACAATTTTAATTGATATGATTTATATGACTCAATGTTTGATGAGTGAGCTATGGTATGCATATTTCTAATTATTATAGGTATAGTTACCTACCATTGAATGTAAGTAGTTTATGAATGTGTATACACCCCATTCTTACCACCAATTACATCACTAATTATTTCAGCCAATTCAAAAAAATCAAACCATGTTTGGGGAACAAAGTAGCCTAAAATCTGAGAATCACAAAAGTATATTAAATCATCATTAAACCTTATAAACATTGTATCATTTGAAATATATTTAAAATATATTTCCAATGAGTACAAGCATAACTATATTTTATTGATGTTTGATACCTCAAAAACACCAAACATGATAGTGCTATACTTGCAATAGCAACATACAACTAAATTTGGGATAAAACTTAGTTTGATCTTTATGGACCCTAAAACTATATAAAATCACCTCAAAAATTTTGAAAATTTGGAACCACCAAAAACTTTCTGAATGAATATTTCCAATGAGCATAAACATGGTTATGTTTAACCAAAGTGCAACCTCTCAAATTGCCCTTCAATAAAAGAACTATTCTACAAAAATTCCACATGGAATACCATATCATGCTTCCATACAATAATTTTATCTTCATAGTAGCACTATAGTGATTTTGTGGTCCCATGGTGATCTTGTGAAAGTATATAAAAAAATGTTGATGGTGCAACTCCTTGTCATCCCTAGGTAATTCCACATCTCATCCTATCAAAAAAATTGCAAAAACTAAGTTGCATAACTAGAAATCATATTTATTTTCCAAGAGATTATACCTATTAATATGGATCTCTCTCACATCCACCTAATAGCATACCACTTAATCATCCTAACTATAAACCACTCATGTAATCACCATCTGATTTTTGTACCAACTCTCCTTCTGACTTGTCACCACTCAAGATATCTTACCACATCACCCCTCTTATACTACCACATATGATACTTTGCTTGAACATTCCAATGTTAATATACATAGTTTTTAACATTACCCTTAGTGGGGGATAAATGGGGTTAATGCATGACTAGGTCATGTATTGGAAGTGGTAATTTTGTTAATTGAGAATTATGACAATTATATATTTTGGTAACTAATTTATTTGGTAGGGTTTTTATATTTATTCACAAGAATCTACTCCTATAGAGGAACAAGAGATACAAAATATACATATAGGATCCACAAAAGGTTTTTGAAGTAAAACCAACTATATAGGAAGCAATAATATCAAAAAAATTTAAATCTTTCCCACATTCATTCCTTCCTTTGAACAATTATTTGGTATTATTTGAAGCATGCTCTTATAAATAATTATATTTATTAAATAGTCTCATAGCAAGTATTATATATACATATTTAAATATAATTTCATAAAATTTATCATAGAAAAGCATTAGATTTGCATCTTTATATTGAATTTCTTAATTATTATCATAGGAAGCATGAGATCTCATCTTTAGAATTCTAGTGGTAATCAATTGACTTCATTTATAGCACTCCTTTTAGAAATAATTGAAAGTATATTTTAGTCTTCAATCTTCTTTTATGTTGTGTTTTATATAGTTCTTGATTTAAGCCTCAAATGAGGAGTTTAGGACCTTAATATTATGAATTTTACATCCTTTTGATATTGTTGTTGCATTTCAAATCAGAATTTCTTTATTTGTATGCATTCGATATTTTGATCACTTTATCTATTATTTCATTTATCCACCATAAAATAAATTGGGGTTTGGTACCTATACCAATAAGGACCAATGTCCTTAGAGATATTGGAAAAACTCCTCCTTTCTAACATAAATATATATTTTTTAAAGTTATCGTTTGCAATTTTATCCCCTTTTTTAGGTACTTTAGTAGAAAATAGGGTTATTTTTAAAGCCCATAAAACTAGATAGAGACACAATAAAATTCAACAAATTTCATACCATTGGAAAGATATTGACAATAAATATACAACAAGTATAAACACAATCATAGTTTTTCAAGTTTTGATGCCTTAAAACTCCTAAACCAATAGCATTTTATTGTATGTTGAAAGCATCGTGACACTTTTGTAGTGTTACAAAGTGCTTTTGCATGTCCTTGGCACTTTCATAGAGATAGTTATGAACAATTTTCTACCTCTACCTTGTATATAGTTCTATTATATATCTATCTTGATATGTTTTCTATCCTATTTGTTCCTAATTATCTAGTAGGAGTCTTTATTTTGAAAACAAAATCTCATAGATATAGGTCTTATAGCAACATTCTAGGCTAAGTTTCACATTATTTCATGCTTCCATATTGGTATTCTCTTTTGTTCAAAAAGAAAAAATAAAAGAAGAAAAATTATGTTTCCTTTCATGAAAGTAGCAATAGAAGTAAAATAGTTCATTTACAAGTTTGGGAAGGAATATGAAATTCATATATACATGTTTTAGGACAAGTTTCATGTATGTTTGTTCATGTTTAACTTTAACATAAAATATAATCTTTATTTCGTTGCATTTGTTAAATTTAAAGGGTATTCTAGATTTTTGGGTCTTGATTCACATTTAATATTATCCCATTGCATTCATTCCTCTTTGAATTTATGCATTTAAAGAGAAATTTTATATAGTAACTTTTAAATATCGGACTAATTTTCATTGTGAATGATATTTTTATCTCTTCCTTTATTTGAAATATAATAAAAAGTTATCATTTGATGAAATCCTTTAGAAATAATTAGATTAAGTTTTGTTTGTTGCACAAATTATCTTCATTTGTATTTTACACCTCATAATATTGATTATAATAGTCTTAGATAATTTACCATAAGTTCTCCTAAAATTAACACATAAAATATTGGGTAGATCTATAAATAACATTGATGAACCCATTTTCCCAAAATAAACCTCCCAAAATCATTGAGGGTATAGGTGCTTTCCCTTGATTCAAGGTGTAGCAAGTGGGATCTCTTATTCTCCATGCCTCATTTTTTGATGAACTTGATGTGAACACCATTTGGGTCCTAAACCTTTTAGCCTAATTCTTACCTTAATAAAAAATAATATTTTATCACTTTTAATCATGACCACTTAAAATTATTTACTTATATCAACTCATATTAATAAATCTAACAATAATATAACCAAAATATTAGTCCTAATTGGGGAAGATTATTGGCCCTATGAGTAAATTGGCATACAAACCTTGGGGGTTATCTCCCTTAGTGAGGATAAAGTAGTAGGACAATGAGATTTATAATGAGGGATAGTTCTATTACATGCCAATATCAAGTCACATATTCAGGTATGGCCATATTTAGTACCAAAATATTTCAATACCTCAAGGTTTACCCTCATAAATGACCATATATCGAGGGGACCAAGCATGCTCTTGCATATAAATGTGTATATCGAAAGAGTAGGTATATAAATAAATTTAAATATATAAAGGATCCCTATTAAGGTATATATATTAGATTAGAATGAAGGTGATATGAGGGCTTTGAAACATCTTGTTATTCTCTAATCAACTCTTTAAACAAAACTTTAATACAAATTGAATCTTCCCTTCCAAAATCCATTGTTGAAACCCCTTATCTTACTAACAATATTGCTCAACAATTAGCTAAAAATAAAAACTCCTTACCATCATTACCTAAGTTCCAATGGGACCAAAGGACATTTGAAAATCCTACATATGAGGAAGAAGAGGAGGAATCTCCTCCCTTAGGAACCCTCTCCCCTATTCACAATGGATAAAGGGAAGTAGTTTTCAAATCCATGGACCATTTAGTTGTTTCCTTAAAGGAAATAGAGAGGTTATACAAACCATTTTAAAGGGAAAAAAATGATACCTTAATGACTTCTATTGTAGAAGAGTCACTTTTTGACCTTCCATAGCAACCTAGGTCCACCCCTATAGTTTATTATCAAAGAGACCCATCAAGTTTAGAATGAGAATATTATTCCTAGTGCACCATCTCTTTACCAATGTGTTTTCCTCTAACCCCTTTCTTAATATTCCATATTCCCAAAATTATTTCCTAGGGATCTTAAAAATGAATCCCTAGAATGACATTTTCAAATACACTATAACTCAATAAAAAGCTTTTAGGAGCTTGCTAAAATATTTATCTAATAGTTCTTTCCATATATTGAAGACAAATGGACTATTGAAAACTTCCATCATCTTAAATAGGCCAAGGTTGAGTCTTTTATAGAATTCCTAAATTTATGGTGAGCCTTGGTGAGAGAACTCATATTTTATTCTCCCCAAAATAATCTATTGCAAATATTTATATGCAATTTACAAGAACAATTAGCTTATCCCTTAGAAATGACTTGCATCTCATTTTTTGAAGATGTAGTTGAATTGTCTAAACAAGTAGAAGTTTCTATATTATGTAGAGGACATATAAATATTAAGGAGGAAGAAGAAAAATATTCCTCTTATAATCCTAAAGGACACAAATAAATAAGCATGTCATGGGTAATGAGGTAATAGATTCATACCAAACTGAAAAAAATAAAAACTACCATAGTCCTTCGAACGATTATCTTATAAAATATAAAGGATACCAAACACAACTTGATTAAATTGGATCAACCTCATGCTTAAATTTTATATCAACTTCTTAAAGAAAAATTATAGATCTCCCACCCATAAAGCCTATAGATCCGAAGGGGGAGAAAACATCTTCATTCTACACTATTGATCATTTTACCCTCCATCATATTCAATGCCACTCATCCAATAGATGTAAAACCCTTAGAAACTTTATCCAAGACCTCATAAAGGAATTCCAACTTGTATTAAATGAATTTGAGCCTTGGTCCATTTAAAATAAAGACCCTAAGACTTCTCAGGACATGCTTCCTCATTCTAACTAACTATTAGCAAATCATGTCCAATATAAAAATTGCCTACCTCTAAAACAAGCTGGTAGAGGAATTATATACTTTTTAGTTCAATCTTTCCCATGTAGTGACATCAAATACTCAATTCCTTGATCTACATCCATTGAATTATTTGTAAATTATTGATAAATTAAAGTCCTTGGCCTCAATATTTCATCTAGGATAGGGATGATATGGGATAGAGTGTGTCCTTAATAGTATTACACCTCTTCCTAATTCATATTAACTAGACCATAACAATGAATCCAATTCCCTTTATTTTTGAGGTCCCATGGCAACATCACTCCTATGAATAGATTATATTAGGATAAAACAACTAACAAACCTTTACTTCTCCTAGGTCCTAACCCTTTACCACTCACATTTTTTTCTAGTATAAAATATTCAACCCTAAAATTAAGTCAAATTAGAGGACAAATAATCATCATGCATATTATAATGTATTGCATTTGTATCTACATTGATTGTGTTATCTTTTTATACGATAAAATTAAAGGAAATGCAACCACAAGTAATGAAAAAATAAAACACTACTATAACTATGATAAAGTCCAACTAATAATCATGTAAATATGATAAGAAGCTTCAGAAAATACTCATGCAATACCCATTAATGAAATATCACAAAAACATACAATGCTATGCAATGGAGATCTCTAACACTCCATATTACAAAAAATATTACTACTACAACTCTACCCTATGCAATCCAAAATCCTCTCACTCTTCTACTCTAAGAAGACCTATTTATGGTGAGACATGACTCTTGGCCTTCCATATTCCTATGAAACATCACTATTCTATTCTTAGGACTCATGTACATGTGGACTACATGCACATTTACATCATTGCACATTCTAATGATACTTGTGCATTTATTACATTGCTTTAAGAAAATACTTAAATCCTAATCTAAGATAAACTCCTAATCTAAACATGTACCCATGATTTTATAACTCATTTGCCAGGATCCTCTTATTCTTCTTATTTGTCTTCATTATTATATTCAGTGTTTATACTTTGATTAGTTGTTATGCTTTCATCCAATTCTTGTAAAATAACTTTCTATTTTCCTTTGTCCTTATTATCACAATTCTTCTTTAGTATAGAATATTTTTTACAACCACTAATGACATCATGATAATATCTTGAGATATAACTTGAAGTATCACTACAACATGATGATTGAAATAACTTTTCTAAGAAGTATTCATCCATTTTTATTTTCTCTTGAAGTAATTCAATTAATTCCTTTTGCTTTACATTCTCTTCTTTATAATGTTGGAATGTAAGTAAAGCCATATATAATATGTTACCAACATGTATAGAGATTGTAATATCATATTTTAAATTATAAATTGCTTCAATTATTCTAGCATGAAGATAATATTCCAAGGTTGTAAAGTTTTCTTCTAAGGCTTCACTATAGATCACTTTTGAGGCAAGATCTAAGTTTCCAATTTTTGTAAGTAGATTCTTGATTCCAAATTTTTTTAACACTTTTCCTTTCCTTTCTAATGATTTTTTCATGTTTATATTCTTTGTAGTATTTTATGTATATATTCTTCTTCCTTCTTGATATTTGAGAACAATTTGTTTGACTCTTTTGTCTTTCAGAAAATTGTTGATGTTGACTACCTTATGACTCCCTAGTAAATATTAGATATTATCTTCCAATTATTTAACTTAAGTATTATTCTTTGTAGTATTTCAAATCTCTGGGTAGTATACCTTTTAACTCCCAAGTATTTTTAATAAAAAATCAAGTTTGTTAAGATCTTTTTAATTCTTCATGTTTTGAAAAGTACTTAGATCTACCAACTGTTTTGAGTGTAAAATACTTTAAATTGTCTTCTATCTTACAAGTTATTGAATATGCTATGAAATTTGATAGTATGCTTAGCTTTCTAGGTTTTTATTTTAGTTGAATATCTTTTGTCTCCCTAGTGTTTAGATTACAAGTTTAATATAATGTTCAACTCCTATCACTGTAAGTCAATTTTTTATTTTCCCTTGTAGAAAGCTTAAAGATGCAATTTCAACGGATAATAATCTCAATATATTTATGATATTTATGTTGGATTCTCTATGTCTCTTCAATTTATATATGAGACTAATAAATAATTTTTCAACTTTTAAGAAATTCTAGAATTTGGCTTCCTTCAGTATTTGAATAATGTAGTTTCTAAAAAAAATTTAATTTCAATTTGATGTAGGATTCCTTATATCTCCCTAGTTTAGAAATTTAGAAAAACTATGTATTTGTAAATTAAACTTCACTTAAATTTATAAGTAACCTTATGTCTCCTTGTTTAATGATTTGAAAATATTCAAAACAATAATAATAATGGTTTAATGCTTATATTTTCTACTCCTTAAGGCATTCAATGTATTTATTTCAACATCTTATTACTCCTACTATTATATAGCCCTAGAGTATAAAACTTGGTTGATATCAAATTTAATATATATACCTTAGTTTCACTTTTGAACTTTGCACTGTTATAAGGATAACTCTTACCTTCCAAGAACCAACTCTAATGTGCAATGTCATTGTATTATACCTGCAATCAATGTGGTTTTTTGTGCATTAATGGTGGTTGACTGCCTTAACTCCTCATCAACGCACTTTATTATTTAACTCCTTTATCCTCTATGTAAAAACTTTAAGTGCTCCTATTTTCTTCAACCTACATGCTACTTTCCTCTAATACATGTTATCTTGCTCTCCCTTTAATTTTTTCTCCAACTCATGTGCTATATATGTGCTTATGTGGGATGCTTCTCCTATTGATTCTAAATGATATGTAAGGTAGATAGTGCCAAGTGGCACTTAGGGTCTTCAACCTCTTTGATAATGTCTCTGCAACACCTTTCTCTTCCAATACCTATGCTAAGTGGTACCAAGAATCTTACTTCTTTCCTTCAACATCTTGGATGTAGTCTCTTTATCTAACACTTCTTGAGAGTGTTATATGCTTGTATGAATGATGAATTACAGTCAATGTAACCTCTTTACTATAAGTAAATATATGCTTGAGGTGTATTCAAACACATGGTATTTTCTCATTTTACTTGCCCTAATGACATGAGGTATTTCTCCATGTGGAAGATGCTCTTCAAAAACTTGGACTTCTCTTCATGCACCCTAATATTATTCCAACCTATTTATTAGAAGCTATTCAACACTTACTCACTGCACTTCTTGAAGCTACTCGATGCTTCAAGAATAATTTATCTTGCTTCAATGATAGAGGTTCCAACTAATTTTATGGAAATTCTTCTAGATTTTAGATGGCATTATGAGGATGCAAATATTTATTCTTTTCCAATTTTTCTTTCAGGTGTCAACTAAGTATATGTTGTGGCTTGTAGGGTGGATTCAGGTAGTGTAAAACTTCTCCTTCTTCTTATTACAAACAAGTGCAATATTGATGACTTAGTGCTACAATATGATGTATCTTCTCCTCTCTTTGGTGGTGCAATATTACTAGATTTACCTTACACCCTATAAAGATCTTAAATGTTATTTACGTGGCCCAAATGAGAATTCTTGCCTTCATGCAAGTCATTGTTGTTGTGAGGGTAGAATGGAGACTAAGTCTTAGTTCCAATGATGGTTTATCCAATGCATAAATGTTGTTTCATGGGTAGAATACAAACTATGCCTAACAATTCTCTCTATGTTGGAATACGTACCTTTCAATTACATTGCTTGGGGTAGACTTCATTGTACCTCTTTATATTACCTTCACCAAAGGCTCTTAAATGCTTGAAGAACCTGCATTGAAGTATTTAGTTTTGATATTAAGTTATCTTGCTTTTAGCTCAATAGTCCTTAGACGTATACATATCTCAAGAAGTCTAAAGAAATATTTTGAATTTTTTATGACTTCTTCTCCAAGTAATATTTGATTTGCTCGATTGTAAATTTATAGGTTTGATGATGTTCAATATGTTTCCTTTTCACCTTGTAGATACTAAACCTTAGCTCTATTTTATGGATCTATTATGGTTCTCTTGAAATCTTAATATGCACTAATTTAAGTGCTTATCCCCTTGTACTTTAAATTTTTACCATTTCCTTCACTAAAAATGGGTTTCAATGTTGTCTTCTTCTGCTTGGTAACTTTCTACTATTTCCCTAGCTTAGTTAACCTTGGGGTTATGCATAAGGGGTCGAATCTAAAATGTACTTATAAAAAATTGGTGAATCCATTTAGAAATCCTAACAAATCTTGGCCAACCTCATGTTAGAAGAAATGATGAATTACCTTATTTTTTCATAAAAAATTATAAAACTTTGGTAATTTGATAGTGTTGGCATGACCAGGTGAAAAACACAGTCTGGCTATGAACTGGATGGAAACGCAATTTAATATTAGACTTGGTGCAAAATACAATCTTAGCTTAAACCATGTGTAAAATATGGTCCAATATCAAATAGAATCTAGAAAATGGTCTAACCTGATGCAAAATGTGATCTAACCTAGGACTGTACACAAAATATAATCCAACCTAATGCAGAATGAGGTTCGATCATGGATAAAATCTAGAATATGGTCTGACATCATGTATAATATGGTTTGGTCAATTATTAGATCCATAATATGATCTAACATCATGAAAAATATGGTTCGGTATTAAGCCTGATGTAGAATATGGTTCGATATCGAGACTGATGTTGAATAGATTTTGGTACCAGGACTGATGTAGAATATGGTCTAAAATGTGGCCTGATGCAGAACATGGTCTGATATTAGGCTTGATATAGAATATGGTTTGATATCGGTCCTGATGCAAAATATGATTCAGTATCAGGCTTAATGTAGTATAAGGTCTGGTATTAGGCCTGATGAAATATAGGATCCAATATAAGGTCTATTGTAGTATAGGGTCTGATATTGGGCCTGATTCAAAGTAGGATATGGTACTGGGCTTAATGTAAAATATAGTCTAGAATGTGGCCTGATGTGAATATGGTCCAATATTGGTCCTGATGTAGAATATGGTTCGGTATCAGGCCTGATGTAAAATATGGTTTGGCATCAGGTCTGATGTAGTATAGGGTTTGGTATCATGACTAATGTAGTATAGGGTTCAATATAAGGCTTGATGTAGCATAGGGTCTAGTAGATGGTTTTATGAAGTATAGGGTTCGATATTGAGCCTTATGTAAAATATGGTTCAATGTCAGACCTGATGTAGATTATGTTCTGATGTAGATTATCATTTGATGTCATTCCTAATGCAAAATTTGGTCTAGTATCCTAATGCAAAAGTTGGTCTATATTATTATCATTTGATGTCATTCCTATCAATCATGTTATATACTAGGTGTTTGAATGAGTAGCATATTTATACGTCTTGCCCACTCTACCTATGGTACTTATAGTATAAATATTCATGACGTCCCATAGAATTTGTTCTACTCGGATCCATAGGCTGGATATATGGTAGATTAATTGATTTTTCTGCACATAGAAGATCAAATAGGAAATCCATAGACTCAGCAAAAGGCATGAATTATCATTGAGAGTGACATTGCTAATTTTGCCCTTGATTCATCTAAGTGTTTTTTATTGTATTGTTTAGGAGGAGGTTGGGCCTAATAGTTTACCTTCTAAGATGAAATTGGTTGCACAAGCCCTATAATTCTAATGATAACTTGATTAACTATTATCGGCTTTTTTTGTGTCAGATTACCTTTTGTGTTCTTATTCCACTCGTTGCGGGGTTTTGTAATTTATCCCTCTTGAATTTTCATTTCTTTGATTATTCTATATTGTGCTAGAGCCTCTTCAAGAGTTTGGTATTGTTGGAGTTGTAGAAATAATAAATTTAGCTTTTAATAACTCTTGGAAAACATGTGAGTCAACTCATACACTGGTAGTAGGTATGGTATCTTAGCGAGAATAATTCACCACATGTTACCATAATATGTGATTGACTCATCGTCGTACTGCTTCAACCCCATAAGGTCTATCAAAGTCACCTTTCGCTTAGTGTTAAAAGTGAAACATTCTAGGAATACATCCACAAATTATTCAAAGCTATGGACATTGTACCTTGGGATTTGATTGTACCACTCCACAACTAGGCCAAAGAGGGTACTCATAAATGTCCTTAGAAGTAAGGTATCATTATCCTTGATAGAAAATAATTTGTTTATAAACCTAGTAGCATGCTCTTGTGCATCTTCCTATCCTTTGAATCTATCCAGCTTAGGCATTTTGAAAATTTGAAATGCTCTAGGTATGGAGGGGAAGGTATTGATGGGTGAAATGGTTGACTGCAAAGCGGGCAAAGTGGGCTTTTGAAGACCTGATCTAGAGGTCTTGTTTTCTATTGTTTCCATATGTTCTAGTAATGCTTTATACACATCAAAGAATTTTATCTCCTTTTATTTTATTTAGACCCATGAGGAGGGTGAGGAATTTCAAGCATATGGTATGGTTGTTGAATTTCATCAACCATACCTCCATAAGGTGCTTCCAGATATTCTTCTTCTAGTTCAATATCATCATAGGCTCTGTAAGGTGTTTCTTGAATTGTTCTACAAGGAGGAACAAATGCTTGTGAAAAGTGATCTATGTTTGTATTAGGAGGTAAGTCTCGATTAGGCCTAGGAGGTCAAAGAAGCAATATTTGGTTAGGCCTAGGAAGCCTATTTTTATTAAACATAGGTTACCTTTGATGAACCCCCTATCTATGAGTACTTGGGGTAGGTACCTCGTTACGTAAGGTCTCTTAAAATAGCTCATGGATTTGTTGTTCAATTATTTTTTTTTCTAACTAATACTGGTGGTCCAAGCATTTTTATCTAGCCAAAGATGATTTAATTGAGCTTGGTGGTCAACATATTTTTAACAAATTTATTTATTTGATCAATTGTGCAAGGTCTATTAGCCCTAGTAATATTGCCATGGTGCCTATCTTGTTCAGGAGGATCTGAAAGATTGACTATGAGCTTCCTTTAATCAAGAGAGGTCATGTTCAGTCGAGGCTCAGTCCTAAATAAATAGTATTTAAAATCAGCTAGCACAAAAGCACATCGTGCTTACATGGAATAATGAGCTCAAGGAGAATCAATATTCTTCTCGTGTATTCCCTCATTAATGAGGAAGGGAAGGGCTGAATTTTCTCATCCAAGGTGATGAGTATCATACTCATATTGGTACTTATGTTGCTGAGACCTATCAGGGTGGTTTAAGGCCATAGTTTCATCATTTGGCCCTGCCCATGGTGTATAATATTGATCTTACCCATAGGTGGGCAAGGGAGATTGAGCAGGCACATGGATGTGTGGTATCACTCTATTTTTTTGCACCTAAAAGCATAGTTTCCATTCTTTATATAAGGCATGTGAAGTTTCTATATCTCACAAGTATATTCTATGATTAGGACCAAGACCTATAGGGGTGTCCTGTGTAGGGGTCCCTTGTATATTAGGTTTTTTATTTTAAATTCTAGGTCTTGAGCGAGTAGGAGGCCATCAAGGAGGTATAATCATACCCTTAGGGTAAAATCGGTGCTGGTTTATGTCTCCTTGCCTAATCTCCATAACATCACCCCTTTATTGGGCTTGGTTGCGAGTGCATACCATAGCTCCTTTATTCCAAACCCTATGTTATTATATCTTTTACAAATTTTAATGATGCAACATACAAGAATGAAAACACACAATAATACAAGTTGTTATCTCTTTTAAATATTTTATATGTGTTCCCTAAAATTGTTTGGTGGATTTTTGATTTGTTGTTTGCAAAGAGATATCTTTTCATGTGTTTGAAAATGGCTGATGTAACTCTCAATTTGTTTAAAATATTTCAACAATATACTCACAACGACTAAACCTTGTGATGAATTCTAGGAATTCATACCCACTGAAATATGGAGATGAAACCCATATCCGATCAATGAGCACATGTCCTACTAGTCCTCACCCTTATTGACCGTGGGCAGTGATACACCCTCTAAATAGGAATGCATGCTATTTTCCATGGCTAAGATGGTTCTTGGAGCTGAATTTGGTCAAAAAATAAGGTTCGTATCAACAATAATGTGAGACAATGGGTGGAGATGAAACCCATCATTTTTGGTCTCGATTAGTGGTTGGGGATGAATTTCCAACTTAAAAATGTTCAAATGTGATGTGGTGTGTGTGATTCATTTTATACTTAAAAAAATTAAAAAAAAGAGCACTCAATGATAATTTCACTAAATGTAAAATATTCACTTTCAAAGTATTGAATAAATGACTAAACCTACAAAATGCATGCCCTATATGGAAACCTAACCATTAGGTAGGTCATAAGAAATCAAACCACACAAATGCATTCTTACTTGGTTATTTTCTTGTTTTTCGTATTTTTGTTGTTTTTGAGATTAATAAAAATGAAATCTACTTTTCAAACAAACAAGGAAAAGAAATAAAAGCTAAATATAACTTTATCTAAATAGCAAGTATGTGAAATAAGATCAAGATACTCATCTTGAAAGCCTATGTTTGTTGTTGTTTCTATCAATTTGAATTGCAGGTTCCCTATTTGGTGGCCATTCTTGGGTGAGATGACTACAAATTTGGGAGCCATCCCAGGGTGCAAAAGCTGCACTGGCCATCCCTGGGTGTTCTAATTATGAAATCAGGGGTTGTTTCATGCTAGAACAACCAAAACCTGCAACATTTCAATGGTAAAAATAAAGTTAAAACTTGTCTAAATCAAATGGGACAAGGGTACCACCATGATCACCACTATAGAGCAAAAAAATGGCACATCTAGCAAAGGGAAATGAATTGCACCTATTGATTTAAGCATTCAAAAGTGACATTTAATGTAAACATGATAACAATATATATAAGAAATGGGGTCCTCTTTATATTAATCAACTTGTAGAATCCATGGTTATAATGTGTTCCTTTGAGGGCTCTAAATTGATACAATAATTATAATTTGTCAAAAGGATATAACAAGGCTTTTCTCACACTCACGAATCGCCTAAGAGAGAGTTTTTGGTACGGCTGTAATTATCTATCTATATTCGGACTTGTAGTTCCTTCCTTGCATGTTGAAATACCTGGATCTACACACAAAGAAGTTAAATTTGTTAATATCATATGCATATTGAAATGAAGTCACAGAGATGCATGCAATATTGAATATGAAAAGTGAAAAGCATAATAGAATGTGCAAAACTACTCAAAAATACACCAAAATATAGTATAATGCATATTTTCTACTCTAGAAATGATCTATGCAAAAATAAAGATTAAATTAGATACATAATCCATGGCCATCCCTGGGCGTTACAATTGGGACTGTTAACCACCCCAAGGAAAGACAACCACTAAACCTAGTGGTTTTTACCTCCAATTCTACTGGGATCTGGTTCAAACTATTTATAGGGGTGTTGTCATCGAATTTGGTGATATAATTCACTGAAATGGGTGGGTTTTGGAACTTATTTGTGTATTTGTGATCACTTGGAAACCTCCTTTGATTGATGGATATTTGAAGGGAAAATATAGTGAAAGAGGGATTGAATCTCGACAGCACTTTGTGGTGAAATATTCTAAAATACTCCTCTTGAATTGGGTGGATTGACATCACTTTATTGTTGGAAATTTTGAGTGATAAGGTTGTCATTGATGTTAAGTGTTTGGTGCAAGGCAAAGTTCATTTTGGTACAAGCAAAGTGGTAAAATAATTGGTTATAATATTTTATATTATAGCCAAAAAGGTAGGCTAACATGGTTGAGGAAAAAGGATTACGCCCATGGTTTTAGAGAGAAAAGGAGATATTATAATATTTTAAATATTATAATAATTAATCCAAGAGGGCTTAATAAAAATATATTATAATAATTAATCCATGAGGTTTTAATAAAGGGACGAAAAATATATGGTGAAAATCCCATGCAAAAGTATTATTTAATACTAGATTAAATAATATAATATTTAACCTAAGGTTAAAATATTATATTAATTAATTAATTAATTAAATTTTGAATTTGGCTAAGGCACCAAAAATTCAAAATTACATTGGAGGCATATATTTTTGCCGATATTTTAAATACCACCTTGGAGCATATAAAAGGAGGTAACAAAATCACATTTTAATTGGAATGCTTGGTGACATAGTGTATGCAAACAAATTTTGAAGGAAGTGCATGCGAACAAAATCCAACAGAGGAGAGAGGAGAAATATGGATGTTTCTCATTTTTTGATGAGCACATGGAACAAAGTGAGGGTGACACATAATTCTATGCACCAAAGGCTGGTAGTCCAAGCGGCAGGCGGGTCCTGCGCTAAGTCATTGACATAAGGGAGGTACGGGGTTTGATTCCTCTCGACACTGGTTTTATTGTTTTACTTTTGGTTATGCATAGTTAACACTTATTTAGGGTGAAAATCTAACTCTTAGCCTCACCAGATTTTCCAGCACAAGTGATCGAAGCAATGCATTTTATGGGAAGACGTCGAAGGGTTTATTTTCGTCCGTGACGAAGGCAATTAATTTTTTTGTATAAGGTATGCACATGGTTGGTTTATGATATATGCGCTTCATTGTTAATTGCTGACTATGGTATATATTGGTAGATGATTAATTTGGCCTATTGTTTGAAAACTTAGGAGATATAAGGTGAAATATTTTTGCTATAAATTTTTAGGGTTTAAATATCATTTATTTAAATCTATTAAGTTTGGAGTGAAAAGTTTGTGAAAAGTTTTATGACTGTAATATTTTTTTTCTATATGAAAATGGAGTGAAAAACTGTTTTGAAAGTGTGGAGATAAAAAGGTGTAAAAGAAATTTTATTTGATTGTAAATTGTGCTTTATGAAAGGTAAATTATTGAGAGAATTTTGAGAGCTTTAATGAAGTGTCTTTGAGAACTAAGGAAGAGCCCTAGAGTATTATTTTCAGAAATCATTGAAGAAAATTTATGAGGACATTTTGAGATAGACTATTGTTATCTAACCTTGGTGTGGTACAAAAGGAATTGGTTGTGAGTGAGACAGGTTTTGAAGATATATCTCCATAAAAGAAAAAAGGTATGGGCACATCATCTGTCAGAAATATGAGTAGTATGAGCAAGTTTTGTTGTCATTAATGTAAAGAAGTCAGCAGCAACAAACATCAATTTTAGTGAGCGACATCAGTTTTAGGTACCATAATCATGTGCAAAAGGAAGTGTTCTCCCAGGTGGTCAGATGAGGTTTAAAGGGCAAAAGGAAGGTCCAAAAAAAATAATATTATAATAATTTAATATAATATTAAAGGTGCAAGACCCAGAGATTTAATTAATTATTAATTAATTATAATAGTTTTATTATAATTTAATTTATAAGTTAATTTAATTAACTTTTCAAGTTATTAAATTAATTATAATTTAATTATAAGTTAATTTATAAATTAATTAAAACCCTAAAGATAGGGTTATAAATTTTATAATTTAATTTTTTGAATTATCGCCGATGTCATCGAAGACACAGCCTGATGCATATAAAAGGAGGTAAAAATTTGGTAAATATCCTCATTCATGATCAAAAGAAATTTGTGTGCGCATTGAGAAAGCAAGCGATCGTGTGTTTTGAAAATCGAGCGTGGCAGCATATAGGACAAGGAGGAGAGCCTTTCATTTTACATCCCAAAGTGCTTTGTAGTACAATTGGCAGCAAGGGAGGCACCAAGTCATTGGAAAATGTGAGGTGCAGGGATCAAATCCTGTCGAATTATGTTTTACAAAGCGTAGAAGGTTTTGTTGGTTTACATATTTAGAGGAAGTGAAGGATAAGGTGAATGTTGTGTGCCTTTGGTTCCATGAGGGCTTGTAGCCCACATGGTGGGTGCACATCTTGCTAAGGTGCTTGGAGTGGTGAGGTTAGGTGTTTGAAACCCATCGAAAGTGTTTTGTTGGTTAAATAAGGTATGCATAGATTTTTCTCTTTCTAAGGTTGTAATTTCGGAGGTTGCTTTGTTGTGGAAAATAAAATTTGATTAAATTTTTTGAGGGAGATATAAGGGGATTAAAATTAAATATTTGATTTTAATTTTTGGTGATTAGAGTTTATAAAGTTGGATATTATAAGGTGTATAAGGACTTTGCTATACTTGTTGTTAAGTGTAGTGTTATGGTGAAATTATTAAATTGAATATTGTGAGTTTGGATATTATAAGGTGTACAAAAGGGATTTATTATTTTGTATGAAAAATAATCTTTGTGGAAATTATTTTGTGGATATTTTGAAAGAGGTTGAGTTTTTATGAGTGTGAAGCATATTGAGTCTCTAACAATTCTCTATATGTTTATGTGATATTGGACAAGTTCTAAAGAGGACTTGTGGACAGATTAGTGTGAGCTTTTGTGGAAGCTTACAAGGCAGATTTGAGGTAAGTCTTTGAGAAGACTTGTGATTAAAGTTGATTGATTGATTTGTTTAAACCTTGGGTTAAGGTTTGGGATAGATCTAGCAGAGTTGATTTGTGATTGAGTCAAGCTTTGTGTTAAGGCTTGATGATAGATATTGATCAGATTTGTGCTAGACTGAAGGACTGTGTTTATAACATATTTGAGGATGGAGTTTGGTGCAAATTTAAGGATATATTTATGCCAGATCATGTTAGTCTTACAATGACACTGAGATGGGGGGTGAATCAGTGTAGCTCTATAAACTTAAATTTATAGCTCTTAATAATGCAGCAATTAAAACTTATTACTAGATACAACAAGTATAACAAAAGAGCATCACACAACACAAGATTTAATGAGGTTCACCAATGTGGCTACTCCTCAAAAATTGATTGCTTGGACTACCATCCAAATCTAGCCTTTGCAAATCACCAACTTTACAATCAATTTATCAGCACCAATTGGAAGGAGTAGCAACCCCTGATTTATCTGCACCAATAGAAAGGAGCACCAACCCCTTATTTACAAGCACCAACTAGAAGGAGCACCAACCCCTTATTTATCTACACCAATAGAAAGGAGCACCAACCCCTGATGCCAAGCTGCAACTTGGACTTCAATTTGAATCTATAAGTTTGATAGTAAGATACCTTTGATTTTGCAAGACCCTAACTAGTCTTCTTCACCTTTGCATTCTTTGTGCACTCTGCTCTCTCTGTGCAATCACTTTGCACACTCTGCTTCGTTATAGTCAAACTTCATGATCGTCTTCTCCCTTTTGCGCACTCTACTCTCTTTGTGAATTTCACACTTAGAATGATTCGACACGACTTGCTCTCTGTGCACTACGACCAAATTTTGCACACTTTTATACTTCAATTCTCCAAACAACCCTCCTTTTATAACAATATTTTTATGATGAAAACCCTAATCTTAGTTGGCTGTAAATCCTAATCTTAGTCGACTTTCATAACAATTGTAAACCCTAATTTTAGTCAGTTGTCATCGGTCTTCGTCGGCTTCAACTGCCCTTGTAAATGTCATACTTCTCATTTTAGTCGGGTTCTCCTTCTTGACTTGTGCATTTACTAACTGTCATGAAATCGCGACATTTCTGCATCTGTAGCTTCTTTTGTTGTTGTTGTCATGAAAATACAATATGTCGCGATATCATGAAACTTTTTCTTTCTCTCTCTTTCTCCTTGCTTTGGCCCCCAAAAATACAACATGTCGCGATATCGCAACACTTTTTCTTTCTCTCTCTTTCTCTTTGCATCGAACCATGAAAATGCTACATGTCGCGATATCGTGACACTTTTTCTCCTTGCTCTTTCTCTTTGCATTGGACAGTAAAAATACAACATGTTGCGATATTGCGACACTTTTTCTCCTTGATTTTTCTCTTAGCTTTGGCCTATGAAAATACATGTCACGATATCGTGACACTTTCACCTCCATACGCTCTCTATTCTTTTATCATGATATCATGACATTTCTGCCTCCGTAGACATCGTCTTTTCTTTTGTCATGATATCGCGACACTTCTGCTTCCATAGAATTCGACTATGCTTTTGTCACAAAATTGTGACACTTCTGCCTTTGAAGTCTTATTCTCTACTTTTTTCATGAAATCGTGACACTTCTGCTTTTGTACTTTACTTCTTTGCTTTTGTCATGAAATCGTGACACTTTTGCCTTCGAAGTCTTCTTCTCTACTTTTATCGTGAAATCGTGACACTTCGGCTTTTTTACTTTACTTCTTTGATTTTGTCATGAAATTGTGACACTTCTGCTTCTGAAGTCTTGCTTTCTGCTTTTGTCATGAAATCACAACAGTTCTGCTTCCGTACGCTTCCTCTCTTTCTTTTATCATGAAAATGAGACATGTCACGAAATCATGACACTTTTCAACCTTAATTTCTCTCTCCTATTTTAGTCAAGAAAATGTGACATGTCACAAAATCGTGACACTTTTCTTACTTGTTCTCTTTCTTCGAACTTGTCGCGAAATCGCGACACTTTTTCTTGCTTTCTCTTTCTCTTCCAACATGTCGCGAAATCGTGACCATTTTTCCACTTGCTTTTTTCTCTTCCAACATGTCGTGAAATCGTGACCGTTTTTCCACTTGCCTTTTTCTCTTCCAACATGTCACAAAATAGTGACAATTTTTTGACTTGCCTTTTTCTCTTCCAACATGTCGCGAAATCGCGACAATTTTTCCACTTGGATTTTTCTCTTCCAACATGTCATGAAATCGCGACAGTTTTTCCACTTGCCTTTTTCTCTTCCAACATGTCATGAAATCACGATAGTTTTTCCTGCTTTTTCTCTCTCTTCCAACATGTCGTGAAATCACGACAATTTTTCCTGCTTTTTCTCTCTCTTCCAACATGTTGCGAAAACGCTACTTTTTTTCCTACTTTTTCTCTCTTCCAACATGTCGCAAAATCGTAATAGTTTTTCCTACTTTTTCCCTCTCTTTCAACATGTCACGAAATCATGACAGTTTTTCTTGGCTGTTGTATATGTCGCGATATCGCGACACTTTTCTTACTTATCTTTTTATTTGATCTTTTGTATATGGACCACTTTGGTCTTCTTGGAAAATCACTGTACATAGTCTGAATAACCTTTGAACTCCTGTCTTTTGCATATGAATAGCTTTTGAACTTCCTGTCCACTGCATCAACAGATCTATCTAACTGTGTTGACAAAAATGACAATACTGTTGTTGCACCTTGCTCAACAATCTCCCCCTTTGGAATTGTTGGCAACACATGTGCAATTTCCTGTAACTCTTCTCCCCCTTTGACAATAATACCAAAGGGCTACTGCAAACTCCCCCTGAGTCCATGCACAACATTCTTAGGCACAATTTATTACACTTAGCAAAAATCATGAACATGAGCAAAAATATAATCAAATACTTAAATGCTCCCCCTAAGAATGTGATCCCTGTAGCTAGTAAATTCTTGGGAAGTGTGACCACTATCAATTTATTGTGAAGGTACTCAAAAAATTCCTTGGGCAATGGTTTTGTGAAGATATCTGCTACTTGCTCTGTAGTTGGAACGAAATCCAACTTAACCTCACCTTTCGCAACTTTCTCCTTCAAAAAGTGATACCTGATAGCAATGTGTTTTGTGCATGAATGCATAACTAGATTCTTGGAGATGTTAATGGCACTAGTGTTATCACACTTAACTGATATTGGCTCACTGAAGCTAATACCAAGATATTTTAGGGTTTGTTTCATCCACAATACCTACGTACAACATGTTGTTGCTACAATATATTCTGCCTCTACTGTCGATAAAGAAACTAACTCTTGTTTCTTACTGTGCCACGTGACCAATCTGTCTCCAAGATAGAATGCACCTCCATTGGTACTCTTTTTGTCATCTACACATCCTGCCCAATCTACATCTGAATACAAAATAAGGATGAAGTCTTTACCTTTAGGATACTATAACCCATAATCCATAGTACCCTTGAGGTACCAAAGAATCCTCTTCACTGCTGTCACATGAGTCTCCTTGGGATTAGCCTGAAATTGTGCTACCATGCATACTGCTTGCAAAATATCTAGTCTGGTAGTCGTCGAGTACAGTAAGCTTCCAATCATAGATCTGTACATGGTTTGATCAATAGGTGGAGATTTGTCATCCTTGCTCAACTTGCAATCTGTCATCATGGGAGTGCTAGCTGGCTTAAAATCCTCCATTGTGAACTTTTTTAACATCTCTTTCACATATTTAACTTTAAAAATAAATATGCCTTTCTTATTTTAATTAACTTGCAACCCGAGGAAATACGAAAGTTCACCAATCATTGACATTTCAAATTCTTTTTGCATCTTATTTTCTAAATATTTACATGACTCATCTTTGCTGCTACCAAATGTGATATCATCAACATATACAACAAGAACAATAAGATGCCAATTTTCTATTTTGACATACAAATTACTATCCACCATACCTTTCTTAAATCTTTGTTGAGTGAGATAGTTGTCTAGCCTTGCATACCATGCTCGGGGTACCTATTTTAAGCCATATAATGCTTTCTTCAACTTGCAAACCAAGTTGTGATCATCACCAAGTTGGAAACCATCTGGTTGCTCAATATAAACCTCTTCTTCAAGTTTCCCATTCAAAAACATTGATTTCACATCCATTTGATAAACTTTGAAATTCTTGTAGACTGCTAAATCCAGAAACATTCTAATTGCCTCTAGTCTAGCTACTGGTGCAAAATTTTCCTCAAAGTCAATGCCTTCAACTTGTGCATAACCCTTATATACCAATCTTGCTTTATCTGACTACCTATCCGTCTTCATTCAATTTATTTTGAAAAATCCATTTAGTCCTGATTATATTTTTATTTGTAGGTCTAGGTACTAACTCCCAAGTTATTTTTTTCTTGATCTAATCTAATTCTTCATTTATTGCCTTCATCCAACTTTCATATTTGCTTGCGTCAACAACATTTTTGGGCTCAATGCTGGATAATAAAGAGTAGTTACTTACTACTCTTCTTCTTGTCTGAACACCAACTTTGGGGTCTCCAATTATTTGCTCTCTAGGATGATTTTTCTATCAGCTGCTTGTTTTGAATTTCTTATTTTCTTCCACTTTTGAATCACAACTTAAATCATTTGAGTCAATTGTTTGTATCTTTTCCATTTCATTTTCCTCATCTCCTTCAATAACATTTGCATAAATTGGGTAGTTCTATTCATAGCTAATTACTCGTTCTCTACCTTCATCAAATTTAACATCGAAACTATCCACAATTTTCTTTAGCCTCTTGTTGTAGCATTTGTAAGCTTTGATTTTGATGAATAACCAACAAAAATACCTTCATCCGCTCTATCTTCAAACTTACCAAGATTATCTTTAGTTCTTTTGATGTAGCACTTACTACCAAAAACTTTGAGGTATTTTTTTGTTGTCCTTTTACCGAACCACAAATCATAAGGAGTTTTGCTTTCATGTGTTCTCAACATGTACCTATTTTGGATATACACCGCAGTATGGACTACTTCTTTCTAAAAAAATTTTGCTATTGCTTTCAACCAACATAGTCCATGCCATTTCTTGCACTGTCCTGTTCTTTCTTTTTACCACTCCATTTTGTTGAGGTGTTATGGCTGCTGAAAACTGTCTCCTAATACCGTATTTTTCACAGCACTCTATAAACTCCTTTGAAATGAATTCTCCTCCTCTATCTAATATTAAAAATTTGATCCTCTTTCATGTTTCATTCTCAACATTGTTTTTGAAAATCTTGAACATATCAAAAGCTTCTGATTTATGCTTCAAGAAAATTATCCATGTCATTCTGGAATAGTCATAAATGCACAACATAAAATATTTGTCACCATTTATGCTTTATGTTCTCATGGGTCCACATAAATTAGTGTGTATTAGTTCCAAAGGTTTTCTTGTGTAGTACTCTTTTGTTTTGAATGTGACTCTAGTTTGCTTCCCCTTTTGGCATGAAGCACAAATGTTGTTTGCAGGTTTGTTGATGGTGGGAATATCTCTCATTGCCCTTTTTGAGCTGATTTTTACTAGATTATCAAAACTGATATGACCGAGTCTCTTGTGCCACAACCAATTTTTTTCTTCATGTCCAATAAAAAAAGCTCCTTCTGAAGTCTCTGAGAGCGTGTACAAATTGCCAGATATCCTTGATCTAGTTGCTATCAATTTTCCACTGTTTGTTTTTCTGACTTCACAACCCTGTTTCATAAAAACTACTTCATGACCTTTATCACAAATCTGACTTACGCTCAACAAGTTATGTTTCAAACCATCCACAATCAAGACTTTTTCTGACTTAATTTTTTCATCACTAATTTTAACTGAACCTTTGCCAACTATCTTAGCTCCATCATTATTTCCAAACTTTACTGAACCACCTTCATATTTTTGTAACTTCTCAAATTTTTGTTTGTCACCTGCCATATGACTGGAGCATCCGCTATTAAGTATCCATGGTACATATTTATTATGTGGTTTGAATGTTGTTTGTACGATTAAGGATTCCTTTTCTTCCTTAAGTCGCTCTTTTTCTTTCCACTCCATTTTGATAGTAGTTTTGGGCTTTTGTTTTGCCTTTCCCTTATCAATAGCTTGTGCATGTTTTTCGGGAAGTTTTCTATTTTTTCTGATCCTATTTGGTTGAAATTTTCTTTCTTGAAACTGATTTGATGCAAATGTACTTCTATAGTTTCTTGCAATGTGCCCAAAATTATGACATTTATAACATTCTATTGTATAATTCATCAGAGGAGAAAAGGCATTTCTACTGGTGAAATTCCTTGGTCTTACATTATATTTGCAGTCTGAGATTTTATGTCCATAGCCATTGAATTTAAAATAGAAACTAGAAAAGGGATAATTGAACCTAGGTGATGGTCTTTGCCATGTTGTCGTAGGATCCATAGGTCTTCTTATTCTTTGATGTGTGACATTGGTGAATCCATCATTGTCAATTCTCTTTTCATGCCTGGCATTATTGCTTTCTTTTGCATGAGACGTTTTTCCTTGATCAACCTGTTTCTTATCTTCATTATTTATGGATTCTACATTTTTGGCCTTTGATCAATTTGATGATTCTCCTTTGATGAAACCCAAACCAAATTTGATGCCTGCAGGCCTTTGGTCATTTATAATCTTATCCAGCTTCATAGAAATTTCTTCGTGTTTGTGATAGCAACTAATTTTGTGATTCATCTCTTCTATCTGCATTCGTAAACCAACATTCTCTTCTTCTAGTTTGCAGCAATAATATATTTTCATGGTAATTTGTACTTCGAGATCTTTAGATATTTTCTTGTATTCTTCTATCTATACTTTTACACTAATTATGATTTTGTTTGCATCCTCAAGCTTTTTTGAAATTTTCTTATTCTTTTTCCTCTCCATTTTCCACTCTTCAAGTGCAGAGATCAACTCACCTTCTAGATCTACTTCAGTCTTAGGTTTTTCACCATATACTTCAGAGTTCACTCCTTCTTCCTTTTCTGATTTTACTTCTTCAAATGCCATGAAAAGAGCTTCACCTGTTTCCTCTTCAGAATCCTCATCGAAGCTATCTTCTGATGAACTGGCATTCTTGGAGATGAAACTTTTCTTCTTGAAGTTGCCTTTTCTGAAATTCATTTTCTTCTTCCAGTCACTTCTTTCTTGGTGCGATCCTTCATCATTTTTGTTCTTCTCTTTAAGTGGACATTTAGTCACAAAATGCCCAATGCCTCCATAGTTGAAACATTTAAACGGTAGCTTTCCTCTGTATTTTCATTTTCTCATTTTTAGTTTTCTAACAAAGTTTGCTTCCATTTCATCTGATGTCTCTTCTTCCTCGAACTCTTGTTTTGCATTTTTATCTTTAAGGGCTTTAAAAGCCGCTTCTTTGTCTGTGGGTTTAGATCTTCCTATCCTCATCTCATATGCAGTAAAAGAACCATACATCTCATATATACTAAAATAATTTAGATTTTTAGCTTCTTCTATCACTGAGACTTTAGAATCAAACCTTTGAGGAAGAGATCTTAATACCTTTTTCATGACGATAGAGTCTTTGATATCCTCTCCGAGTCCTCTGATCGCATTAATGATTCCATTAACTCTCAGCATATATGCCTCAACTTTTTCATCGTCATTCATCTTTAATGCTTCGAATTGAGCTAGATGTGTTTGTAACTTGGCCTCCTTGATATTATCATCTCCTTCATGAATAATCCTTAGTTTGTCCCATATTTCTTTTGTCATTTTATAGCTCATGATATTTACTAGTTCATTGTTTGCTAATCCGCACATGAGAGCATTCTTTGCTTTTGAGTTATTTTCAAATAGTTTCTTTTTGTTAGCCTATTTTGGAGGAGTGATGGGTATTGTATATCCACTAACTACTGAATCCTAGATGTCGTATTCCAAAGCACAGAGATATGTTTGCATCTTGATTCTCTAGAATGCATAATTAGATCCTTCAAACAATGGTGCTTTGTTTTATGAGAAGCATTCACCACTTGCCATTGTGTTACTTCCAAGATCACCCTAGCCGGTTAAGATTGTACAGGAACTTAGCTTTGATACCAATTGTTAGTCTTACAATGACACTGAGAGGGGGGGTGAATCAGTGTAGCTCTATAAACTTAAATTTACAGCTCTTAATATTGCAACAATTAAAACTTATTACTAAATACAACAAGTATAACAAAATAGCATCACACAACACAAGATTTAATGAGGTTCACCAATTTGGCTACTCCTCAAAAATTGACTACTTGGACTACCATCCAAATCTAGCCTTTGCAAAGCACCAACTTTACAATCAATTTACCAGCACCAACTAGAAGGAGCACCAACCCCTAATTTATCTGCACCAACAAAAAGGAGCACCAAACCCTAATTTACCAACACCAACTGGAAGGAGCACCAACCCCTTATTTATCTGCACCAATAGAAAGGAGCACCAACCCCTGATGCTAAGCTACAACCTGGACTTCAATTTGAATATATAAGTTTGACAGTAAGATACCTTTTCTTTTGCAAGACCCTAACTTGTCTTCTTCACCTTTACGTTCTCTATGCACTCTGCTCTCTCTGCGCAATCACTTCGCACACTCTACTTTGTTATAGTCGAACTTCACGATCATCTTATCTCTTTTGCGCACTCTACTCTCTTTGCGAATTTTGCACTTAGCATGATTCGACACGACTTGCTCTCTGCACACTATGACCAAATTTCACACACTTTCATACTTCAATTCTCCAAACAACCCTCCTTTTATAATAATATTTTTATGATGAAAACCCTAATCTTAGTCGGCTATAAATCCTAATCTTAGTCGACTTTCATAACAACTATAAACCCTAATTTTAGTCGGTTGTCATCGGTCTTCATCGGCTTCAACTACCCCTATAAATGTCGTAGTGATGTCGGTCCACTGTCATACTTCTCATTTCAGTTAGGTTCTCCTTCTTGACTTGCGCATTTACAACCTATCGCGAAATTATGACATTTTTGCCTCTGTAGTTTCTTTTGTTGCTGTTGCCATGAAAATACATGTTGCAATATCGTGACACTTTTTCTTTCTCTCTCTTTCTCCTTGATTTGGCCCCCAAAAATACAACATGTCACCATATCGTGACACTTTTCTTTCTCTCTCTTTCTCTTTGCATCGGACCGCAAAAATGCTACATGTCACGATATCGCAACACTTTTTCTCCTTGCTCTTTCTCTTTGCATCGGACCGCAAAAATACAACATGTCATGATATCGCGACACTTTTTCTCCTTGCTCTTTCTCTTAGCTTTGGCCTGTGAAAATACATGTTGCGATATCGCAACACTTTCGCCTTCGTACGCTTTCTCTATTCTTTTGTTGTGATATCGTGACATTTCTGTCTCCGTAGACTTCGTCTTTTCTTTTGTCATGATATCGTGACACTTCTACTTCCATAGACTTCGACTTTGCTTTTGTTGTGAAATCATGACACTTCTGCCTTCAAAGTCTTCTTCTCTACTTTTGTCATGAAATCGTGACACTTCTGCTTTCGTACTTTACTTCTTTGCTTTTGTCATGAAATCGTGACACTTTTGCCTTTGAAGTCTTCTTCTCTGCTTTTGTCATGAAATCACGACACTTCTACTTCCATACTTTACTTCTTTGCTTTTGTCATGAAATCATGACACTTCTGCTTCTGAAGTCTTGCTTTCTTCTTTTTTCATGAAATCATGATAGTTCTGCTTCCTTACGCTTCCTCTCTTTCTTTCATTATAAAAATGTGACATGTCATGATATCGTGACACCTTTCAACCTTACTTTATCTCTCCTATTTTAGTCACGAAAATGCGACATGTCACAAAATAACGAAACTTTTCTTACTTGTTCTCTTTCTTTGAACTTGTCGCAAAATCGCGACACTTTTTCCTGCTTTCTCTTTCTCTTCAAACATGTCACGAAATCGTGACCGTTTTTCCACTTTTTTTTTTTCTTCCAACATGTCGTGAAATTGTGATCGTTTTTCCACTTGCCTTTTTCTCTTCCAACATGTCATGAAATCACGACAGTTTTTCCACTTGCCTTTTTTTCTTCCAACATGTCGCGAAATCATGACAGTTTTTCCACTTGCCTTTTTCTCTTCCAACATGTCATGAAATCATGACAATTTTTCCACTTGCCTTTTTCTCTTCCAACATGTTGCAAAATCACGACAGTTTTTCTTGCTTTTTCTCTCTCTTCCAACATGTCACGAAATTGCAACAATTTTTCCTGCTTTTTCTCTCTTCCAACATGTCACGAAATTGTGACAGTTTTTCTACTTTTTCTCTCTTCCAACATGTCACGAAATCACGACAGTTTTTCCTACTTTTTCCGTCTCTTCCAACATGTCATGAAATTGTGACAATTTTTCTTTCCTGTTGTATATGTCGCGATATCGTGACACTTTTCTTACGTATCTTTTTCTTTGATCTTTTGCATATGGGCCACTTCGGTCTTCTTAGAAAATCACTCTACATACTCTGAAAAACCTTTGAACTCCTGTCTTCTACATCTGAATAGCCTTTGAACTTCCTATCCACTGCATCAATAGATCTATCTAACTGTGTTGACAATAATGACAATATTGTTGCTACACCTTGCTCAACAGATCAAAGACAAAGATTGAGCAGATTTGTGTTGTACTGAAGGACAATGTTTAGTGCAGATTTAAGATAGAGTTGAGAGTAATATTTTGAGGTGACAAAGTATAGAAGACACCAATCTCTAGTGGATAGAGGTCCATTAACCAAGGTAGTGACGATAGGTCTTTTGAGTGAGGACATGAGTCTTCAGTGGATAGAGATCCATTAGCCAGTGTAGTGGAGGCAGTAGTTCTTCTAGAAGATCACCAGTTAGAGCATAGGGGATTGGTGTCTCCTATGGATAGAGATCCATTAACTTGATTAGGGTATTGGTGTCTCCTTTGTAAAGAGGTCCATAAAGATTGTAATAAGGAAAGGATTCCCAAGAGATTTTATTTGAGAAAAGTTTATAAAGAATATTTTCTCCATGGAGTAGTCCATATTGGGTGAACCATGTAAATCGTGTCTCTTATGTGTTTGATGCTTACTACTTTAATCATATTGATGTTATCATATGGATTAAAAGGTAAATTTTTTTATCTTATATTGTTAACCCCTCCTCTCAATATAAGTGCAGGTTCTTCAATTGGTATCAGAGTAGGTTTCTCCATGAAATGTCTAATGACTTGGAGTAAGATCCATAAAAAGTACACATGAATTCAGAGAGTGAAGAAGAGACCACATTTGACATAAAAGAGGAATTCTTTGCCGCTTGCAGGAACCTTGAAAATGTTAGAAATAATAACTTGAGTTTGAAGGATCAAATTCAAGAAGATGAAGAAGCAAAAATAGAACTTCTACAGAGTCTCATAGAACTCAATATAAAGGTATAAGAGGGAAATAAAATTGAATAGGATATGATAGATCTATTAAGAGAAAGAGAAAAAAATGTGAAATATTGGAAGCAAAAATTATTTATCTAAGGAATGAAGTTGAAAGGACCAAGGTACTACAAGATATAAAGTATGGGAAACAGAAAGAGGAGTCAAGTCTTCAAGAAGCAGAAACTTCAAACAAAGATAAGCAAGTAAAGTATACTCCAAAATAAAAAGACATCAGGAATGAATAAATCAAAGAAGAACCATGGATGAGAGTTAATAAAAAAAGGAGAAGCACTCAACCATAATCTCAAAGGCATCCAAACAGGTTACATAATTTTTTCCATGGCTATTGCTTTTCTTGTAACAAATATGGTCATAGAGTTGTACACTACATTGGTTATGTGAAAAATGATGTCAATAGAAATTTCAATTCTTTTGCACCTCTTATGGATAATGATATTATATGTTACAAATACAATAATTTTGGGCACAAGGCTAGATGGTGTAAAATGATACTTCTTGAGTCTAGTAAAATAAATACAACTTCAACAACTAGGGAAGAGAAAAAGGGGAATGAAAAGGATAGATCAATGTTAGTTCAAATAGCTCTTCATGCTTAGGATAAAGAAGAACAATGGTATATTGATAGTGGTTGATCTAGACACATGACATGAGACAAAGATAAATTTATTGTACTAAAAGAAACCAATACAGGATTAGTAAATTTTGGTGATAATGGATCAACAAAAATTGGTGGAAGAGGAACTCTGAGTTTAGATAATGGGAAAACAAGAATATAAAATGTACTATATGTCAAAGGGTTAAAAAATAATCTACTAAGTGTAATTCAACTTTGTTATCAAGGTCATACGGTTACATTTCACCCAGATAGATGTGATATAAGAAAATCAAAAACTGGAAAAGTTATTGCAAATGCAATAAGAACTCCAAAAAATATGTATATGCTTAGTGATATCAAAGGGGAAAAGTGTTTTCTATCACAAGAAGATGAGATTTAGTTGTGGCATAGAATATTGGGTCACTTGAATTTTGAAAAAATAGTCAACATAAGCAATAAGCAGGTTGTCAAAGATTTACCCAAGATAAAAAGACCACAAAACATAATCTGTGCACCTTGTCAACATGGAAAGAAAACTAGAACAAGCTTTAAATCAAAGGGATATATGTCATCTGAGTCATTAAGTCTAATACATACTTATTTATGTGGTGCTACTAGAAAACATAGTATTCAAGTTGATAGTTACTTAATATTTTTTATAGATGATTACTCCATAATGGTTTGGGTAGCTTTCCTAAAAGATAAGTAAGAAGCATTTGAAAAAATCAAAGCATTTAAAGAATGGATTGAAAATTAAACTTGCAAGAGGATTAAGTGTTTGAGATATTAAAAAGGAAGATAATTTTCCTCAAATGAATTGATATATTTTTGTGAACAACATGGAATCAAGAGAGAATACTTAGTTGTAAGAACTCCTCAACAAAATGCAGTAGTTGAAAGGAAAAATAGGACTGTTGAGAATATGGCTAGAGCTATGTTGAACGAGTTCAATATTTTAGATGGATTTTGGAGGGAACTAGTCAACACAATAGTATATATAATAACTAGGGCTCAAATGAGGGTAAACCATCACAAGAATCCATATGAGCTTTGGAATGGAAGACCGGCCACTGTAAAACACTTCAAGGTTTTTGGAAGCAAGTGCTACATAAGACATGAAGAGCAAAACTTGGGAAATTTTGATCCAAGACGTGATGAGGGAATTTTTATTGGTTATTCTACTAATATTAAATATTATAGATGCTTCAACAAGAGAACATGCACTATTGTAGAAAGTATAAATATAACAATTGATGAAAAGATAGATTCAAGAGAACCAATTCAGCAAATTGTGTATCAGGAATAAGGAAGTTGTCAAGAAGAGTTTCGTGAGGAATAATAATAAGAAGAGGAATAAACACAAAGACTTATTCCTAATACTCCATCTAGGTATGTATAAAAATATCATCAAGAATATCTAATCATTGGGAATACAAATGAAAGATAGACAAGGATAAGGATAATAACACCATCTCAACAAGAAAATTTTTCTTTGTTATCCAATATTGAGCTAAAATACTTCAATCAGGCAAGTGAAGGTAAGTTTTGGATTAAGGCAATGGACGAGGAATGAGATCAAATAGATAAAAGTAAGACTTGGGAACTTGTTCCATGACCAAAGGATAAAAATGTGACTAGCACAAAATAGATATTCAGGAACAAGTTAAATAAATATGGATAGCTAGTTAGGAATAAAGCAAGATTGGTGTGCAAAGGTTATGTACAGGTAGAGGGAATTGGATTTGATGAGATATTTGCTCCAGTTGCATGGATTGAAGCCATAAGATTGTTCTTAGTATTATCAATTTTTAAAAAATTTCAAGGTATATCATAAGGATGTTACGTCAACATTTCTAAATGGTGTTCTAGAAGAAGAAATTTATATTGAACAACCAGAGGGATTCATATTAATAGATAAACCAGATTATGTATGCAGATTGAAAAATACACTGTATGGTCTAAAACAGGCTCCTACAACATGGTACTCAAGATTGGATAAGTATCTTTAGGAACATGGATTCAGAAAAGGAATAGCAGATAACAACTTATACATCAAAAATGAAGGGAATAATCTACTAATTATGGTTATTTATGTTGATGATATCATTTTTGGGGGAAACAATGATAAGATGTGTAAAGAATTTTTAAATAACATGCAGAATGAATTTGATATGTCTATGCTTGGTGAGTTGTCCTTATTTCTTGGACTTCAGATTTCACAATCAGAGAAAGGAGTATTTCTTTCACAAACCAAGTATGTAAAAGAGATGCTAAAGAAATTCAAGTTAGAATATTGCAAACCAGTCAATACCCCCATAGTTATAGGATGTAAGTTAAGTAAGGATGATGAATCTCCAGAGTCATCAAAGATTATACAGATCTATGATTAGCAGCTTGTTGTATGTTACAACTACAAGACCATATATTATGCAGTTAGTGGGATTAGTGGCAAGGTTTCAGGCAACACCTAAGGAAACAAATGTGGCAGTAGTAAAGAGGATTCTCAGGTTTCTAAAAGGTACTATGGATTTTGGGCTCTGGTATCCCAAAAGTTATAGTTTCACACTCACAACATATATAGATGCAGATTGGGATGGTAACACTGATGACAAAAAAACACAAGTGGAGGAGCATTCTTTCTTGGAGACTATTTAGTCTCTTAGCTAAGTAAGAAATAGGCATCCATATTCTTGTATACAACAAAAATAGAGTATATTACAGTAGTACCCAGTTGTACATAGGTATTATGTATGAAATGAACTCTAGAAGACTTCAAGATAAAACATGATCATCCTATTTCCATATTATTTGATGATACAAGTGCTATAAGTATCTCAAAGAATCCAGTGATGCACTCTAGGACAAAGCACATTCCAATAAAGTATCATTTTTTGAGAGAAAAAGTGATAGATAAACAATTCAGGTTGGAATATATTACTACTAAGGAGCAAATAGCAGATATTTTCATTAAGCCACTTTTGAAAGAGACTTTTGAGTATCTTCGAGGAAAACTAGGAGTAATACTCCCACCCAATAATTAACCACCTCAAGAGGAGGTGGGGGAGGGGCTAAGCTAATAATTTCATTCTTAGCCCCAAGCCCCAAAGGTGATCCTTTACCATTTATGTCAAAGATGGAGAGATTTGAGTAAGGGGGAGATATTTGATTTAAGAGGAGAGCATTGATTCAGGAGAAGCAGTTTCCTAGGGGGAGAAAAATAGAAAAAGGCAAAGGAAATTGTAAAAGGTAATTGGTTTACCATCAATGACAAAGGGGGAGATTGTTGGAAATATGAGCAGTATAATCAGGTTTTGTTTTTATTGATGTCAAGAAGTCAACACCAGAAAGCATTAGTTTTAGTGAGCAACATCAGTTTCAGGTACCATAATCAAGTGCAAAAGGAAGTGTTCTCCTAGGTGGTTAGATGAGGTTTAATGGGCAAAAGGAATGTCAAAAAAAATAATATGATAATAATTTATTGTAATATTAAAGGTGCAAGACCCAGAGATTTAATTAATTATAAATTAATTATAATAGTTTTATTATAATTTAATTTATAAGTTAATTTAATTAACTTTTCAAGTTATTAAATTAATTATAATTTAATTATAAGTTAATTTATAAATTAATTAAAACCCTAAATATAGGGTTATAAATTTTATAATTCAAATTTTTGAATTATCACCGACATCATAGAAGACATAGCCTAATGCATATAAAAGGAGGTAAAACTTTGGTAAATATCCCTATCCGCAATCAAAAGAAATTTGTGTGCGCATTGAGAAAGCAAGTGATCATGTGTTTTGAAAATCGAGTGTGGCAGCATATAGGAAAAGGAGGAGAGCCTTTCGTTTTACATCCCAAAGTGCTTTGTAGTAGAATTGGAAGCAAGGGAGGTTCCAAGTCATTGGTAAATATGATGTGCAGGGATCGAATCCCATCGGTTTGTGTTTTGCAAAGCAGAGAAGGTTTTTTTGGTTTGCACATTTGGAGGAAGTGAAGGATAAGGTGAACGTTGTGTGCCTTTGGTTCCATGAGGGCTTGTAGCCCACATGGTGGGTGCACATCTTGCTAAGGTGCTTGGAGTGGTGAGGTTAGGTGTTTGAAACCCATCGAAAGTGTTTTTCTGGTTAAATAAGGTATGCGCAAATTTTTCTCTTGCTAAGGTTGTAATTTCGGAGGTTGCTTTGTTGTGGAAAATAAATTTTGATTAAAGTTTTTGAGGGAGATATAAGGGGATTAAAAATTAAATATTTGATTTTAATTTTTGGTGATTAGAGTTTATAAAGTTGGATATTATAAGGTGTATAAGGACTTTGTTATACTTGTTGTTAAGTGTAGTGTTATGGTGAAATTATTAAATTGAATATTGTGAGTTTGGATATTATAAGGTGTACAAAAGAGATTTATTACTTTGTATGAAAAATAATATTTGTGAAAATTATTGTGGATATTTTGAAATAGGTTGAGTGTTTATGAGTGTGATGCATATTGAGTCTTTAACAATTATCTATATGTTTCTATGAGATTGGACAAGTTCTAAAGAGGACTTGTGGACAGATTAGTGTGAGCTCTTGTCGAAGCTTACAAGGCATATTTGAGGTAAGTATTTAAGAAGAATTGTGAGTAGAGTTGATTGATTGATTTGTTCAAACCTTGAATTAATGTTTGGAGTAGATCTAACAGAGTTGATTTGTGATTGAGTCAAGCTTTGTGTTAAGGCTTGAGGATAGAGATTGAGCAGATTTGTACTAGATCGAAGGACTATGTTTAGTGCATATTTGAGGATGGAGTTTGGTGAATATTTGAGTATATATTTGTGCCAGATAAAAGATAAATATTGCATAGATTTATGCTATACTGAAGGACTATGTTTAGTGCATATTTGAGATAGAGTTGAGAGTAAGCTTTGGAGGTGACAAAGTATAGAGGATGACAATTTTTAGTGGATAGAGGTCCATTATCCAGGGTAGTGAGGATAGGTGTTCTGAGTGATGACATAAGTCTTCAATGGATAGAGATCCATTACCTAGTGTAGTGGAGGCAACAATTATTCTAGAAGATCACCAGCCAGAGCAGAGGGGATTGGTGTCTCCTATGAATAGAGATCCACTAACTTGATTAGGGGATTGGTGTCTCCTTTGGATAGAGGTCCATAAACATTGTAATAGGGAAAGGATTCCCAAGAGAATTTATTTTAGAAAAGTTTATAAGGAATATTTTCTTCGTGGAGTAGTCCACATTGGGTGAACCACATAAGTCATGTCTCTTATGTGTGTGATTCTTTGTGTGATTCTTTGTGTGATGTTTTGTGTGATTATTACTACTTTAATACTACTGATGTTATCATATGGATTAAAAAGTAGAAAGTTTTATCTTATATTGTTCATCCCTTCTCTCAGTATAAGCACATGTTCTTCATCATGTTTTGGTTGAAGTGGTTGTTAAATTGAATGTTGTAAAATATAAGGTGGAGTAAAAAGGATTGTTTTATAAGCATTGTTGGAAATATTTGAGTGAGTTCTATATGCTTCATTTTTTAATATTTAGAGAACATTTGAGATAGAAAGTGGGAATTATTTGAGTTAGGTTTTGAGACCCATATTGTAATTTTTGTTGGAAGTAGTGATAAACACTTGGTTAGGGTTTGTAAGCAAGTTGTGCTTCATTGGTTGAATCACTGAGTGAAATTATTGAGCATTTGTTTTGAGTGATATTTAAAGTGAATGTGCAAACATTAGAAATTATATTTGTGAAAGTGACAGACTTAATTATTGAGTAGAACATATTGTGTTTTTGATAGAGTACATCATTCTCTATATGTTACAAAGGTTAAACAAATTTTGAATATAATATGTCTAAACTGGTTCAAGTTAAAGGAATTACTTTAAATATTAGACAAAATATTTGATGGCATGGTGTGCAAGATTTGAGATTGATTGAGCATATCTTGTGAGTTGTTTTGAGCATGTATTAGAGTAGATTTGATAAAGTCTTTGTGAAGACTTGAAGGTAAATTTGAGAAAGTCTTGGTGAAGACTTGAAGGCAGATTTGAGCAAGTCTTGGTGAAGACTTGAAGACATATTTGAGCAAGTCTTGTGAAGACTTGAGACAACATTGAGAGCAGGTTTTATTTGTTCAAGCTTTGTGTTAAGGCTTGGGGTAGATCTAAGAAGAGTTGATAAAGCTTTGTTTTAAGGCTTGGGGATAGAGTTAAGACAAAAATTTGTGAACAAAGATTTGCGAGAATATTTATGAGTAAATTTAAAGCAGATTTATACTATACTTGGGATAAAGTTTGGTGCGGATATGAGATAGAGTTGAGAGCAATTTTTGGAGGTGATATAGAAGAGGATAGTAGTCTCCAGTGGATAAAGATACATTAGCCAGGGCAGTGAGGACAAAGGTCTTCTATGGAAAGAGATCCACAAGAAAGATCAGTGGGGTAGAAGTCTTCTAAAATATCATCAACCAGAGTAGAGGGAAAGATTTCTCCTATGGATAGATATCCACAAACCAAATCAAGGGGAAGGAGTTCTCCTATGTAGTGTGATACATGAACTAGCTGGGAAGATAGAGTTCTTATGTCGAGAGAGATCCACAAACCAGTTGAGGAGATAGAGGTCTCCTGGATCAAGTTCCATGAATCAGAGAAAAGGGTAAGGAGTTCTCATGTGGAAAAAAATCCAAAAATAAGAGCATAGGGGATTGGTGTATCCTTTGGACATAGGTACATAAATATTGTAATAGGGAATTGATTCCCAAGATATTTGTTGAGAAAATTTTAGTAGAAATATTTTCTTTATGGAGTAGCCCACATTAGGTGAACCATGTTAAATTGGTGCCTCTATTGTGTGCGATGATTTATTCATTGGTTTGATTATTACTATTGATATTGCAATTGATAATATTGAATAATATTATTTGGGAAACAAAAGTGAAAGTTGATATTATACTGTTCACCCCCCCTCTTAGTATAATATTGTGTTTTTCAATTGGTATCAGAGCGGGTTACTTCAAATTATTTTAACAACTTGAAGGAAAAGTATACAAGAACACAGATGGCATCTCAAAGTGGATCTTCAGAAATTAAGGTACAATTATTCAATGGGAATAATTATGCTTTATGGAATATAATATATGAGACACGACAAGTAGTTGAGGATGGATACACACCTCCATCTAGTCCTCCTATAGATAAATATGGTAATATCCTACATCTGTATAATGTAAAGGCAATGCATATAATCTTATGTGGTTTACATGAAGCAGATTTTGTAAAATTTATTCATTACACATTAGCAAAAGAGATTTTGGAAAATTTGAAAAAATATGAGGCAGACAAAAAGTTCAAGATGGTAAAATTACAAAATCACAAGAAAACATTTGAAGACTTGAATATGAAGGATGAGGAAGACATTGCTACATACTTCATGTGGATGAGGTCATTAACTCCATGTGAAGACTTGGGTTTAAATTTGAAGAATTAGATGTTTGTAAAAAGGTTTTAAGGTCACTCCTTATGAGGTATAATGAAAAGGTTTCAACCATAGAAGAAACAAGAGATATGAAAACTTTGACTATGGATGAGTTACATGGAACTCTCATAGCTTATGAGATGAGAATAGGAAAGGATCCTATGTACAATAAATGGGCAACCTTTAAAGTATAAAATAAGAAAAAAGATAAGAATCCAAATTCAAGTTATGAGTCATCCAGCGATGAAGAAACAAACTATGGTAGAAGGAACAAGAAGGACTCAAGAAAGTACAAATGTATGAAAATAGTTAAGTGTTTCAATTGTGGTAAATATGGTCACTATGCATCTAACTGTACATAAGCTAGAAGTAGTAGTAGTGAAGATAATCAAGCTCCAAAATAAAGGAAATCCTAAAAGAAAATAGTGAGAAAGAATCTAATATGTATGATGATGAGTCAAGAAATGAAAGTAACAAGGAAGAAGACAATGCACAAATAGAGAACAAGGAGCATCACAAAAAATAAAGGACTAAGATACCAATGGGTCCAAGGCAAGATTTATTTAAAGAACATTTGTTCTTATGTAACATATTTGGTCACAAGACTATGTAGTGTAGGACACATGGAAAGGAGTATGGTACTAAGAGGAATTTCAAATATGGACATATATTTCAAGGGTATTTCTACTATTACAATCATTTTGGTCATAAATAAATTGATTACAGGGTTCATAATAGGAATGGGTATGGCTTCACCAAAAGGAACTTCATGATATTTGCACCCTCTAGAAACCACAACATTAAATTTTTTAAGTACAATAATATTGGGCATATGGCCAAGCGGTGTAGAACAGAATTTACAAGGACAAGAAAGAATAGGGACATTCAAAAGGATCAAAAGGATATGTTGAGAAATAATATTGAAAAATAAAAAGAGCATTGCATGTTGAGAGTATTTTTACTTCCACCCAAAAATTAATCACCTCAAGGAAAGGAGGTGGGGAGGGGGCTAAGCTAAGAGTCTTATCTTTAGCCCCAAATGAGTCCTTTTTCCATTGATGAAAAATAGGGAGAGATTTGAGTTAGGGGGAGATCATTCAATTAGGGGGAGAAATTTATCAAGGGGAGTAGAATTGAAAAAGGAAAAATGAATGGTTAAAAAAAATGGGTTGCCATCAATGACAAAGGGGGAGATTGTTGGAAATTTTGAGTGATAAGGTTGTCATTTATTTCAAGAGTTTGGTGCAAAGCAAAGTCTATTTTGGTACAAGAAAAGTGGTAAAATAACTGGTTATAATATTTCATATTATAAGCCAAAAAGGTTGGCTAACAGGGTTGAGGACAAAGGATTATGCCCATGGTTTTAGAGAGAAAAGGAGATATTATAATATTTTAAATATTATAATAATTAAGCAAGGAGGGCTTAATAAAAAAAGATATTATAATAATTAATCCAGGAGGGTTTAATATAAAGATAAAAAAATTGGTGAAAATCCCATGCAAAAGCATTATTTACTACTAGATTAAATAATATAATATTTAACCTAAGGTTAAAATAAAATATTAATTAATTAATAAAATTTTGAATTTGGCTAAGGCGCAAAAAATTCAAAATTACATTGGAGGCATATATTTATGCCGACATGTCAAATACCACCTTGGAGCATATAAAAGGAGGTAACAAAATCACATTTTAATTGGAATGCTTGGTGACATAGTGTATGCGAACGAATTTCAAAGGAAGTGCATGTGAACAAAATCCAATGGGGGAGAGAGGAGAAACATGGATGTTTCTCATTTCTTGATGAGCATAAGGAATAAAGTGAGCATGATAGATAATTCCATGCACTAAGAGTTGGTAGCCCAAGCGGCTGGCGGGTCCTGCGCTAAGTCGTTGGCACAAGGGGGATACGGGTTTCAATTCCCTCCAAAACTAGTTTGATTATTTTACTTTTGGTTTTTTAGAGGCATCAAGTATTTAAGGTGGGAGGCTAATTCTTAGCCTCAACCACTTGGCTAGCACAAGCGGTCAAAGCATTGTGCTTTGTGGGTGGATTTCGAAGGGTCGATTCCCATCCGTGATGAAGGCAATTAAATTTTTTGTATAAGGTATGCACGTGGTTGGTTTATGATATATGTGCTTCATTGTTAATTGCTGACTATGGTATATATTGGTGGATGATTAATTTAGCCTATGGTTTAAAAACTTAGGATATATAAGGTGAAATATTTTTGCTATAATTTTTAGGGTTTAAATATCATTTATTTAAATATGTTAAGTTTGGAGTGATAAGTTTGTGAAAGGTTTTATGATTGTAATATTTTTTTTATATGAAAATGGAGTGAAAAAATGTTTTGAAAGTGTGGAGATAAAAGGTGTAAAAGATATTTTATTTGATTGTAAATTGTGCTTTATGAAAGGGAAATTATTGAGAGAATTTTGAGAGCTTTAATGAAGTGTCTTTGAGAACTAAGAGCCCTAGAGTATTATTTTCAGAAATCATTGAAGAAAATTTATGAGGACATTTTGAGATAGACTATTGTTATCTAACCTTGGTGTGGTACAAAAGGAATTGGTTGTGAGTGAGATAGGTTTTGAAGACATATCTCCATCAAAGAAAAAAGGTATGGGCACATCATCTTTTGTTTGAAGTGGTTTTTGGATTGAATGTTGTAAAATATAAGGTGGAGTGAAAAGGATTGTTTGATAAGCATTGTTGGAAATATTTGAGTGAGTTCTATATGATTCATTGTTGAATGTTTAGAGAAAATTTGAGATAGAAAGTGGAAATTACTTAAGTTAGGGTTTGAGACCCATATTATGCTTTTTCTTGGAAGTAGTGTGAAACACTTGGTTAGGTTTTGTAATAAAGTTGTGCTTCATTGGTTGAATGACTAAGTAAAATTATTGAGCATTGGTTTTGAGTGATATTGAAAGTGAATGTGCAGAAATTAGAAATCAGATTTGTGAAAGTGACAGACTTAATGATTGAGTAGAATATATTGAGCTTTTGATAGAGTAAATCATTATGTATATTTTCTAGAGGTTAAATGAATTCCAAATAGAATATGTCTAAACTACTTCAAGTTAAAGGAATTACTTTGAATATTAGACAAAGCATTTGATAGCATTGTGTGCAATATTTGAGATTGATTAAGCATATATTATGAGTTATTTTGAACATGTATTAGAGAATATTTGAGCAAGTCTTGGTAAAGAATTGAAGGTAGATTTGACCAAGTCTTGGTGAAGAATTGAAGGTGGATTTGAGCAAGTCTTGGCGAAGACTTGAATATAGATTTGAGCAAGTCCTGTGAAAACTTGAGATAAAATTGATAGCGGGTTTGATTTGCTTGAGATTTGTGTTAAGGCTTGGGACATATCTAAGCAGAGTTGATCAAGCTTTGTGTTAAGGCTTTGGGATATAGTTAAGACAAAAAAATTTGAATAGATATTTCTAAGCAGAGTTAGAGAAAATTTATACTACACTTGGAAAAGAGTTTGGTGCAGATCTAAGATAAAGTTTAGAGAAATATTTGGAGGTGATAGAATAGAGGATATTAGTATCTAGTGGATAGAGATCCATTAGCCATGGTAGTGAGGATAAAGGTCTTATGTAGAGAGAGATACACAAGCCAGAGCAGTGGGGACATAAGTCTTCTAGAAGATCATCATCTAGAGTAGAGGGGAAAGAGTTCTCCTATGGATAGAGATCCACAAACCAAAACAAGGGTAAATAGTTCTCTTGTGGAGTGTGATCCATGAACTAGCTAGGAAGATAGAGTTCTTCTATGAAGAGATATCCACAAACTAGTTAATGATATAGAGGTCTCCTGGATCAAGTTCCATGAACCATATAAAAGGGGAAGGATTTATCCTGTGGAGAGAGATCCAAAAATTAGAGCATATGGGATTTGTGTCTCCTTTGGATAGAGGTCCATAAAAATTGTAATAGGGAATTAATTCCCAAGATATTTGTTGAGAAAACTTTAGTAGAAATGTTTTCTCTTTGGAGTAGCCCACATTGGGTGAACCACATTAAATTGGTGTCTCTATTGTGTGTGATGATTTTTTCATTACCTTGATTACTACTATTGATATTTCTAATGATAATATTGGATAATATTGTTTGGTAAATAAAAGTGAAAATTGATCTTATACTGTTCACCCCCCCTCTCAGTATAAGCTTATGTTCTTCATTTATAGCTCAAGATAGCACAAGGTTAAATGGGTAATTTTTGCCATGCTAGGCAAGTTCTGCTATTTATCAAAATCTTACCATGCATTGGGTGGAAGAAACCTCCAATTTGGACCTCCAATTTGTAGATTTGTGCTCAAATTGATGCGCCCTCAATCTATCATAAATCAATGGGCAGGATAAATGGTAAAATTTGATTGCCATTTATCCCACCCTTGAATTTTTAAGAGTCTAGGGGCTTGGTTACCCCTCCCATGGGCAGATATTAGTGGTTGTCGTATCCTGGGATGGTTTTTGGTGTCCATCCCTGGATGGGATGGCCATGAACTAGTGGCAGTATTGAGGTGGGATGGCCATGACTACATGGTCCAAAACTTCTCAAAAGTGGTAAGAACCACTATTTAACCCCTGAGGGTTTCCCAAGGAGACCATATGGTGCTAATAAGAGCACATCTTGGTAGTATAATTAGATTGATGCAATTTTAGTGTCTATAGTAAGATACTACTTGGATACAAATTTTTCCACATATGTGCAATGGAACTAGTCTCATGGATGTTACTCAAAAGTGATGTTTGTTGAACCATTGTTATTCAAAAATGATGTTATTGTTGTCTTAAAATATATTTGTTGAGTATACCTTTGATTTCAACACCATTAACTTCCACAATTTTACTAAAATTCTCAATAAGGATACCCGTATATTTAATAAACAACTCTTGTGTAGAATTGTAATAATTGCAAGGACCCCAGAACAAAGGGTTAACCACACCCATGGCCTCAAGCATCTCGTGTATTTGAAATAAATCTCTTATCTCATTTGTCAATGATTCTATTATTTTGATCATTTTTTCTTAATATTGTGTAAAACAACTTCATATCTATTGTGTGTTACACATACTTGTTGAACATCAGTAGTAACTATACTTGTATGCCTTTCATAACAATATAGAGGTATCATATTTCCATAAATATTAATACAAATATTATTATTGAAGTCAAACTTCAAAAAGCTTTTTGCATCATTCACATTTGTTAATATTTTCTAACTTTAAAAGAAGAGATCTGTAAAATTGGATTTGGACACATATAACGTATCAATAATAATACATATTTGCTTTCTTATCCTCATGAAATCAATGATATAGATGGATCTCTTTTATGCAATTTTAGTCAATATGTTCATTTCTTGTAACATTGGAAGAATATCACATAATTTTAAAAGAGTTTCCAAGTTAGTTAAACGGAAAAAAATATCATTTGCCTTATTAACTACCCTACTATTTGCATACATAAACCTTGTAAAATATTTATATTTTGTAAAAACTCTATGTGCAAGTTGACACAATTAAATCCACCTTGTATCCACATTTTCAACATTTTTTCCTTCTATAACTCCTAGTGCAAACTGTTGAAACTTTGCAAACCTTTTTGGACTGTAAGAAAAAGAAGAATGTATTTCACAAATAAGGTCTTCCACTCTAGAATTTTTTTTCAAAAGTGCTCATGATTTTATATGCAAGATTCACTCTATGATCCATGCAATGAATTGATATCATATATGGGGAAAGTAAGGTTTGGATTTGAACACATAGGCCATTCCCGTGCCCTTGCATTATAGTATCACCATCAACTCCAACGTAAATTAACTTTGTGGCTATGTCTATATCATTCATTCTAGTAATTTACTTTAAACTAGTCAGAACAACATTATAGATATTTTCTACATTTAAACTTTCCACCATATTATGTAATCCTAGAAAACTAGGCCACCTTACATGATTTTAAAATATGTACACATGCATGCAAATCCAGGATGTGTTATCCATAAATAATAGGAAGAAATGAATTTGGAAATTTTTACTTTCTCCCTTAGGTCCTCCTCAACTAAATATAGACATTTTTCCATTTCCCAACAACTTTGATTTGATCAAGGGTAACTAGGAAGTTTTTGCACATCAACTAGTTGAAACAAGTGCTTATAATCAATAATATCATACATGGGTCTACCCTTTTTTAGAATACTATATCCAACAATAAACTACAAATTTTTTGAATGTAAAATGGTATTCTGTATTTTATGAAATTAGGTTTCAATCATTCCACCTTTCTTAACAAGGGATTGTTGTTGCTTTAAGTGATTCTCACATTCTATTGCATATCTGACATGCATACATTCTGATGCATCCTTCCACCTAACATCTTTATTAATTTTACCATCACTTCCTATAACTTTTACATAAACTTTGCCAACATGTTTTCTATTGTATCTTTCTTATTTTGCAGCCTATGATCCTTACCTAGTTTCCAACTACAATTTTTGCATCTACATTATTTTTTATCAACTTGGTTGTCTATAGTCAATACCGGATCAATCCAAGATTTTTTTCCTACCCATTCATTCTTAAATGACCTTCCAATAACCAAGTTAAATTATGTCTTTCTCTTTTTAGAATTTTTGCTTGAATATTCATAAGAATTTTGTAGTGTATTTGATTTATCGCTTTCATTTCAACTTGCATATCTTGGTGAGGAATATCTTCAAGTGTTTGTTGGATGTCATTGTTAAGAGAATTTTCATTAGAAGACATATCTTGGTGAGGAATATCTTCAAGTAAAGGCTTATCAGGTTCAACATGGTATTCTGCATAGTAGCATACAATAATAATATTTATCATTTTTGGATTTAAAAAAACTAACTTACAAACAGTAAAAAAGATTCATATCATTGAGAACATATTGAGAACTAACTATTTGAGGAATAAAGCAGTATTGAAAATAATTACAGAATATACAACTAATTATTTAGAAGTCAAAAATCATTTCTACCTTGAATTTGTATGAATGTCGATGGATTGTTTGATTTAAGCATATGGCTAAAATATTTGAGGATACTATTTTTAGAAAAATATTTGGCCCCCTTCTTTCCATCACTGGTGGGTGACATTTTACTTGTAAAGAAAGTTGTTTTTCATATTATTTTTGTTATACCTCAATATAATATTATAACTAGAATAAAAAGATGGTTAGTTTCTAGATAATACTAAATTAGGGAAAAAAAGTGCACCAAATGATGTGAAAAAATATGTGTATCTACTCTATATCACTCGTGAGCACCAAAAAGGAAACATGCATGTAAAAAGGAAAAAATACCAAAAAAAGGAAATGAATCAAAGCAAGTCTCTTCTCATTAATTTGTTGGATCAGATCCAAGGTTACACAATAGTCCCCTTGAGGGCTCAAAATGTGATACAATTTTTACAATATTGGGTGCCCAAATACCAAGTCTTTCACGGAATCCGGGTGCACATCCAATGTATCTCCGCATACCCACAATCGAGGTGGGTGATACAATGCCTCTGCTACTTGTATATAGGTTATCTTATGTATGATATTGCCTCCATAAGCCTTATGAGGACCTGTAACTACACACAAGGAAGCAAAAATTGGTCAAATAGCAAGGGTGTATGGTGAAAACATGCAATCCCCATAGGGGCAAAATGACATATGAATTAAAAGTGCATCAAATGATATTAAAATGACTTGAAAAATTGTAGATATGTTAAATAGAATGTTTTGGAAGGATATCATCCAAAAAATATCATAAATTGCATCCGTAGACCCCTCTATTTAGCGCCACCCACTTGCAACCTACGAAAAGGAAGAGAACAAATTATCAAACCTGCACTTATGCAAAACTCATGAAATTTTTTTAGTATGCATAAAGTGACATTTAAAGACAACCCATATGATCATATTTTCAAATTGGATCCCGGATCCACCTGTATCAAACTAGGGTGCCCACATGGGCCATATGAGCCTATAGAAACTTATAAATACTATAACTCCTTCATTTTAAATCCAAATAAATTGAACTGTAGCATAATGAGACAATGTAGAAAATTACAAATTAAAAACATTAATGAAATTGTTTAATAATTTACCCTCGTCCTGGGGGGGGTGATGGTGACTGTAACTATTTTGGGGGCACCCTAGGAGGGGATACCCACCAAATATGACCACTTTTTGTTACCATGTCACTAGAATATGTTCCTAAACAACCTAAGGTGTGTTTTAGTTGAATTTGGTGAATAAATTCATCCAGATGGAAAAGTTACTCTCGGATTACCTTCTTGAAGTCACTCGGTAACCTCCTTGGAAAAAGGGAGATTATGAGGGCAAAAATGTGCAATAAGGTTAGGGGAAATCTTAGCAGAAATTTGTTGCACATCCTAGAACTCCTATCTATGTTTTTGTGTGGATATTGAACCCATTTTAAAGCCCAAAGGGGCTTATGTGCAAAAAGGCATGCAAGGCCATGCATGGTAGGAGGTGCCACTTGTCAAACTGGAGGCATGCACCGGATGGGGAAGAGAATATAAATTTTGGGCATATATTATGAAGCATGTCACAAGGACTCAGTGCCCTCTGATCCGCATGCTCCAAATGGCATGCTAGATGATAGTTTTTGGGTGCCATTTGGCCCAGATTTGGCTTTTTATGGGTCAAAATTGCTCATCGTCCCACCTTGGGACGATAATTCACCACTGTACCACCCTAGGATTATGGTAACCATTGAAGTAGGAAAAAAATGTGCACCAAATTATGTAAAAAAATATGTGTATCTACCCCATCTCACTCATGAGCATAAAAAAGGAAGCATGCATGTGAAAAGGAAAGAATACCAAACAAAAGAAAATGAATTAAAGCAAGTCTCTTCTCATTAAATTGTTTGGATAAGATCTAAGGTTACATATAATTCCCATTTAGGGCTCAAAATTTGATACAATTGTTACAATATTGGGTGCCCAAAGACCAAGTCTTTCACAAAATTCGAGTGCACATCCAATGTTTCTCTACGTACCCATAATCGAGGTGGGTGAACCAATGCTTCCGCTGCTTGTATCTAGGTTTTTTGATGTCTGATATTGCTTCCTCAAGCCTAGTTAGGACTTTAACCTGCACACAAGGAAGCAAAAAGAGGTCAAATAGCAAGGGTGTATGGTGAAAACATGCAATCCCCATAGGGGCAAAATGGCATATAAATTAAAAATGCATCAAATTATATCCAAATGACTTGAAAATTTTTAGAGATGTTAAATAGGATGTTTTGGGAGGATATCACCCAAAACATATTTGAAATTGCATCCGTAGACCCCTCTATTTAGTGTCACCCGCCTGCAACCTATGAAAAGGAAGACAACAAAATATCAAACCTGAACTTATCCAAAACTAATTAAATTTGGTCAATATGCATAAAGTGACATTTCAAGACAACCCATATTATCATATTTTCAAATTGGAGCCCGAATCCACCTACATAAAACTAGGGTGCCCGGATGGGCCCTATGAGCCTGCAAAAACTTATAAATGCTATAAATCCTTCATTTTAACTCCAAATCACTTGAAATTTTAATTGTAGCATCATGATACAATTTATAAAATTACCAATTAAAAAATTTAATGAAATTTTTTAATAATTTACCCTCATCTCGGGGGGGCGATGGTGACTACAACTATTTGGGGGGCACCATAGGAGGGGATCCCCACAAAATCCAGCCACTTTTTGTTACCATATCACTATAATATTTTCCTAAAAAACCTAAGGTGTGTTTTCATCGAATTTTGTGAATAAATTAAACCAGATGGAAAAGTTATGCTCAAATTACCTTATTGAAGTCACCCGGTAACCTCCTTGGCAAAATGGAGATTTTGAGGGCAAAAAAGGTGCAATAAGCTGATGGTAAATATTAGAAGCACTCTATTTCATATCCTATAACTCCTATCTATTTTTTTGTATGGATATTGAACCCATTTTATAGCCCAAAGGGGCTTATGTGCAAAAAGGAACGCAAGGGCATGCATGGTAGGAGGTGCCACTTGTCAAATAGGAGGCATGCATTGGATGGGGAAGATAATATCCATTTTGGGCCTCTATTATGAAGAATGTCATAATGAATCAGTTACCTCTGAACCACATGCTCCAAATGGTGTACCATATGACAACTTATGGGTGCCATCTGGCCCAGATTTGACTTTTTCTAGGTCAAACTTGCTCACCATCCCACCCTGGGACGATGGATCACCATCCTAGGGTGGGATGATGGGAATCTACCATCACCCTAGGGTGTGACGGTGGTCAATTTTTGGCCAAAACATCCCAAAATTGGCTTGGTAGCCTCCAAAAACCTTTTTGGAGTGGCTAGAACCACTATGAGCCTCATGATGGCTTCCCAAGGGTCCATGTGATGTCAATTTGATCATTTTTTGTGGGTGCTTAATCAAATTTACCATATTTTAGTGTCTACAAATACATACCTATTTCCTTCCATGTTTTATTGTGATTTTTTCAGTGTATGCCACTATTGCATTTTCAGGTGATAGCACTTGTAACTGATAAGAGCACAAAAATAGTCAATATACAAATTCAAATTAAATTTAGAAAAAAAATTGTGTATGCAAAAAATAATTAGAGATACATATATGGAACAATATCATATTATAGTATAGAAAAGCATTTACCAAAGTGTTTACCTATTTATAATATTATAACAAAAAAATAGATATGAATAGGAATAGGGAATCAAATATTTTTAGTAAAAGGACAAAAAAAATAGAAGATAACATGCAAAACAGTGCAAAATAGAGAAAATATTTGAAATAGAGCATTGAAATATTTTCTACAACTACTTCAAATTATATTCAGAATGTCCTAAGAGAAACAAAGAACCTGGTGTAGAACAAGGTTCAACAGTCTATTCTGGTGTAGAACATGTTTCAAATAATGCTCAACATGCATAACAAGATCCATATATCAATCTAGTGTAGAAGACAAAATGTAGATTAGGGAAAAATAAAGAAAAACATGTAAAATAGAGCATTGACATATTTTCAATAAATGATAGAAAAATAGCAAAATAAAAACCCTCAATTAATTGATAAAAAGTAAATCTTATTACTACAACTGCTTCAACTTATAATCAAAATGTCTTAAGAGAAATAGAGAAATTGGTGCAGAATGTAGTCCAAAAGTCTGTTCTAGTGTAGAACAAGGTCCAAAAATCAACTTTGTATAGAACGGGGTTCAAATGATGGCCTAATACAGAATAGGGTTCAGAAGTTAACATAGTGCAAAATGAGATTTGGTGATCGACTTGGTGTAGAATGGGGTTTGAAAGCCAATATGGTATAGAATGGGGTTCAGTGATTGGCTTGTTGTAGAAAGGGGTTCAAAAATTGACCTAGAGCATCACTAGGTTTGGTAATCAACCTAGTGCATAACGAAATATGAAAGTCGACCTTGTGCGAAACTAGGTTTAGAAATCGGCCTTGAATAACACAAGCTTATACTGAGAGGGGGGGTGAACAATATAGTGCCCATTTTTTACTTTATTTCCAAACCAATATCAATTAGTGTTCTTAATTGCAATAACCAAATATAGTAGTGTGCATTAATGACATAGATAACAATAGTAAAAAAGTGCACAAATCACCACACACAATTGAGACACAATATTTAATGTGGTTCCCCCAATGTGGGGTACTCCACAAGATAATATCCTTATAATATTTCACACAGAAATAAGGATATTTATGCCAATACAAATGATTACTTTGATCTGCTCAAAGCTAGGTAATACACTAATCTGCTAGGTAGGCAATCCACTAATTTTCTTTAGTAAGCTCACCAAGAACTTGCCCAAATCTTCTCTAGCAATCTCACCAAGAACTTGCCCAAAATATTCTCTAACAATCTCACCAAGAACTTGTTCAAAAATGCTTCAGCAAGCTCACCAAGAACTTGCCCAAAATTTGCTCTAGCAATCTCACTAAGAACATGCCCAAAATTTTCTTCAGCAAGCTCACCAAGAAATTGCTCAAATCTACTCAACAAGCTCACTAAGAACTTGCTCAAAATATGCTCAACAAGCTCACCAAGAACTTGCTCAAAATCTGCTCGACAAGCTCACCAAGAACTTTCTCAAAATGCAGTCCCAAAATTGTCCACAAATATGTCCCAAAAGCCTTCTCAAAGGCTCAATCAATCATACACAAAAATTGCCACAAATCTGTCCCAAAATCCTTCTCAAAGCCTCAACCAATCATGCTCAAGTAGCACTCAAATATCATCCACAAATATATGAAGGCAAGGCTCAATGATGAACTCAATAATGAATGACAATGCACTCTACAATGAATGACAACAATGATTCACAATGATCTCAAATCAAATCAATCTCAGCTCAACTTAAGTCTTATAGAAGCATAAAGAGAATTGTTAGAGACTCAATATGTTATACTATCAAAGCTCAATCTCAACTCAAATCAGAATTATAGAATTTTTTGTTTCATGGGACTTGAAAAATCACCTCACACAATAACTTGACTAGGATCAATCAAATCAAATCAACCAAACACAAAAATGGATAACTCTTTCTCAAAAAACCCTAGTCCAAGCATGTATCAACCAACTCAAATGTTTCCAACAATGCTCAACCACAAATCTCACATAACAATGATACTCATGTTCTTTTTTACCTCAAGTTATTTGCATAACCAATAGGCTTCAATGACTATGCTTATAAAACAAGGTTTAAATACAACTCTCAAACAATAAATCCTTGAAGCATTCAACCAAACACTTTCAAAAAGGAAACCACAATCAATCCTTTTCTCTCCAATGATATTTCAAAAATCAACCACCATAAACAAATTCAATGGATAATATTGCTCATACCTTTTGATGCCTTATTGGATGTCCACTAAATATGCCACACTCAACAAACTTCTTTTTCAACTTTCAACAAGGGTTAGATATCATGATTAATATCACAACAATAATATCCAAATAACACCTTATCACTCCTACTCAATAAGATACAACATGTCCCCTCATGAAATAATTAATCACCTTTGAAAAAGAACAAAACAACCTTCACTTTTGAAACCCTTTACAAAAAAATTAATATCTCTTTACATACACCCTATTTCTCTCTCTAAGAAATTTAATCAAATTGCCCTTGAAATAAGATTTCCAACGATATATAATATGATATACTTTCAAAAGGAGAAACACCAAAAATATCTCTTTTTCTAAACAAGCATCACAACCCTTATTCCTCCTAGGGCAACTTTAGAAAAATAAAATATATTAAAAAAAAATTATTAACTTGCCTCTGTACCTGACGGGATTTTATCTCATAATGTCTCCTTGCTTAGCACCTTAACCACAACCAACCTACCGTTGGGCCACACGCCCTCACCTATCCAAAGGGACATGAACAAAAACTTAATAGTGCTTCGAGCGCTTCAACAAAGCAAATAACCACGACAAGACTCTATCGTAGGACCTCCTATGTAACACACCGCGCATGAACTACTAGGCCAAAGAAGCCTATGTGTCTTATTAAACTTTGTGAATGATTTTTCAATAGACCAAAGTCACACTTCTCTCTCTTTTCGCAATTCGTTCCCCAATCAAAGGCATTTGAGAAATAAGTGCTGCAATTATTTGCCTAAGCTGTTGTTGGCATATATATATGCCTTTCATGTTTTTTTAGACATAGGCACTATACATTAATATATCATTTCCTCCTTTCTTTAGTAGGCGCTTAAAATTAATATATTTAATTTTAAAATTTAAATTTAAATTTTAAATAATTTAAAATTTAAACTAAATATTTAAAAATAAATAGCTCCATCACCGAGGCACCTTTTTTGACGAAACAAAAATCCAAATTGGGTTTTAAGAAAAACCCATTTCAAATATGACATCCATTATTTTAAATAAAACATTTTAGTTTGCCTTCCTTGGTTTTTACAAAAACCTTGTATATATCCATGCTCTCCAAAATATTATAAATGCTTATTTATGAAATGCTTTGGACACCAAAACTCAATGTGATCCATGTGACATCAATGACAACATAAAATAACTCAAATTGCGAACAATCTCCCCCTTTTTTGTTGATGGAAACACATTTAATGCAAAAACCACAATCACTGCAAAAACCATCTTTGATAATCAAAGCTACTCCCCTTGACTCAATACTCTCTATGGAGGCTGCTCTCCTTAACCCAATGCTCTCCCCCTTACTCAAATATCTCCCCCTTTGACATCAATGGCAAAAGTAACACCTATGGGGCCAAAAGATATGACTCTTAAGCTTAGCCCCCTCACCACCTTCTCTCTTGAGGTGATTAATTATGGGGTGCGAGTACTTTTACTCCCATATATTATCTCAAATGCTAAAACGTTTCTATCGGTAATGGTTTTGTAAATATATCTGTAATATGATATTTAGTAGGAACATATTCCAATCTTACTTGTTGCTCTGTAACCTTTTCTCTTAAAAAGTGATACTTGATTGGAATGTACTTTGTTTTGGCATACATTACTGGATTCTTTGAGATAATTATAGCACTAGTATTATCACATAGAATAGGAATGGAATGATCATCTTCTATACTAAAATATTTGAGAGTTTATTTCATCCATAATACCTATGAACAACATGCTGCTGCTGCAATATATTTTGCCTCTATTGTGAAAAGTGACACTGATGGTTGTTTCTTGCTCAGTCAAGAAACGAGGCAATCACCAAGAAAGAATGCTCCTTCGCTTGTGCTTTCTCTATCATCAATATTTCTTGCCCAATATGTATCTATGTATTCTGTGAGAGTGAACTTATTGCTTCTAGGATACCATAGACCATACTCCATTGTTCCTTTGAGATATCTAAGTATTGTTTCACTACTATTACATGTGATTCTTTTGGAGCTGCATGAAATACTCCCACTAAACCAACTTTCTATATTATATTTGGTCTTTTGGCTGTAACATATAACATGCTACCAATCATAGATCTATATAGAGTTTGATTTGCATCAGGTGATTCATCATATTTGCTTAATTTGCACGTAGTAACCATTGGAGTACTAACTGGCTTACTATCTTCCATTTTGAATTTATTCAACATCTCCTTTATATACTTTGTTTGTGAAAGAAATATTCATTTTTATAATTGTGAAATCTGTAATTCGAGGAAAAAGGTTAATTCACCAAGCATAGACATTTCAAACTCATTAGTCATGTTTCTTGCAAATTCTTGACACATTCTGTCATTGCTACCCCCAAAAATAATATCATCCACATAAACTTCCACAATCATCAAATAGTTTCCCTTATTTTTAATATACAGATTGCTATCAATTGTTCTCTTTCTGAAACCTTACTCTCGAAGATATTTATCCAGTATTGAATACCATGCTCTAGGAGCTTGATTTAAGCCATAAAGAGCCTTCTTCAATATGTATACATAATTTGGCTTATCTGCTTGATTAAACCCATATGGTTGTTCAATGTAAACTTCTTCTTCTAAATGATGATTCATAAATGCTGATTTGACATCCATCTAATATACTTTGAAATTATTGTAGCTTGAAAGTGCCAAAAACATCTGTATAGCTTCCAATATTACAACTGGTTCAAAGGTCTCATCAAAATCAATTCCTTATACTTTTGCATATCCTTTACACACCAATCTTGCCTTGTTCCTAATGACTTGACCATCTTCATTCAGTTTATTCCTGTAGACCCATTTAGTACCAATTACGTTTTTTCCTTTTGGTCTTGGAACTAATTCCCAAGTATTACTTTTTTCAATCTGATCTAGTTCTTCCTTCATTGCTTTAATCCAACATTCATCAATTTCTGCCTCTCTTAAATCATTTGGTTCTATCTTGGGTAGTAGTGAAACATTCGGTTATTCTATTGAGCCTATGATTCCTCTTCTTGTACATCTTACATCAAGGTTACCAATGATCTAGCCCTCTTGATGATTTTTTTGAATATATCTTGATGAAGTTTTGGAGAATATATTCTGAAAATCTTCTTCATCTGAATATTCACCCATTTATTCCTAACAAATTTCTTCTTCTTCAAGAATATCTTCTTGATATGGCTCATTTATTCCTGTTCTTTCATCAACTTTGAAATTTATACTTTGCACCATGGTATGTGTTCTTTTATTGTAGCATCTGTAGGCCTTACTCTTTATAGAGTATCCGAGAAAAATACCTTCATCACATCTAGGATCAAACTTGCCCAAGTCCTTATCCTCTATTTTGATATAACACTTACTTCCAAAAATTCTGAAGTAGTTTACCGTGGGAGGTCTTCCTTTCTAAAACTCATATGGAGTCTTATGTTGCTTTGTTCTAACTTGAGCTCTATTCATAACATAGACTGTTGTACTGATTGCTTCCTTCCAAAACCCATCTAAGATTCTTGATTCATTTAGCATTGCTTTGGCCATATTCTCAAGAGTTCTATTATTTATTTCTACTACTCCATTTTGCTGAGGAGTCCTGGCTATTGAGTATTATTTTCTAATTCCATGTTCTGCACAAAACTCAATAAATTATGTAGAGATGAATTCCCCTCCTCTATCTGATCGCAAATACTTGATCTTATTTCCTGTTTCATTTTATACCATTTCTTTTAATACTTTGAAATGCTCAAATGCCTCTAATTTATCTTTCATAAAAACAACCCAGGTCATTCTAGAATAATCATCTATGAACAACATAAAGTAGCTTTCACCTTGCAGGATTTTGGTTCTCATAGGACCACATAAATCAGTATGAATCAATTCTAATACCATGGAAGAGGAATATTATTTTGCCTTAAAATTTGATCTTGTTTACTTTCTGAAAGCACTGAGGATACGGAAGCAATGGCGTACCGGGTGCGATGCAAACAAAAGCAAATGTAACGCTAGCTCCTACGAATGAAGAAAGGACTAAAGTGCATGAAAAGGGAAAACAAACGAACTGAAATGAGATATAAAGCAAATGTAAAGTGCAGCCCTTTTTTTTATTAATTTTTCTTTGAGATCAGGTTACAATACGTCTCCTTCCTTTTTAGGGGCTAGGAGCGTTAGATATAGTTTTGTTACACCACGGATGGTACGCTTCCCTTCGGGATCTTCCGCGTGCCCACATTTGAAATGGGCGGGCCAAACGTCATCGCCGCTTGCGTGAATGCATCTATAGTTCCTTGCTACCCCTCCGGTGTCGAGATCCTACATTCAGAGAAATAGCAAACGATTAATAGCACCTGCGGATGGAGGGAAACATGCAATCCCCAAGGCCTCCGGTTAATGCATGCATGAAATAATTAAAATGGTAATCAAAACATGTCAGAATAAGATGAAATTTGGATAGAAGCATGCAAACACCATCATGAACACACTGCAAAAGGAACAGTCAAGAAATCTATTGTAGATTTCTAATCGCTCCGGGGTGGGACGATTAGGACTGTCATAAAATGTCAAAAAGCAACCTCCTAAATGTCCCATCCAGAGGCCTCCAAAACACCTACAAAGTTGGGGTTAGGAAAAATAGGGCATTTTGAGATGACCCGGAAGGTCGGATTTTGCAGATTCGGCCCCGATCACCCTGTATCCGAAGATGCTCCCTGTATGTTAGTGAAAGCGAAAAACAATGAAAACACAGTCAAAACTCATCAGAATGGCATGAAATTTGAATGGCAGCATATATGAATGACATAAAATAAGATGCAAAAGAAATAGTGAAGAAATCTTCTACAGATTTCTAATCACTCTGGGGTGGGGCGATTAGGACTGTAGTAGTGCGAGGGGGCACCCGAGGTAGGACGCCCATCGTTTGGGGCTTGGTTTCGACACCAATCCACTTGGGATGGGTCCAAAACCTCCTAGGGGGTTGTGTCAACAAATTGGGTGGGGTATTGTGGCCAAATGTTTGGGTTTTGGGTCTGGATTGCGCTTCCAATGTTCACCCAATAACCTCCCTTCCAAAAGAGAGATCAAGGATGTAAGAAGCACAAGTGAGGGGTGAGGATGTAATTCGGCAGCACTCCATTGCTCCAAATGCTCCTGCTCTATCCTCTTTTTTGGGTGAGAAGACTCACCATTTTATAGACCTGAAGGTCTACTTTGAATGTGCATGCAGGGGCACCACTTGGCCATCATGCCTTCCCAAGGGAGAGAAGATTCCTCCCTAATTAAGGGCTCCATGACTGCCTCTATGACTGCCTCTTTGAGCTCAAAAATGCTCACTCGCACTCCCATGCATTGAAGGTGGAGTTGAGTGGTGGATCTGAGCTGCCATTTGTCAAGGTTTGACCTTTTTCCCATCAAACCTGCTATTCACCCCACCCTGGAGCGATTGCTGCTAATCATCCCGGGGTGGGGCGAATAGCATTCTAATCGTCCCAGGGTGGAACGAGTAAGGAGCAGGGTGCTTGAAAGGTGCCAAATTGACCTCTGACCTTCCAAAACTACTTTGGGAGTGGTTAGGACCATTTTTTAACCTCTAGGGGCTGCCCTAGGGGCTATGTATGCCAATTCGATCAGTGCTTGTATCCACATGATCAGATTGGTGTTGTTTTGGTGTCTACAGATGCCCCTTTTTGGGATGCATTGTGCATGGCGCAGTGCTGAGCAAAAATAGATAACCAAAGCACTAATGATTAGGGTTTCTTAGTAACCTAACCAAATTTTGATGCCCCAAGTATGGAAAGGGCACGCATTCTTGAATCCTTGCTTTTGACGAGCTAAGGAGCTTAATTCAAGTGTTAACCTTTTTTGGTGAGGTGTTACTTGATCTTGGACATTGTTCAGTCATGAATAGGCAAAGGGCGCAACCTTTTGTCTATGGGAACCTTGAGTTCATGATTCTAGAATGCCAAGTGTTTGATCAGCTTGTGATTATTGCTTGTTTGCTGCCCCAAGCAGGAGCGTGATTGTCTTTGTCAATGATTCTTTGAATGCATGCCATTTCCTTGATTGGGTGTGTATTTGTTGATTGGTGACTAAGTGTGACTACCCCCTCAAGCGACGAATCGATGAGGGAATGACCGAAATGAGAAAAGTGATGAGTCACTTGACCCAAGATGACTTTTGTAAGGGTGCCTTCAGTTTTTTTCCATTGAATGCTTATGCAGTTTCCCAACAATCTGACCTATTTTTGGTGGGTTTTAACCCTTTTTGTGACGCCTTTTGGGGATGAAATTGTCAAAAATCCATCCTCCCGTGGAGTGGTCCAGCTATGGTAGCCTTCTTAGGGAGTAGGATATTGATAATTTGTGGCCCTGACATCGGTTTTGTATGCCAAGAATGTTAGGTGCAAAGGTGCCTTTGTTCGGCAATGTTATTGCTATTTTTGGGTGGGTTTGGACCCTTTTTGTGACGCCTTTTGGGGATGAAATTCTCGAAAATCCTTCCTCTCGTGGAGTGGTCTGGCTATGGTAGCCTTATTAGGGAGTAGGATAGTGAGGATTTGTGACCCCAACATTGGTTTTGGATGCCTTGAAGCATAGGCACAAAGGTGCCTTTGTTCGACAATTTTATTGTTGTTTTTGGTGCATTTTGGATGCAGTTTTGGTTGTTTTTTATTTTCTTGCTCTATAATCATCCCAGGGTGGGATGAATACCAGTTTTGTAATCATCTAGGGTGGGACGAGTGCTAACTAGAGTGCTCATCCCTAGGGTGGAACGATTACAGGCCTAAGAGCCTATATAAGGGCCAAAACTAGGTTTTGGGCTCATTTGCAATTGTTTTTTCTAGCGATTTGGAGTTGTGAGGAGGAGGAGTTCGAGTCTACGTAGCGGAGCGCTATCGAGATTTCATGGATACCATGAGTGCACGGACCAGATCTTCGAGTGGCGGAGCCGAGGCAAGACCGGTAGGTGCTCCTCTTTATTTTGTTTGTTTTTATTTTATAGTTCAAAATCGTAATTAATTTATTTTGTATTTCATTTTTCTGTTTAAACTAAGATCAAAACCCTAGTTTAATTGTTTTGTATTTGTATTTTGTGTGGCATTGTTTAAACTAAGATCAAAACCCTAGTTTTTTAAAAATTTTTTTATTTTTTTATTTTTATTTTTTTTTGTTTTTTTTAGTTTAAACTAAGGTTAAAAACCCTAGGTTAAAAATTTTGTTTTTATTTTGTTTTTTGTTTTGTTTTAGTTTAAACTAAGGTTAAAAACCCTAGGTTAAATTTTGTTTTTATTTTGTTTTTTGTTTTTTAGTTTAAACTAAGGTTAAAAACCCTAGGTTAAAAATTTTGTTTTTTGTTTTTTAGTTTAAACTAGGGTTAAAAACCCTAGGTTAAAATTTTTGTTTTTATTTTGTTTTTTGTTTTTTAGTTTAAACTAAGGTTAAAAACCCTAGGTTAAAAATTTTGTTTTTATTTTGTTTTTTGTTTTTTAGTTTAAACTAAGGTTAAAAACCCTAGGTTAAAAATTTTGTTTTTATTTTGTTTTTTGTTTTTTAGTTTAAACTAAGGTTAAAAACCCTAGGTTAAAAATTTTGTTTTTTGTTTTTTAGTTTAAACTAAGGTTAAAAACCCTAGGTTAAAATTTGTTTTTATTTTGTTTTTTTTTTTAGTTTAAACTAAGGTTAAAAATTTGTTTTATTTTGTGTTGTTTATTGATTTTTTTGAATGTTTGTACTGTACATTTTGTTAATGTTGTTGTACAGTTTATTAAATGTTTTTGTTGTATAGTTTGTATACATTGTTGTATATTTGTTTTAGTGTTGTACAATTTTTTTTGTTGTCATGTTTTAATGTTTTTGTGTTGTTTTGTTTTGTAGGTGGTGAAGAGTCGGTACCGTCAGTCGATGGTATTTTTTGATGCATGGGATGCGCTGACTGTGGCGGACTGGGATTGGCTTGATGCCCTTGGGCTCAAGTAGGTGACTCGGTTAGAGCCTGTGGTGGGGGATCGGGCATATCTGACTACCTTGATCAATTTGTGGGATCCCTGCACCAACACCTTTCATCTCCCAATAGGGGAGATGATAGTGACTCTGGAGGACGTTTATCGGATTCTATGGATTTTGATAGATGGGCTGCCCATTCGGATGACTCCTCGGGATCAGTGGATGGTGGTGCTGACATGGTGCTTTGGGCATGCGACAGAGATGGGGGTGGATGGGGTGGTGGAGAGGGCAGAGGGGGACTGCCTGATTGGCAGGATTCTGGTGCGGTGGTGGTTTGAGAAGGGCGTGTTGGGGGTGAGGCATACATTGCTTATGACCCTCATCTCCAACATGTTGCTTCCTAACTCCTCAGGTGCGAGGTTCCCTTGGAACCTACTTGAGGTAGTGTTCAGATTGGTGGAGTGTTCGATGGTAGCACCACTGATTATGAGGTGGGGTCAGATGCTACTGGCATAGTTATATGATGAGTTGTACGAGGTCCATTGTCGGAGGTGGAAGGGGATTGGGTGCAGCTACCTATTGCAGTGTTGGGGATGGCAGCACATAGCTGTGGAGTGGCCGTAGGGGTTGCCTTGGACCACTCGAGGAGAGATGGTGGATAGGGAGATTGGCTATGCTGCCCTATGGTGGAGGTCCAAGGAGTAGGGGTAGAGTCGATGGTGGGCAGGTGTCATGGGGCACTATGTTGATGCCTTCTCATGTCTTGCTCTAGGAGAGGTGTTCTAGCGGCCATACCGGGACTGTCTAGCTTGGCCTGAGGTTGGGGAGTGGCTTCGATGAGTGCGCATGGGGAGGTGGCTGATCGGGTAGCATGAGACCGAGCAGGAGTACTTCTCGTACGTCCGGGTGACTCGATAGTTTGGGGTGCACCAGGGATTTCGGGTGAGCCCTTGATCTATCGATGTCGGGGTGACGAGAGGACTTTGGCCTGGCCGATCATTGAGTCATTGGGTGAGGAGTCGGATGTAGTGATTGATGTCCTCAATGTGGACAATGTCGGGGTGACTGTCGAGTATGACCAGTGGTGGACGATGCGGCGATGGCGGGGTGAGGGGCCTCTAGGAGGTGCGGATGCATAGGTGGTGAGGATGTAGAGGCATCGGGGGAGGGTTGGGGAGCTCCGCTCGATGATGCGGATATGGTGGAGGTTGACGACTTGATTGGGGATGACCTAGGGGTTTCGGAGCAACCGGATACATAGGACGTTCTAGAGTAGTGGGTGCTGGAGTAGCATGCCATCCTGGAGATGCCCATGCCTCATGTAGTCCTGGGGGATATGGAGGCTAGGTATCATGCTGAGATAGCATGATTGGAGGAGCTACTATGGAGATGGGATGAGGAGCACAACATCGAGAGGGATCACCTATGGGCTCAGTTGGCATAGCGGGATGAAGCATTGGTTGCATACCATCGATGGGATGTGGAGTGGGGTCGGTTTTGGGTGGAGTTGGAGGTTGAGATTATCCACCTTGGTGGACAGTTACCTGAGCTCACTGGAGGTGGATCTTCACGCCGAACGAGAGATAGTGAGACTGAGCAGTCTGCTTCCTCTCATCGCAGGAGGGTGGGTGAGGGTAGCGCTAGTGGGCATGATGCGGGGGCTAGCAGCAACCGCCCTGAGAGGTCCCATAGGACCCACACCACTAGGGGTAGTTCCAGTCGCACCGATCCTGCGTGATCATGGTGGTCGACTCCCTAGGCTTGGGGTTTTTGATTTTTTGATTTTTTTGTGAGGTCAGAGGACCGACTTATTGTAGCCTACGGGTATTTTTGGTGATATATATATATGACTTTCTTTTTTATTATACACTTGTCATGATTTATTGTTACTTTTATGCACATTTATTTACGTTGATGTATGCATGTGTTATTATGAATGCGATGTTTCTAATTATATGATGTATGCATATGGAATGGATGAAATGATTTGTTGATAACTTGGCGGTGGCACCATAGACTGTATAGGATTTACTGGCTTTCTGTACTATGTGATGACTTTGCATGTGTATATTTTTTTGTTTTGTATTTTCTGATGGTGATGTAAGAATGGAATGTACTACAGTTGTTCTAGAATGTAGTTAAGGTTTTTTCGAGACTCGGATGTTTTAACTAACTAGCCAAGACTGTACATTTATCTTACAAGACTTTTGAACAAGGTATGAATCAGACTTGAGTTTGACCAAGTTATTTCACATCCCTGTGTGTGCGATTGAATTTGTTTATGTGGTAGTTGTCAGGATACCGCCAAGTGCCAGATAGGCTATCAACCAAACTTGTATTGAGGATCACCTAATTAGCTCCACTAACTCCTTTGTTGTATTTAGTAAGATTAATCTACGGTGCAATCTAGGATACCATAAGCTAGCTCATCCACATGCAAACATTGATCTGTACATAGTTTAATGTGACAGATATATCGTCATGCGGGAGGTTTGCCGCTAGTGACCAGCAGGCTATCCACCAAACCGGTATTGAGGATCACCTCATGACCTTTCGAATGCTGAGAGTTCCAGGGATTCAAGTTCGACTCCCTTATTTTCTTTACTTTTATTGGGATACTTGCTCTCGTATGTAGTGATAAAAATCACTGTTTATTTTTATTTTTTTCTTTTGAGCAAGGGATTTGAATTTTGAGTGATGAGAATCACTATTTCTTGTGCCTTTTGATGTATGCACTTTGAGGGGTTTGGATATCAAACTTTGGAGTTTGTATTTTGAATTTTTGCAATTCTTTGATGTTTGCAACCCTTTGAGAATTTTGGGATTTTTGATAGTGGTGAAAACCACTATTTATTTTGGGGAATTGGGTAGGGAAGATGCTTGTCCTTTTGCCAACTCTCAGCATTCTTGGGGTCATTCGCACAGGGGGATGAGCAAGATAACCTTTTCATTGTATGGTATCCTAGATTGCTTTGCAGGTTTCATCTTTCGTTCACACAACTTGGGAATTTTTATGTGTTTTAACTTGTGTTGGGATGCTACGTAACAAGGTGTGATCCAAGGAAAATTCTACCTTTGTAAAAATCTGTCTGACTTTGTACAATTTTTGGCTAGAAATCTAAAGACAGCTGAATGACGAAAGCCCGAAATACATTAGAAGACAATTGATTATGATATGGTGAAAAATGTGGATGGCGTTTATTTTTGCTGGACTATTTACAAAGTGGAAAAATGTGGAAAATGATGGAATTGCCGAGTAATTATAGTCTATGGTGCATTTGACCTGTATGACCAACAAATATGCAATGTATGTTTGCGATGCCTAATGCAACTTATTTTTTTTTGTGTTTTGATTTTTAAGAGTATGCATGGAAGTGAGATGCAATTTTTTTGTTATTTTTTATTATTTATTGTTTTTGAAAATTCTTTATGGTTGGTTTATCCCGAGTGGGTGTGGACCGAGTGATTCTTTCGGATCCTTGGAGGTTTTGACCAAAGGGATTATAGATACCTTTGGGGCATTTTGGGTGACCAAGCGGTTGTGGGAACCCTTGGGGCTTTTGGTTTGACCAAAGGGTTTATAGATACCTTTGGGGTTTTGGGGTTGACCAAGCGATTGTGGGAATCCTTGGAGCTTTTGGTTTGACCAAAGGGATTATGGGTACCTTTGGGGCATTTTGGGGTTGACCAAGTGATTGTGGGAATCCTTGGAGCTTTTGGTTTGACCAAAGGGATTATGGACTTTGGGATTTTGGGTTGACCAAGCGATTGTGGGAATCCTTGGAGCTTTTGGTTTGACCAAAGGGATTATGGGTACCTTTGGGGCATTTTGGGGTTGACCAAGTGATTGTGGGAATCCTTGGAGTGTTTGGTTTGACCAAAGGGATTATGGGTACCTTTGGGGCATTTTGGGTTGACCAAGCGATTGTGGGAATCCTTGGAGCTTTTGGTTTGACCAAAGGGATTATGGGTACCTTTGGGGCATTTTGGGGTTGACCAAGCGATTGTGGGAATCCTTGGAGCTTTTGGTTTGACCAAAGGGATTATGGGTACCTTTGGGGCATTTTGGGGTTGACCAAGCGATTGTGGGAATCCTTGGAGCTTTTGGGGTGGGCCATGGCTCTTTTAAATGTGGAATGGCCTCAAATGACTGATGTTCAAGGGTTCTAGTTCCTTGATTCCTTCAAGAGAGGTGAGTCGGTATGTTCCAGGTCCTATTTTACTATCGATGACATAAGGACCTAACCAATTTTCCATGAACTTATCCCTTAAATGGGGCGACAAGTTAGAATTTTGTTGGTTCTCTTTTAAGACCAAGTCACCAACCTGAAAGTCCCTCAGGTGAACTTTCATGTTGTATGCTTTCTTAAGTCGCTCTTGATAGATACGTAAATGCTCGAGAGCATTGATATTTCGTTCATCGAGCAACGTAAGCTGGTCTGACTGGGCTTACCATGCAGTGTCATCATCGATGAACTCTTGCATTGATATGCGTAGGGAAGGTATTTCCAACTCGAGAGGCATGACTGCCTCGGAGCCATACACCAACGAAAATGGAGTTGCCCCAGTGGGCATCCGAATGCTAGTGCGATAAGCCCATAGAGCAAGTGGGATTTGAATGTGCCAATCCTTATGACTATCTATGACCATATTTTTAAGGATGGCAACTAGCATTTTGTTTGATGCCTCTGCTTGCCCATTTGCCTACGGATAATAAGGTGTCAAAAAACTATGCTAAATTTTGTACTTTGTTGTTAAAGCATGCACATATTTGTTCTTAAATGACGTCCCATTATCCGAGATGATCTTGGATGGAATACCAAAATGACATATGATGTTATGTAAAATAAACTCCGCAATGCGGGTCCCAGATCGTAGAGGTAAGCGAAATTGCTTCCACCCACTTGGTGAAGTACTCTGTGGCCATTATGATAAACGTGTGATGACCTGACGATGTAGGGGAGATCTTTTCGATTAGATCTAAGCCCCACTATAAAAATGGCCAAGCCGATTGGATCGATTGCAAGGCCTAAGAAGGTACATGTGTCAAATTAGCATGGTGTTGACATTTCATGCACTTCCTTACATACGCGCAACAATCTCGCTCTAAATATGGCCAATAATAGCCCATGCGAAGAATGCACTTTGCGATGGCCATACCGCTGAAGTGGCCACCGCATGTACCATCGTGCGCTTGGGTGATCACCCAAGTGGACTCTTGCTAGTCCAAGCAATGGAGGAGGATCCCTTCATAGCTTCGATGGTACAAAATGTCTCCTAGCAAGACATGTTTTGCCACTTTCTATTTGAATGATATTTTCATGGCATGCATCAATCCAAGTGGGAGGTTACCTAGCTTGAGGTAGTCTCTTATGGGTGTGTACCAATCCTGCTGATCAAAAACCTCGATGGTATGAACGACCAATCCCTCTTGAAGTTCATCCCTAGCAAAATTTGAGCGGGAACGAACTTGTAAGAATAGCGTTGTGTTGCTATTAAGGGGAATAGGGGAGAACAAGGACCCCTAGTTGGCATGATTCAGGCTATCATGGATTCGAGAGAACTTATCCTGAGATGGTTCAATCTGGATCAGGTGGATTCTTGGCGTTATGTCAGAGCTTGCACGCTCCATCATGGATTGCGATAATGTTTTGACTTGAATGGTTGTCATCTCACCAGAAGGGTCTTGCGGGATTAGTGACCCCAAGGAGGCCATAGTGTCCGCAAAATGATTCGATGATCGAGGGAGTGCCTCGATGTCGTACCATTCAAGTTTTTCTAGGAATTTATCCACAAGGGCTTTGTATGCCTACATAACTAGGCATTTACATTGGAATACCCCTTTCACTTGGTTGACGATTAATAATGAATCACCAAAGATGTTCAAGCATTTGATGTTCATGGTGATTGTTGTCTGAAGACCTATGAGCAAGGCTTCATATTCAGCATTGTTGTTGGTGCACGGGAAATCAAGTTTAAATGATAGAGGCATTGGAGCCCCTTGCGGTGTGAAGAATATGATTCCCACGCCACCCCCTTGCTCACATTTAGAACCATCAAAGAATAAGGTTATGTCGGCCTGTGACTCAGGCTCATCAGAATCTGGCGATTCTGAGACATGGAAGACCCCATCATCGGGTAGCTCTATGGTCAGAGGTTGATCGTCTTCGAGAGGAGCCTCTGCTAGTTGATCGGTGATGACTTGACCTTTGATGGACTTCTGTCCAATGAATTCGATGTCAAACTCCATCAACAACATGATCCATTTTTTCATGCGGCTACTATGATAAGTATGACTCATCATGTACCACAATGGATTCTCCTTAGACACAACATACGTCGTATTGCTCAGCATGTAATGGCATAGCTTTTTGGTGGCAAATACCACTGCTAAGCATAGCTTCTCGATGTATGCATAGTTAAGTTCATAACTGACCAGGGTGCGGCTAAGATAGTAATTAGCTTGTTCTTTATGTAGTTCATTTTTTTGGGCTAGCATGGCACCCAGTGCCACCTCAATAGCTGAGATGTATAAATAGAATGACACTCCTGGTCTAGGTGGTGCCAATACTGGTGGTGAAGCCAAGTATTGTTTAATGTCATCGAAGGCTGACTGGCACTCGTCATCCCAGTGAAATGCTACCCCCTTGTGTAATAATTTATTCATGGGTCGGCACTTGTCAGATAATTGCGCTATGAAGCACTTGATTGACGTGACCTTTCCCTACAAGCTTCTAAGCTGCTTGATGGTGGTTGGGGGAAGCATTTCAAGGATTGCCTTGACTTTATTTGGATCTACCTCGATGCCTCATTTTGAGACTATGAAACCCAAGAGTTTTCTAGATGTGATGCCAAATACGCACTTCTTGGGGTTTAGTCTGACTTTGTGTTCGATGAGGCGATCGAGGATCTTGCTTAAGTCATCCAGATGATCTGGGCACAAAAGAGATTTGGCCAACAAATCATCCATATAGTCTTCCAAAGTTTTATGCATGTGATCATGGAAGATGTATGTCATAGCGCGTTGGTAGGTGGCACCAGCATTTTTAAGGCCAAAGGGCATGACCTTATAACAAAATGTCCCCCAAGGCATTGTGAACGCCGTTTTGAGTTGATCATCGGGATTGATACGAATCTGATTGTATCCCGAGAAACCATCCATGAGGGAAAGCATTTCATGGCCTACTGTAGCATCTACCAATGCATCGATGCTAGGCAAGGGGAAATCATCCTTGGGACTCGCTTTGTTTAGATCTCAAAAATCGGTGCATATGCGAATCCTCCCATCGGGCTTCTTGATGGGTACCATGTTGGACAACCATGGTGGGTAATCCACGCAGATGACAAACTATGCATCCAACAACTTTTGTAGCTCATATTTTACCATTAAGGCTACTGTTGGGTGCATCTTACATAGTTTTTGCTTGACTGGCTTGACTGTCGGATCAAGCATTAGATTATGCATGACTAGCTGTGGGTCTAGCCCCGACATGTCTTTGTAGGACCATGCAAAAACCTCCTTCTTCTCTTTGAGAAGGGCAATGTAATCGACTTGCTCTTTGGGGGATAGACTTACCCCTAGCTTGATGATTTGTGGATTCATTGGATCAGAGCCGATGTCTACGTCAGTCATCTCTTCGACTGACATGTGGGACCCATCCTCCAACTGGTGTGGAGTTGGGATCAGGTGGATATCATTTGCTAAATTTAGATCTACGTTTGGAATGTCGGGTTCCTCTTCAGCATGGAAGATATCCTGAGTTGGTCTTGGGGTGAAATGAAGCATCTCACCGCAAGGCCAGTACTCTGATGGGGATGGTGGTGAGTTAGCATGATCCTAGTCTATGGCATCTAGGTTTAGATACAATGGTCATGCTGGATCGGTTGGATTGCGGATGGGGGTGGTTAAGTCAATGGAGATCATGTTGATGAAGTGAATTTGGTCTCCATTACCATGTGGGTGGTGACTCGGACATCCTTGGTGATCTTTGTGCTCTGGATCTGGCTCTATGGGTATTGGCACAAATGGATCGGCCCTATGTGCGGATAAAAGGATAGGGTCTACCCTTGGCACTGATGGCTCTATAGGGTCTCTGGGTGGAAGGTGCTCTCTGTATGCCTAAAGTGGCGGGTGCAGCACTTGGTCTAACTATGCTTGGTTTAGGTGCCACCTATGCCTTGGCCCCATGTTTAGTTATTCAAACATATCATCAATGTCCATGGGGTATTCTCATTGTTGCTGCCGCATATGGTTGAGATATGCCATCTCAGTCTCATCTTCATAATCACTATCAGAGATCCATAGGCCTTCATTGGCTCTGACAACTATTTGTGGCATGTGAGGCTCGTTCTGCTCGAGCAAGTTGATTTGGTCCCATCGAGGTTGTTCCGCTCTCTACGGGAGGACTTGATTCTCTTGAGGTGGCATTTGCTCGATTGGAGCATTGAAGGGGAACATTGTCATGAAGTTCTCCTGATAGTCATCTATGGGCATCACTTGCGAGTGATTGCTATCAGACTCGAAAGGGTCCCAAGGTGCTACCTCATACTCTGACTCATCTTCTAAAGATCCTTCTTGGCCTTGTCTATATCCCTTTTGGAGGCAAGTTCTTGAACTTTCCCCTTTCTCGATCAAAGGGGAGGAATTGTTGAGGCCCACAAGGTTGGTTGTTAACAATGGGAGATAATCCCCCAATGTGTATGTTGTGTTAGGATTGGCATATGGATCTTGTGCCAACCCATCCTTGTTGCCTAGCCCTAGGCCTTGCATGTTCTCTACCAAGATGTCAAGGGGTAGAGGGTGGTTGAACCCTACTCCTGATTTGTCGTATGACATCTGATATCTTGGTTGACAAAGAATGCGCACCCCTTGTTCATATCTGCCTAACCCATATCCATGCCAATTACATTGGCCAAGGTATTTCAAAGCGAAGTCTGGGTTGGACAGATAGTTGACGTTCTCAACAAAGGGCTCTTCATCCTCTTCCTCTTGCAGGTAAGGTTCAATGCCATTGTCGAGGCCCCCATATACAAAATTTGTCTGATTTGGTGGGTAGCCCAAAGGGACAATAGTGTCGATGGGGAGGCGAGGTCTCCCCATGTCCTGCATGGACTCAAGCGTGGGTGTTGCTACAATGTTCCACACTAGATACTCCCCCAGGCCCGTATTGGCCATCTCAATGGTGATCGTTGGCGGTTGAGGGGGAGGGAATGGGAGTTCTTCCTGGGTCCACTCCATGTCGGGTGAACTAGGCATCTCGACTTCCATTCGGCTAGGCACCTCTTCGGTAGAGATGGTTGAGACCAATGGTGGTGCCTCTTCCAGGGGTTTCTTCCCATTGTCCTTCGATGTGGCCACCGTAGGTGGCATCGTTGGTGAAGGACCAGATGATGAAGATGGACCCGATTGGGGATTTGAGGGACTTAACAGTGGGGATGTATGCAGAATCAGACCCTATTTGGATGGATTCAACTGAAAGTCCAAATGTGTCGATGGAAGGGTCGATTATGGCATCAGCTGCACCACATTGCAATACTTGAAGGGCTCTAAGTCTATCGGGACTACATGCACTTGCCCTTCGTATGTGTACTTTAGGCATTGATGGGCTATCGAAGGGACACACTTCATGTCCCTGATCCAAGGCCAGCCCAACAAAATATTGTAGGCCATCTCACCTTCCAAGATGTGGCACAATGTAGGAATAGTCTTTTGTCCCACTTGGATGGGTAGGACAATTGTGCCAACCATCGAGCATATCACGTCATTGAATGCTCGAAGGGTATAGGTGGAGGCCACAATGTGAGATGCTAGCAACTTGAGGTGTTTCAATGCCACTATTGTGATTATATTGTTGGATGAGCCAGTGTCCACCAACACCCTCTTAAATGGAATCTCGTTGACCCATGCAATGACGTGCAGGGGTGGATCCACCATATCACCAGTCACCAATTTTAGTTCATCTTCTCTAAAGGTGATGACTGGTTCTGTACATCATTTTACATGTCCCACAAAGTTGTTGAAAGAGTTTGCTTCATGGGGCTGTAGCTCGATGGCTTTGAGTATCTCCATTAGAGCCTCTCGATGGGGCGGTGATTGTTGGATGAGCTCATAGATGGAGAGCCTAGCCGACATGGTCCTTAAACTTTGGGTAAGTTTAGTCTAAATCGTGGCCACTGGTCTAGGTGGAGGAGGTTGCGTAGGGTGTTGTTGAGGTTGTGACATTGATGGAACCTCTCCTGTAGCTATAGCGGGGGCAGCTGTGCTTGGATACCTCTTGTTCCGTGTCACTATGCTTATCATCCCTACATACCCTTGCATGGGGCAGTTTTGTGTCACCTCATTGACTTGTAGAGTCTTTGCCTATGCATCATGGGTAGGTAGGGGGTCTTTGAAGACCTCCATCTATTGGTTGTTTGGTGCTACGGGATTATCCACCGCTAGCATTTTGTTGTCTATTAGGTCTTGCACTAAGCTTTTGAACTTCCAACATGCGTAAAGGTCATGTCCTTTCTGTCGATGAAATCTATAGTACAAGTCTTCCCTATAGCCCTTGGGTTTTGGCACGTTGGGGTCTACGGGTCGACTTTCTGGTAGGTTTATCAAGTTTGCCATGGACAAATGGTCAAACAAGGAGTCTTTAGACTCTGTGAAGGGTGTGAATTGTCGCCTAGGGTGACGTTGCTGATTTTGCTCTTGCCTATGATTTTCCTTCTCATAGGTGTCAAGAGGAACTGCTTGATAATTAGCCTTTGGGGGCTGTGTTGTCTGTGCAGGCTTTGGTATGTTTATAGCAACCTGATTGACCATAGTGGGTTTTGGTTGCGTTGACCCAATTTTGGCATTTTTGGGCCACTCTTTCTTGCATGGCTTGGCAATCTCACCATCTTGTATCTTGATCTCCTCAATGATTCTGGCTTGCGCCAGAGCTTCCTCGAGAGTGGCATATTGTTACAGCTGTAATAGCATGGAGATCGATCTTAGGCAACTTTTCGAGAACATTTGGGTCAGATCGGCCATGGGAGGGAGGTAAGGAAGCTTTGAAAGCAACGTTCTCCACCGATTTCCATAGGCCACCATGGTCTCTTCCTCATACTTTCTGAGGCTAGCTAGGTCACTTAATGATGCCTTCTTCTTGGTATTGAAGGCAAAACATTCAAGGAATGCATCCACTAGTTGGTCCAGGTTGTTGATGCTATGCTTCGACAACTGGGTAAACCAATCCGAGGTAGGGCCTACGAACATGGTTATAAATGTTCTTAGAAGCAAAGCATCATTGTCCTGAATGCCAAAGCATTGGCTCAGGAATCTTGTCACGTGCTCTTGGGCATCCTCATCCCCTCTAAAGATTGCCAATTGAGGCATTTTGAAGTGTTCAGGGTATGGGGGTGCCGGTACTGAAGGATGCACCGGGTGACTATGGAGCTGGCGTAAAGTGGGATTTTGGGGCCCATAAGTCTTGGTCTCCATAGACTCTAAGTGCTCTAGCAACGCTTTGTATGCATCAAAAGATTTGATCTCTTCCTCCTTGGTTTGTTCCCATTGTGAATTACAGGGAACTTGAGGCCTATGGAGGGGCAACCGGGTAGCACCCCCCCTACCTTGGTAGGGCATTTCAGCCCACTCTTCTTCTTGCTCGAATTCCTCATAGGCTTCTTGAGGAGTTCCTAGGCATGACCTATAAACATGGGTGGGTGCCCATGGAGGGTGCCCATCATTGGCTCTAGGGGTGGTCTCCCGCTCAGGTCTAGGAGGTCTTGGAGGCAACACTTGATAAGGTCATGGAGACCTGTCTCGCACCAAGGGGTTGTGCCTCTCATACAACTCTATCCTATGCATGCGAGGGGTTGGGACCCTCTCAGGCATAGTGTTCTGGAGCAACTCATCTGTCTGACATCGAATGCACTCTTTGCTAAGGTGATACAGGTGCTCTAACTATTGTTGGTCTTGCTCAAGCTGCATGATTTGCGCTTGGTGGGCGGCATGTTTGGCAAATGCCAAGTCGATTTGTTCCATCGTCTTGAGTCTAGGAGGCCTAGATGCCTCCCCTACACATCTATCTCGGTCATGGTGATCCGAGATCTCTATAGGTCACTTCCCTCTATCGAGGTTAGCGGCATTCACCCGAGGCTCTGGCCTTAGTAGGTGATCCTGATAAATAGCAGGTGCGAAAGCGCATTGTTCCCATGCTGTGTATTGCTCTTGAGGAATGTAGTGGTTTTCCTCATGCTCCCTTTCGTATATGTGAAAGGGGCGGGCAGAGTTGGCTCACCCTATCTGAAGAGCCTTGCACTCTGGATTTGGCCTATTGTTTTTGATAGTAATAAGGGGTAGAGGAGGGATGATGTAATCATGTGGCCCCTCCTTATGGACCCTATGTTGTTCTAGCACTTCATCACATGGTGGCCACTCATAACGAGTGTCTAAGGGAGCCCTCCCATCTATGTTGAGTGCCACGTGTATGGACTCCTCCTGAAAGGGTCTATGTTGCATGGGCGTGCCCCTCGAAGGGGTGCCTCTATAGTCCCATTCCATCATGGTATGATGTGGACTATTTTGTGGGTCAGGCCACCAAGGTGGTATGACCAAGTCCTTGGGGCTATAGCGGAGGTGACTTGTGCCCCCTTGTACACTTTTTGCAGCTTCTGCCCATGATTGGGCTTGGCTACGGGTGTACACCATGGTGGTGTCTCTCTACAATATATGTAGGTTTTTATCTTCTTTACAATTTTTTATGCTACACTAAACAAAAGGGGACCACACAATCAAAGCAATGATTATCTCGTTTATAGATTAAAGGTGTGCCCTAGATCTGGTTTAGTGTGTTTTGATTTTGTGTTGAAAACCTTGTAAAGAAAATTTTGTTGTATATGCAATATGAGGGCTCTTATATCTCCCAAAATGGTTGCCCCTTCAATATACCACTGCTAGGCCATTATACCGAACCTCTCAATATACCCTCCCTTACGTGAGGGAAACTATTGGTATGCGAGAGCAGAACAATACGTGGAACATAGGCGGTATGAAAGGGGAATCACCCTATTTTTGACACCTACCATAGAAGACTTATCCTCATGCATTGGGAATCACCCCAGCTACACTTGGTCAGCTTTCATCAGGATTTACGTCTAGCAACAGTAGCGATCAGGGTTATGTATGCAAAAATTCAAGCCAAGGTGGTGATGAAATCCACCGTTGGTCTTGATCAAGTGTTGGGGTTTTACGACCAACTCCTTGATGTTTAGATTATCACGTGGTGTGTGGGGTTCTTTTTACTTGCACAAAGAAAGAAAACATGCAGTAAAACTTTTCTATGCAAGCAAAGAAAATAGAAAAATCATAGAAATAGAGACAAAAAATTATAGAGGATGTTCAGAAAACCTACCTCTTCTCTGCCCAAACCGGATGCCTCTGAGTTTCTACTCAAAAAATGCATAGAGAGCTAATCATCCTAGGGTGGGATGAATAGCAGATATGTATTCATCATAGGGTGGGATGAATGCCTTATTCATCCCGGGGTGGCATGAATTCTAGTCTGTATTCGTCACAGGGTGGCACGAGCAGCAGTCCAGTGCTTGAAGGATTAACACCTGCAAACAAAAACACAAAATTTTGATCAAAAATTTGATCCCAAAATTAGGGGACAGGGTCCCACCATGATCGCCACTGAAAGCACTAAGGATACGGAAGCAATGGCATACCGGGTGCGATGCAAACAAAAGCAAATGTAACGCTAGCTCCTACGAATGAAGAAAGGACTAAAGTGCATGAAAAGGGAAAACAAATGAACTGAAATGAGATATAAAGCAAATGTAAAGTGCAGCCCTTTTTTTTATTAATTTTTCTTTGAGATCAGGTTACAATATGTCTCCTTCCTTTTTAGGGGCTAGGAGCGTTAGATATAGTTTTGTTACACCACGGATGGTACGCTTCCCTTCGGGATCTTCCGCATGCCCACATTTGAAATGGGTAGGCCAAACATCACCGCTACTTGCATGAATGCATCTGTAGTTCCTTGCTACCCCTCCGGTGTCGAGATCCTATGTTCATAGAAATAGCAAATGATTAATAGCACCTACGGATGGAGGGAAACATGCAATCCCCAAGGCCTCCGGTTAATGCATGCATGAAATAATTAAAATGGTAATCAAAACATGTTAGAATAAGATGAAATTTGGATAGAAGCATGCAAACACCATCATGAACACACTACAAAAGGAATAGTCAAGAAATATACTGTAGATTTCTAATCGCTCCAGGGTGGGACGATTAGGACTGTCATAAAATGTCAGAAAGCAACCTCCTAAATGTCCCATATAGAGGCCTCCAAAACACCTACAAAGTTGGGGTTAGGAAAAATAGGGCATTTTGAGATGACCCAGAAGGTCATATTTTGCATATTCAGCCCCGATCACCCTGTATCCGAAGATGCTCCCTGTATGTTAGTGAAAGCGAAAAATAATGAAAACATAGTCAAAACTCATCAGAATGGCATGAAATTTGAATGGAAGCATATATGAATGACATAAAATAAGATGCAAAATAAATAGTGAAGAAATCTACTACATATTTCTAATCGCTCCGGGGTGGGGCGATTAGGACTACAGTAGTGCGGGGGGCACCCGAGGGCAGGACGCCCACCGTTTGGGGCTTGGTTTCGACACCAATCCACTTGGGATGGGTCCAAAACCTCCTAGGGGGTTGTGTAAGCAAATTGGGTGGGGTATTGTGGCCAAATGTTTGGGTTTTGGGTCCGGATTGCGCTTCCAATGTTCACCCAATAACCTCCCTTCCAAAAGAGAGATCAAGGATGTAAGAAGCACAAGTGAGGGGTGAGGATGTAATTCAGCAGCACTCCATTGCTCCAAATGCTCCTGCTCTATCCTCATTTTTTGGGGTGAGAAGACTCACCATTTTATAGACCTGAAGGTCTGCTTTGAATGTGCATGCAAGGGCGCCACTTGGCCATCATGCCTTCCCGGGGAGAGAAGATTCCTCCCTGATTAAGGGCTCCATGACTGCCTCTATGACTACCTCTTTGAGCTCAAAAATGCTCACTCGCACTCCCATGCATTGAAGGTGGAGTTGAGTGGTGGATCTGAGCTGCCATTTGTCAAGGTTTGACCTTTTTCCCGTCAAACCTGCTATTCGCCCCACCCTGGAGCGATTGCTGCTAATCATCCCGGGGTGGGGCGAATAGCATTCTAATCATCCCAGGGTGGAACGAGTAAGGAGCAGGGTGCTTGAAAGGTGCCAAATTGACCTCTGACCTTCCAAAACTGCTTTGGGAGTGGTTAGGACCACTGTTTAACCTCTAGGGGCTGCCCTAGGGGCTATGTATGCCAATTCGGTCAGTGCTTGTAGCCACATGATCAGATTGGTGCTGTTTTGGTGTCTACACTTTCCATACTAACACTATGCATAAATTGTATTTGAAAGTCTTTTTATCTTTCATAGATCTCTAATAATTTTTTTGTTGCTTATCCTTACTATGTTATCGAAGTTCAAGCGACACACCCTTTTATGCCATAACCAACTTTCTTCTTCTTGAGATAGAGGATATTTTTTCCTTTTTATTTCATTGAGCATGTAGAGATTGTTATTGGTTCTTTATGCATTTGCAACAAGATTCCCTATTTTTGTTTCCTTGATTTTGAATCCTGTAGAGGAAAAAGTAACTGTGTACCCTCGATCACAAAGCTAACTTACACTCAATAGATTGTGTTTTAGACCCTCAACATAGAATACACCCTGTGTAGTAGTATTTCCATCATCCAAACTTAAATTTTCTCTCCATTTGATTTTAGTTGAAGAATTATCACCAAACCTCATAGATCCATTGTTGTTCCCTTTTAAAGAAATGAATTTATTCTTATACCCAGTCATATGGCTAGAGCAACCATTTTCAATATACCATTTTTCCATCCTATAACCCAGTAGAATCTGCCTTCAAGTTGTTTTCCTTTCTGAAGGAACCTGCTCTGATACCAATTGAAGAACACAAGCTTATACTGAGAGGGGGGGTGAACAATATAGCACCCACTTTTTACTTTCTTTCCAAACCAATATAAATTAGTGTCCTTAATTGCAATAACTAAATATAGCAGTGTACATGAATGGCATAGATAGCAATAGTAAACAAGTGCACAAATCACCACACATAATTAAAACACAATATTTAACGTGGTTCTCCCAATGTGGGGTACTCCATAAGATAATATCCTTATAATATTTCACATAGAAATAAGGATCCTTATCCCAATACAAATGATTACTTTTATATGCTCAAATATAGGCAATACATTGATCTTCTTAGGTAGGCAATCCACTAATCTGCTTCAGCAAGATCACCAAGAACTTGCCCAAATTTGCTCTAGCAAGCTCACCATGAACTTGCCCAAAATTTTCTCTAGAAATCTCACCAAGAACTTGCTCAAAACTGCTTCATCAAACTCACCAAGAACATGCCCAAAATTTGCTCTAGCAAGCTCACTAAGATCTTGCCCAAAATCTGCTCCAACAAGCTCACCAAGAACTTGCTCAAATTTGTTCAACAAGATCACTAAGAACTTGCTCAAAATCTGCTCAACAAGCTCATGAAGAACTTTCTCAAAATTTGGTCAACAAGCTCACCAAGAACATGCTCAAAATATGCTCAACAAGAACTTGCTCAAAATTATGTCCCAAAAATTTCCACAAATTTGTCCCAAAATCCTTCTCAAAGGCTCAATCAATCATACATAAAAATTGCAAAAAAATTATCCACAAATCTGTCCCAAAAGCCTTCTCAAAGGCCCAACCAATCATACTTAAGTAGCACTCAAATCTCATCCATAAATCTATGAAGGTAAGGCTCAATGATGAACTCAACAATGAATGGCAATGCACTCTACAATGGATGACAACAATGATCCACAATGATCTCAACTCAAATCAATATCAACTCAAATCAAGTCTTATAGAAGCATAAAGAGAATTGTTAGAGACTCAATATGTTCTACTCTCAAAGCTCAATCTCAAATCAAATCAAAATTATAAAATTGTTTGTTTCATGGGACTTAAAAAATAACCTCACACAATCACTTGACTAGGCTCAATCAAATCAACTCAACCAATCACCACAAGGGATAACTCTTTCTCAAAAAACACTAGTCCAAGCATGTATCAAACAACTCAAATGTTTCCAATAATGCACAACCACAAATATCACATAACAATGATACTCATCTTCTTTTCTAACTCAAGTTCTTTTCATAACCAATGGGCTTCAATAACTATGCTTATAAAACAAGGTTTAAACACAAATCTCAAACTATAAAACCTTTAAGCATTCAACCAACCACTTTTGAAAAGGAAACCACAATCAATCCTTTTCTCTCCAATGATATTTCAGAAATCAACCACCATAAACAAAGTCAATGGAGAATATTGCTCATACCTTTTGATGCCTTGTTGGATGTCCACTAAATCTGCCACACTCAACAAACTTCTTTTTTGACTTTCAACAAGGTCTAGAGATCATGATTAGTATCACAACAATAATATCCAAATAACACCTTATCACTTCTACTCAATAATATACAACATGTCCCCTCATGAAAGAATTAATCACCTTTGAAAAATAACAAAACAACCTTCACTTTTGAAACCCTTTATAAAAATAGAAATATCTCTTTACATACACCTTATTTCTCCCTCTAAGTAAGTTAATCAAATAGCCCTAAAAATAAGCTTTCCAATGATATAAAATATGATATACTTTCAAAAGGAGAAACACCATAAATCTCTCTTGTTCTAAACATGCATCACAACCCTTATTCTTCCTAGGGCAACTTTAGAAAAATAAAATATATTAAAACAAAATTATTAACTTGCTTCTATCCCTGATGGGATTCAATCTCGTGACGTCTCCTTGCTCAACACCTTAAGCACAACCAACCTGCCATTGGACCACATGCCCTCACATGTCCAAAGGGACATGAACAAAAACTTATATCATAAAATTTTGCACCCTTTGAAAAACATAACAACGCTTCGAGCGCTTCAACAAAGCAAATAACCACGATGGGACTCTATCACAGGACCTCCTGCGTAACACACAATGCATGAAATACTAGGTAAAAATGCCTATGCATATTATTAAACTCCGTGAACGATTTTTCATTAGACCAAAGTCACACTTCTCTCTCTTTTTGCAATTCATTCCCCAATTGAAGGCATTAAAAAAATAAGTGCTACAATTATTTTTCTAAGATCTTGTTGTCATATAGATGCCTTTCGTCTTTCTTTAGACATCGGCGATATACATTAATATAGCCCTTCCCCATTTCTTTAGTCGGCGCTAAAATTAATATATTTAATTTCAAAATTTAAATTTAAATTTTAAATAATTTAAAATTTAAACTAAATATTTAAAAATAAATATCTCCATCACCGGGGCACCTTTTTCGATGAAACAAAAAGCCAATATGGGTTTTAAGAAAAACCCATTTCAAATATGCCATCCATAGTTTTAAATAAAACCTTTTATTTTTCCTTTCTTTGGTTTTCACAAAAACCTTTTACATATCCATGCTCTCCAAAATATCATAAATGCTTATTTATGAAATGCTTTGGCCACCAAAACTCAATGTGATCCATGTGACATCAATGATCCATGTGACACCAATGACAACATAAAATAACTCAATTTACCAACAGACCTAGTGTAGAACCAGGTTTAGTCTATTTCTAAACATGATTTGGTTTGGTGCTAAACATGGTCTAAATAATAGTATTGTGTAGAACTGGGTTTGTTCTACTGTAGAACAGGGTCTAGATATCAGTCTACTGTAGAACAAAGTTCAAATATCGGTTTGGTGTAGAACAGGGTCTGATATGCTACAAAATAGAGTCCATATATCGGTCTACTATAGAATAGGATCCAGTCTACTGTAGAACAGGGTTCAAATATTGATCTAGTGTAGAACAGGGTCTGGTTTAGGTCTGAGTAGAGTTTTGTTCTAGATCAACTAGTTTTTGCACATGGCCGAAGTTTTGTGGAATTCTCAATTTTCTAATACTTTGAATGTTTTAATTGAAAAAGTATCACTGGCATGTTAGTTATATGTAGTGGTATACTTGGAAAATTTGGTAGGATAATATAAAAAATTTAATATTTTTAGTGAAAAGGGTCCTCATTTTAGGGGCAATTTTTGGCGAAGGTTTAAAAAAATTCGTAATACTATTATCAATGCAAAAAAAATCAACACCTAAAAAATTCCAAATATTTTAGGTGAAAGGGCCGACATCTGGGTCCTGCAAAATTACAAATTTGAATTTTCAAAAATGCAAATGTTCGCTCAATTGGTGAATATTCGCCACTATGCATAACCCTAGTTAACCTTCACTAATGATTCCAAGCCTTTTAATCAGGCTGATAGAATACCTTTTGAATGACACTATTTTGCACTATAGGATGTGTAATCTATACTTTTAGAAGAGTGTCTTATATTTACTAGATAGTAGGATGTTGATATTTTTATTTTTTTTTAAATATATCTAAATCCTATTTCTTATATGTGGGATTTAAATCTTCTATAAACTATCTTATACACTTCCTTTAAGACTTAAAATAGAAACATTCTCTTGCAAATTTAATCCTCAAAATTTGGTGCTTAATAAAATTAATAATAACTCCAATATGGATGTTCAATTAATGAACCTTTTGCACCTTAGTTGCATACCTTTTTAACCTTTTTTTGTATATGGATTTCTTGGTCATTTGGATCACCTAAATGCTTCCCTACGCTTTATGAAATTGCATCTCGCCCTTGTTGTCCAAAATTAGCTTCTTTAACTCACTAATTTGCAGCTTTGAAACTTCTCTATCCTGTTGCCCAAAAATGTAGTTTGATGGCTTCAATTCTCCCTCAGGATGATTTTATAGGACCCTGTAATTTGCACCTATTAGTTCTATTCAAATTTCTTCCCATAACTTTAAAATTTTTAGATTCTAATGTAACTAATTTTTCTTCCAATGTGTTGTCATTGAATCTCACAAATTTTGTAGGAAACTCCTCCAAATTAGAGCTGATATTTCCCTTCAATAAAACTTCAATTTTATGTTGTATAATTAGAAAAAATCCTTCATGGAATCCTTAAAATCCTCCAAAGGCAATCTTCAAACCTCTCAGGTTTGGTGGTTTCTTCTATTTCCTTTCTCCTTAAAATTTCTTATTGAATTATTACTTTGATCTTGGCCTCTTTGCTTGCCTTCTTCTCAAGAACTGAATATCTTGATATCTTTGGAAATAATTTCTAAAATTTGGAAAACATCTTGCCAAATAGATATTTCTTTTGGGCTTGTTTTCGGATGGCGATAATTATTCCGAATTATTCTTTACCACGAACTTCTCCTTGAGTTATCAAATCTTATATGATGGACTTCTTCAAGTCTCCTTCAATGAGTTTTTCCTAGCCTTCACCTTCTTTCTCATTTCAAGTAGCTTGAGGCCTTCTCCTAGGGCCTTCAAATTCTACATATTCTCTTCTAGTATTCAAAAATTCAATGAGACCTTCCTTGATCTCTTCTATATTCAACTATGAAAGTTTTGCAATGAGATCTCTTTCTTGGATATCTAAAATCTACTACTTTTGAAATTTGCAATAGGACCTTTTCTAGTCCTTATCTATCTTCAATATTCCAAATATGGAAGTTCTTCAATGAGACCTCCTTTGGGTCTTCTTCTTCAATATGAAGTCTTCAATATTCAATGGAGATATCCAATATCCAATCTTCTTCAAGAGACTTTTCCTTGAGTCTCTTATTCCTTTAATGGGATCTTATTTCTAGGAAATTCTCCACGATTTGCAATATTCAATGTGGTTTCTTTGGCCTCTAGATATTTTATCAATCTCAACTTGGAGTCTTCAATCTGTAAATCCTACAATGGGATCTTTTCTTTAGGTCTCCAAATATTCGATCTCCAAATTGTTGCTTAAGGTACTAGATGGACTTCAAAGAAGTTATTATTCCTAGATCTTGTAGGAATATTCTCAACTTTATTTGAATCAATTTTTATTCAACAAAGTATAAGAAAAAATTGTAATGGATAAATATCTAAATCTAGAGATAATGAATCTTCACTAGTTGATTTGTCAATCTAGTGGAATCAATGTTGAGTCCTAGTCTTCACGAGTTTTTCTACAACTATATGGAAAGATTCTAGCCAAATAGTAATTTTACAAATTTTATAAATGAGATTTACTATCTCTTATAAATCTCGTTTGTGGATATTTGATAAAGGAAATGCAACCATAAGTAATAAAATAAACAAGCAATGTTATAAGTATGATAATGGCTAACCAATAAGCATGTAAATATGATAAGAAACTTCATAAAATACTCATGTAATTTCCATTAATGAAATCTCATGAAAATATAAAATGCTATGCAATGGAGGTCTCAAACACTCCATATTGCAAAATGCTCTACGTTGTTACTACTTCAACTCTACCCTATGCACTCCAAAATTTTCTCACTCTTCTACTCTAAGAAGACCTATTTATAGTGAGACAACTCTAGGCCTTACATATTCCTATGATACCTCACCGAGGTTATGCATAGTGGTGAATATTCATAAATTGGGTGAATATTAGAATTTCCAAAATTGGAAATTGGTGAATATAAGAACCATTGATGTTGGCCCATCCGCCTAAAATTTTCAAGACCGATTTTTTCTCAGGGTCAATTTGCCACAATATATATCCAAAAATAGGAATATTTGTACTTGTTGGAAATAATTTTTTGAGCCTAATATAATGGTGGTATTTTTATGAAGTTATAAGGTGATTTAATAGGTCAAAATTAGCCCTAAATATGACCTTAATTTTTAGGGCTTCAAATATCCCAAATTTTGGTGTGAAGATGATTGATTTTATTTTCTTAGGATTCTCCTTAATTTATCTTGATTTCGATTAGTATTCACCATTTTTTTACAAGTACATTTCGATTCCAACCCCTTATGCACAACCCTGCACCTTACTATTCTATTCTTAGGACTTATGTACATGTGTACTACACGCACATTTACATCATTGCACATTATAATGATACCTGTGCATTTAATAAATTTCTTTAAGAAAATACATAAATCCTAATCTAAGATAAACTCATAATATAAACATGTACACATTATTTTAAATTAGAAAGCACCAAATAATGTAATATATTCCATTATATTACCCAATATTTTACATGTTTGCATTGTTGCCTTTCTACATGACTACCTAGTATCACATTGGCTTGCATTCACATGCTTGAGTCTACTTGATTACCTATCATACAATGATTCGAAAGATCTATTGAGATGTAATGATGATATTAGGTAGCATAGTTAGCACATGCATACACTTGCACTAGGTGATTGATGCTAGCTAATATCCCCTATTAGTCCATTAGGCTTGTTTGATGCATTCTTCTACTCATATATTATTTAATCACTTAATCTCATCAACCACAAAATTTGATCTCTCAACATCAATTTCCACATGAAATAACAAATATTATTTATAAACATTGATGGAAAAACCCCTAATATAAGCAAAATGGCATCCTAATAGAGGGTCTCAAAATCATATTACTACATAAATAATTCTTAAATGGATAAAACAACTCTAGTCAACAAACCTTCAAATTAGTTATGTGATTTTTAATAGACCAATTGATTATATTATCTATTTAAATCCTTTATATATAATTATCAACATCTTGTCTCATAATAAAGCTAATGAAAATCCCTCTACGCAATATAACACTTGTTTTTAAGAGTGAACAATTGTCACTATATAAAATTGTACATATACTATCATCAGACATCACTTCACACCTCAAGGGTGAATCATTATCAAAAAATTTTATACACCACCTACTCTCCATATGTAAGGACAAGTTACCCATAAGACACAATTTCCCCTTTAGTTGGTAGCATTGAATCTAAAAGTAATTATACAAAATGGTAAAAATAATACAATTATGAGCCTTTAAATAGGTTGAATCGAATCATGTTCTTTTAAATAAGCCAATATTTTTATGCGCATTTAAATAGACCAGATTTAATTAAGTGCTCTTAAATGATCCAATCAATTCTAAGCTTTTAAATAAGCTAATATTATGTGCCTTAAATAGGGCAATCAATCGTGTGTTTTTAAATAATCCAATATTTTATGTGCCTTCAAATAGGTTGGACCCAATTACATGCTCTTAAATGATCCAATCAAAATTTTTGATTTTAAATAAGCCAATCCTTTTATGTACCTTTAAATAGGCCAACTTGAATTATGTGCTCCTAGATGAGCCAATCATATTATGTACTTTTAAATAAGTAAATCATGTGTGCCTTTAAATAGGCTAATTTATCATGTGCTTTTAAATAACCCAATATTTAATGCACATTTAAATATTTCAATCAAGTATGTGCTTTTAAATAAGTCAATCATTTTATGTTTATTTAAATAGGAAAATGTCAATTATGTGCTTTTAAATAGTCCAATGTTTTATATTTATTTTCAAGTACATACCTTTAGATAGGTTACTCTTTTATATACCATAAATTATGCCCATTAGAGTATGTATTTTTTTAATTTCTAAATAAATATCCTTTTATTGTGGTAGTGGCAAAATATAATATCACATTGATAATGATAACATTATATAATACAATGCTAGGCTAATAATAGCCAAGATAATCATTCTAACAAATAAATTCTATGTAAATATCACTAACAACTAAAAAAATAATATCCTAAATAATATTTGTCGACAATGTGAATGTAAGTAAGATAATCTACTAACCTAGGTGTAAAATAAACTAACATATATAGGAGAATTAACTAATTATTAAATACAATAATACTATTCTTGCATCCCCCTTTATTACATTATTTGGGTAATACATATATATTTCACCATACAAAAATATTTGGGTAAAGTATATAACTGCCCCAATACAATGAAGAAGAAGAGAAATGAAAGAATGCTAAATCTTGATTTGCCTTTGGATCTGGATCTGGCTCATGGCTCTAGCTCTGGATCTAAGCATACCTATGGATGTGTACCTCTGGGTCTATCTCTGGATATTCCTGTGAATCTGCCTTTGGATCATTGCCTCTAGATCTTCCTGTAGATCTGCCTCTTGAACTTTGTCTTTGGATCTATATTTAGGTTTGTCTCTAGGTCATTGTCTCTAGGACTGCCACTCGGTTTGTCACTAGATTTTCCTTGGGGTCTACCATAGGTTTTACCTTTTTGGTAGAATCCATACAACATTGTTTTTATCATGGTCTATTGTGTGTGATTTATCCATCCACAATCTATATGAACCTTGTTGGTCATTTTCACTTTGTACCAACAACTGGAAGAAGAGTGATTCATACATCCACATGAATCACAAGGATGTAATTTCCAACATCTAGCTACAACATGTCCTATATTTCCACAATGACTGCAACAATACTTTTTAGGAGTTGTAGGATATTTAGGTTTTACAAACATGGTATTACTAGTACTTGCATGTCTAGTATAGCCAAGGCCTTCATTATTTGCCCTGATATTTAGCATTATAGGAGTTTTAATGTCTTGTTCATTTTTACCTAATATCTCACCATTGAATCCCATTTTCTTCATTAGTTTGTGAAATCATGAGATTTCGGAAGAAGGACAGTATTGAGATGCAATATAAACAAAGACTAACTCGATGCATAAAATAGGAAGAACGTAATCAAATCGAGACAAAATATAAAGAGAAAGCAGGAGCACAGCCCTTTTATATTAATTCCAAACTCGGTTACAATCCATCTCCTCCCCTTTTAGGGGCTAGGAGTGTTAGCATGTTTTGGTTACAATCGTGGTCAATACTCCTCCTTCCGCATGCCCACATGCAAAATGGGCGGGCCAAAGTGTTGTCGCCGCTGATGTTGATGAGTCCTCGCTTCTTGCTACTTCTCCTGCAATCAAAGAAACAATGAAAGCGTTAGTAGCACCTGCTGCACATAGAGAAAGTTTGTTCTTTGAATTTAACAAAAGATGCATGTAAACGATTGTCTAAAACAGTGAGTAAAGTGATTTTTAACGACCTGCACGTTTGACAGAAACCAGAAACTTTACCAGAGGGCCGCTGTCATTAAAACAGTCGGCCGATTTGCTCTTGACTGTAATTCGCGAATCAATGTTGTCACCTGCAGGTTAGTGGGACAACAAAAACGACAAAAGCATGATAAAATCTAATTAAAACATTATGAAATCGAATACACATTCAAATTAGACGTCGCAGCCATGAGAGCATAATAATATTCGATATATATCTTAAACACGCAATGCAGGATAAACACTAATGCAGGATAAACACGCAATGACAGAATATATTAAAATGAAACTAGCAAAAAGGCGTGGGGTGCCCAAGCGGGCCGCCCCCGTTAAAACTTGACTTTGATGCCAATCCACTAGGGATGGGCTCAAAATCTCAGAGAATGTGGTGTCATCGAATTGATGGATTACTGTGGTCCAATGTCGGGTTCTAAGGTCCGGATTCACCTTTCAATAACCACCCAATAACCTCTCTTGCGAAAGAGATTACGGATGTAGAAGAGATGAATCGAAAAGGAATGCAATCGGGTGTTTGGTTTGGCAGCACTTCGTTGCTTGAAAATGTCTACCAACTTGTCTTTTTGGGTGGGAAAGTCCACCATTTTATAGACCCATGGGGTCTCTTTGGAAGGGCACGCAGGGATGCCACATGGCAGCCATGCCTTCCCAAGAGGGAGGAGACTCCTCCTTGACTTGGGCTTACATGACTGCCCTTGTGATAGTCCTCTAACTGCCAATCTGCCCACCTACGCGCGCATGCATAGTAAGCGGCAATAATTGACTTGTCTTCGATCGCCACTCGTTTAATGTCTGCTTTAATGGTTTTAATGTTTGCTTTCAAATGTTTTAATGTTTTAATGTCTGCTTTTGAATGCTTAAAATCCGCCTTTGATTGGTCAATGTCCGCCTTCGATTGGTTAATTTCTGCCCAGGCGCAAATGCGAAGTTTGTCGCGATATCGCGACGTCGCGATATCGCGACACTTCGGCCAAGGCTTTCCTTTGGGCATCGAAGTGTCACGATATCGCGACATCGTGATATCGTGATGTCGCGATATCGTGACACTTCGGCCAAGGCTTTCCTTTGGGCGTCGAAGTGTCGCGATATCGCGACGTCGCGATATCGCGACAAAGGCTTTCTGGGGAGTGTCGCGATATCGCGACACTTCGGCCAAGGCTTTCCTTTGGGTGTCGAAGTGTCACGATATCGCGACGTCGCGATATCGCGACACTTCGGCCAAGGCTTTCCTTTGGGCGTCGAAGTGTCGCGATATCGCGACGTCGCGATATCGCGACACTTCGGCCAAGGCTTTCCTTTGGGCGCCAATGCAGCATTTGCCTAAGTTATTTGTTTAAGTGTAGCATTTGTTTAGGTGTAGCATTTGTTTAAGTGTTAAAAGTAGTATTTGGACTTGGAGGATACATTCGATAGTTGGGCCTTCTCACCAGGGAAGGCGAAATGGATCGAAGAAAGCAAACGGGAAATAACCAGAGCACTGCCATGTAACCGGATTGGTACCTTCCAAAACTGCTGTGTAAGTGGCTAGGACCACTGTTTGACCTCTGAGGGCTGCCCTGAAGGCTGTGTGTGTCAATGCGATCAGTGTTTGTAGTCACATAATCGGATTGGTGCTGTTTTGGTGTCTACAGATGCCCCTTTTTGGGAAGCGCTATGGGTGACGCAGTGCTGAGCAAAAATAGATAACCAAAGCACTAATGATTAGGGTTTCTTGGTAACCTAACCAACTTTTGATGCCCCAAGTATGGAAAGGGCATGCATTCTTGAATCCTTGCTTCTGACGAGCTAAGGAATTTGATTTCAAGTGTTAACCTATTTTGGTGAGGTGTGACTTGAGCTTGGACATTGATCAGTCATGATTAGGCAAAGGGCGCAACCTTTTGTCCATAGGGGAACCTTGTGTTCATGCTTCGGGAATGCCAAGTGTTTGATCAATTTGATTGTTGCTTGTTTACTGCCCCAAGCAGGAGCGTGATTGTCTTTGTCAATGATTCTTTGAATGCATGTCATTGCTTTGATTGGGTGTGTGCTTGTTGATTGGTGACTAAGTGTGACTACCCCCTCAAGCGACGAATCGATGAGGGAATGACCTTCATGAGAAAAGCGACGAGTCGCTTGACCCAAGATGACTTGTGCAAGGGTGCCTTTAGATGTTTTACCATTAAGCATGTGCAATTTCCCGACATTTGGACCTATTTTTGGTGGGTGTTAACCCTTTTGGTGATGCCATAATGGGGTGAAATCATCGAAAACCCGTCTTCCCGTGGAGCGGTCCGGCTATGGTAGCCTTCTTGGGGAAGTAGGAGAGTGACAATTTGAGCCCCGACATCGATTTTCTATGCCAAGAGGTTAAGTGCAAGAGCACTTGTGTCCGGCAATGCTTATTGCTATGTTTTTGTGTTGCATTTTTGTGATGTTTTTGTTGTTTTGATTTTCTTGCTTTGTGTATATGTCATGATTTTATGTTATGCACAATGATTGATGTTGATGGATGCATGCTACTTTATATTGATGTATGCACATGGTATGATAAATACGAATGTTTTTGATTTATATGTGATATGCAAAATGTAATGGATGAAATGAATTTGTGTTGTTTGGTTATGGCACCATAGACTGTTTAGGACTTTGTGATTTTGTTTTTATGCGATTGCTGTAGTGGATGACTTTGTATGTATACATGTGGTTTTTCTTTTTTTGTATTTTCTGATGGTATTGTAAGGATGAAAAGTAGCGCAGTTGGTTTAGAAATGTAGCTAAGGTTTTCTGAGACTCAGACGGTTTTAACTTACTAGCCATGACTGTACTTTATCTTACAAGACTTTTGAACAAGGTATGAATCGGACTTGTTTTTGACCAAGCTATTTCACATCCCTGTGTGTGCAATTGAGTTCATTTATGTGGTATTTGTCAGGATACCGCCAGTGCCAGATGGGCTTTCAACCGAACCTGTACTGAGGATCACCTAATTAGCTCCACTAACTCCTTTGTTGTATTTAGTTAGATTAATCTACGGTGTTATCCAGGATACCATAAGCTAGCTCATCCTTATGCAAACATTGGTCTGCACACACGCAAAGCGAATGTGACAGACATATCGTCATGCGGGTAGGATACCACCATTGCCAGATAGGCTATCAACCAAACCTGTAATGAGGATCACCTAGATGGTTTTCGAATGTTGAGAATTCCAGGGATTCAAGTTCAGGATATTTGTTGGCTGAATGATTTAGAAAGTTGCTCGTCTATATAGTGATGAAAATCACTGTTTATTTTCTATTAATTCTTTTTGAGCGAGGATTTTGAATAGTAGTGATAACCACTGTTATTTGATTTTGTATTTTGAGTATTGTGAGTTTGGTCTGGTGAGTGGCCTTGATCCTTGTGGCCTTGGGGACGACTACGCATCCTTTGCAGGGACGTGTAGTACGAATCCTTACGACGTTGGGAACCAAGGGGGTGATGGAGATTATGGAGTAAGGGCATTGATCTTTTAGGCCTTGGGGATGACTACCCATCCTGGTTAGGGGCGGATAGTACGAATCCTTACAACTTGGAGACCAAAGGTGAATGGAAAGTGTTAGGATGATGATTTGTTGGAATTTTGTTTGTGAATGGCGTTGATCCCTTTTGGGTCTTGGGGATGACTACCCATCCTTGGCAGGGACGTGTAGTACAAATCCTTACAACTTTGGGAACCAACTATGATTGGGATTTGGTAGTGGTGAAAACCACTGTATATGGAGGTGAATGAATGGGGAAGAGCTCGTCCTTTTGTCAATTCTCAGCATTCTGGAACCATTCGCACAGGGGATGAGCAAGATAACCGTTTCACTTATGGTGACCTGGATTACTGTGCAGGGTTTCATCTTTCGTTCACACAACTTGGGAATGTTTATGTGTTTTAATTTGTGTTGGGATGTTACGTAACAAGGCGTATTTCAAGTGTAACTCTACCTTCATAAAATCTGTCCGACTCGGTACATTACGTAGCTAAAGAGAAAAATGATGACTGAATCACGAAAACTCTTGATACATTAAAAGACCACTAACTCTAGTGTGGTAAAAAGCAATGCATGGTGTTTTTGTTGTTTTTGTAAAATGGAACAAGTGTGGAACAAGATGGACTAGCCGGAGCAATTACAGCCTATGGTGCCTTTGACCTGTACGACCACAAATATGCAATGTATGGATGCAATGCTTTAATGCAGCTATGTATTTTTGTATTTTTGATGGATTGATTTTTGTGAATATGAAGATGAGGTGCGAGAAGAGCTCTCTATTGATGAATTTGAGTATGCCTAGAAATGAGATGCAAAAATTTTTTTGTTGTTTTTGATGATTTTTGAATTTTAACTTTTCTTATTTTTGACCAAGCGATTGTGGAAATCCTTGGAGCATTTTGGGATTGACCAAGCGATTATAGGGATCCTTGGAGCATTTTTGGGATTTGACCAAGCGATTTTAGAGATCCTTGGAGCATTTTTGGGATTGACCAAGCGATTATAGAATCCTTGGAGCATTTTTGGGATTGACCAAGCGATTGTGATAATCCTTGGAGCATTTTTGGGATTGACCAAGCGATTTTATGGATCCTTGGAGCATTTTTGGGATTGACCAAGCGATTGGATAGGATCCTTGGAGCATTTTGGGATTGACCAAGCGATTGCGATAGGATCCTTGGAGCATTTTGGGATTGACCAAGCGATTGGATAGAATCCTTGGAGCATTTTGGGATTGACCAAGTGATTGGATAGGATCCTTGGAGCATTTTGGGATTGACCAAGCGATTAGAGAATCCTTGGAGCTTTTGGGATTGACCAAGCGATTTTAGAGATCCTTGGAGCATTTTGGGATTGACCAAGTGATTTTAGGGATCCTTGGAGCTTTTGGGGTGACCAAGTGATTGCGATAATCCTTGGAGCTTTTGGGATTTGACCAAGTGATTGCGATAATCCTTGGAGCTTTTGGGTTGACCAGGATTGGATAATCCTTGGAGTTTTTGGTTTGGATTAGGCTCTTCGGGGATAGAGGTACCCCAGCTTGATGGTCTTTGCGCTCCAGATCTGGCTCTAGAGGGATGGGCACGAATGGATCGTCCCTATGCATGGATAGGAGGACAGGGTCTACCCTCGGTACTGATATTGCTATGGGATCTCGGTGTGGGTTAACGCGCCACTCATGCCCTAGTATTATGTTTATCTGTTGACATGCTTCCTCGATTTTTATGGGATGTCGATGTTGTCGCATGTGATTGTTGTGGGCTATCTCTGTTTTATCCTCACCTTCGACTAGTGAGTATAGCTCATCATAATCTAGAGATTCTGAGACATGGAGGACTGCATCATCAGGTAGCCCTACGGTTAAAGGTTGATCCTCTTCGAAAGGAGCCTCATGTAAGTTGGGCCTTGGGAGCTCCAAAATCTTGGTCTCTATCGACTCTAAGTGCTCTAGCGCTTTGCATGTATCGAGAGATTTGAGCTCCTCCTCTTTGGTTGGTTCTTGTTGAGGAACTTGGGGCTTATGGAGGGGTGGCCAGATAGCACCCCCCATGCCTTGGTAGGGCAGTTCATCCCGCTCTTCTTCTCGCTCTGATTCCTTAGAGGCTTCTTGATGAATTTCTAAGGGTGGCCCATAAACCTGAGTGGGTTCCTGAGGAAGGCGCCCATCATTGGTTATAGGATTAGCCTCCCGCTCATGTCTAGGAGGCATCGAGGGCGGTGCTTGATGAGGTCGTGGAGACTTGTCTCGCACCCGGGGGTTGTGCCTCTCATAATGTTTTGTCTTATGTGTGTGAGGGGTTGGAGTCCTCTCCTGCATAGTGTGTTGGAACAACTCATCCTTCTGGTGCTGAAGGTGCTCTTTATTTAGAAGATACCATTGCTCTAACTGTTGTCGTTCTAGCTCAAGTTGCGTGAGTTGCATCCGGTGTGCGAAATGCTTGACAGATTCTAAGATAGTTGGTCTTACCGCCTCATGTCTAGAAGGCCTAGATGCCTCTCCTAGATATCTATCTCGGTCGTAGTGATCCAAGATCTCTATAGGCCGCCTCCCTCTGTTGGAGGTAGTGGCATTTATCCGAGGCTCTGGCCTCAGTAGGTGATCCTGATAGCTAGCATTTGCGGAGGCGTCTTGCTCTCGCGATGTATATTGTTCTTGAGGAAGGTAAGGGTTTTCCTCTTGCTCTTTGTCATAAGTGAAAAAGGAACGGGTGGAGTTGGCTCGCCCCGCCTGAGGAGCCTTGTGCTCTGGATTTGTCTTTGTAGTCCTGACAACTAGAGGGGGTGAAGGAGGGATAGTGTAATGATGTGGTTCCTCCCGTTGAACCCTATGTTGACCTAGCGCTTCATCGCGCGGTGACCGCTCATAGCGAGCATCTAAGGGAGCTCTCCTATGACTGTACCCCTCATGGAAGGGTGTGTGCTTGAGTGCTATGCTGAACAGGAGTGCTCCTCGAAGAGGTGCCCCTATAGTCCCATTTCGTCGGGGCACGGAGGGGATTGCCTTGTGTGTCAGGCCGCCAAGGTGGTATGACCAAATCCTTGGGGCTATACCGGAGGTGACTTGTGCCTCCTTGGATATTCCCCATAGCATCCGCCCGTGATTGGGCTTGGCTATGGGTGAGCACCATTGTGGTGCTCTTCTACTAGCTAAGCAGATTTTTATCTCGTTTATGATGATTTTTTTTTTTTTTACACTAAGCAAAAATGAACACACACATACACAAACGGTGATTATCTCTTTTAAGGATTAATAGTGTGTCCTAAACTGGTTTAGTGCATTTTGATGTTTTGTTTTGTTTTTGCAAGTTTTGAAGAACGTTTAAATGCATAATGTTGGCTCATATGACTCCCATAAATGGTCGCCCCTTCAATATACCATTGTCGGACCGATATACCAACCTCTCTATATACCCGCCCTTACGAGAGGGAAACTATAGGTACGTGAGAGCAGATGGTACGTGGAACATAGGCGGTACAGAAGGGGGATTGTCCTGTTAATGACACCTACCATAGAAGACTTATCCTCGCGTGCATGGGAATCACCCCAGCGACACTCGGTCAGCTTTCGTCAGGATTTACGCCTAACAATAGTGACAATCGGGGTGATGGATGCAAAATCAAGCCAAGGTGGTGATGAAATCCACCGATGGTCTTGATCAAGGGCTGGGGTTTTACGACCAGCTCCTTGGTTTAATTTTACCACGTGATGTGTGTGGGGTTCATTTTATTTAATGAAAATGAAACAAGCATAAACAACTTTCCCTAAGCAAGTAAAAGTTGACAGAAAAATAGAAACAAAAAATAATAATAAAAATAAAATAAAATAAAAAATGACAGGTACAGTTTTGGAACCTTACCTCTTTTCTGCTCAAGTCGGCTATCTTTTCCGCCCAAATCGGCTGTTTCTGATTCGGCCCGGTACCTTTAAGCACAAAAACATAAATTTCAATCAGTTTCTGAATCTAAAAAAAAATAGGGGACAGGGTCCCACCGTGATCGCCACTGAAAGCATGAGATTCTAGAAGAAAAACAGTATTGAGATGCAATATAAACAAAGACTAACTCGATGCATAAAATAGGAAGAACGTAATCAAATCGAGACAAAATATAAAGAGAAAGCAGGAGCACAACCCTTTTATATTAATTCCAAACTCGGTTACAATCCATCTCCTCCCCTTTTAGGGGCTAGGAGTGTTAGCAATGTTTTGGTTACAATCGTGATCAATACTCCTCCTTCCGCATGCCCACATGCAAAATGGGTGGGCCAAAGTGTTGCCGTCATTGATGTTGATGAGTCCTCGCTTCTTGCTACTTCTCCTGCAATCAAAGAAACAATGAAAGCGTTAGTAGCACCTGCTGCACATAGAGAAAGTTTGTTCTTTGAATTTAACAAAATATGCATGTAAACGATTGTCTAAAATAGTGAGTAAAGTGATTTTTAATGACCTGCACATTTGACAGAAACCAAAAACTTTACCAGAGGGCCGTTGTCATTAAAACAGTCGGTCGATTTGCTCTTGACTATAATTCATGAATCAATGTTGTCACCTACAGGTTAGTGGGACAACAAAAATGACAAAAGCATGATAAAATCTAATTAAAACATTATGAAATCGAATACACATTCAAATTAGACGTCGTAGCTATGAGAGCATGATAATATTCGATATATATCTTAAACACGTAATGTAGGATAAACATGCAATGATAGAATATATTAAAATGAAACTAGCAAAAAGTGTGGGGTGCCCAAGCGGGCCGCCCCCGTTAAAACTTGACTTTGATGCCAATCCACTAGGGATGGGCTCAAAATCTCAGAGAATGTGGTGTCATCGAATTGATGGATTACTGTGGTCCAATGTCGGGTTCTAAGGTCCAGATTCACCTTTCAATAACCACCCAATAACCTCTCTTGCGAAAGAGATTACGGGTGTAGAAGAGATGAATCGAAAAGGAATGCAATCGGGTGTTTGGTTTGGCAGCACTTCGTTGCTTTAAAATGTCTATCAACTTGTCTTTTTGGGTGGGAAAGTCCACCATTTTATAGACCCATGGGGTCTCTTTGGAAGGGCATGCAGGGATGCCACATGGCAGCCATGCCTTCCCAAGAGGGAGGAGACTCCTCCTTGACTTGGGCTTACATGACTGCCCTTGTGATAGTCCTCTAACTGCCAATCTGCCCACCTACGCGCGCATGCATAGCAGGCGGCAATAATTGACTGTCTTCGGCTGCCACTCGTTTAATGTCTGCTTTAATGGTTTAATGTTTGCTTTCAAATGTTTTAATGTTTGCTTTTGAATGCTTAAAATCTGCCTTTGATTGGTCAACGTCCGCCTTCGATTGGTCAATTTCTGCCCAGGCGCAAATGCGAAGTTTGTCACGATATCGCGACGTCGCGATATCGCGACACTTCGGCCAAGGCTTTCCTTTGGGCGTCGAAGTGTCACGATATCATGACGTCGTGATATCGCGACACTTCGGCCAAGGCTTTCCTTTGGGCGCCGAAGTGTCGCGATATCGCGACGTCGCGATATCGCGACACTTCGGCCAAGGCTTTCCTTTGGGCGCCGAAGTGTCGCGATATCGTGACGTCGCGATATCGCGACACTTCGGCCAAGGCTTTCCTTTGGGTGCCGAAGTGTCACGATATCGTGACGTCACGATATCGTGACACTTCGGCCAAGGCTTTCCTTTGGGCACCGAAGTGTCGCGATATCGCGACACTTCGGCCAAGGCTTTCCTTTGGGTGCCAATGCAGCATTTGCCTAAGTTATTTGTTTAAGTGTAGCATTTGTTTAGGTGTAGCATTTGTTTAAGTGTTAAAAGCAGTATTTGGACTTGGAGGATACATTCGATAGTTGGGCCTTCTCACCAGGGAAGGCGAAACGGTCAAAGAAAGCAAACGGGAAATAACCAAAGCACTGCCATGTAACCGGATTGGTACCTTCCAAAACTGCTGTGTAAGTGGCTAGGACCACTGTTTGACCTCTGAGGGCTGCCCTGAAGGTTGTGTGTGTCAATGCGATCAGTGTTTGTAGTCACATAATCGGATTGGTGCTGTTTTGGTGTCTATAGTTTGGATCTAAATCCTTTGGTGTGTTGTTCAAAACACCCAATTTCATCATCTTCATCAATAATTTTAACAAAATGGCATTTGTCATTATTGATGAGATTATGGAGCTTTATTTGAGGAGGTTCAGTTTTTAAGTAACTAGTGTCACAAGCAAAGTTTACTTTTGAAATGAGATCACCTATGCTACAACTGATATCTACCATGGAACGTATGAGGTTGCCTATATCACAACAAGCATTGTCCATCATGGGCTCAAGGTAACATGTGTCACAACAAGAATTCACCACAATAGACTGAAGATCACTTATATTACAACAAGCATCGACCATTAGGACCTCTTTTTCCTCATTTATTTCCATTTTCACTTTGCGTTGGGCAAGGTCAAGAGCAACCAATAACATGTATATGCCCCTTATAATGCCAATAGGGAATCAAACACCATTTATTTTAAGGTCTATACAAGACTCAAAATATTAGATTAGGGCAACTAAACCATTGTTTAGTGTGAGAAATGTGCCCTTATCATAAAAATTAGGCTCATCCATCTCTGGTGGAAATCATAGGTTTTAAATGATTTAACAACATCAGTTTATTTTTGGGCTTGCTTTTTCTTTGATATGCCCATTTTTTAAGGTGTCGGTCATTGCCGAAAATGCACCTTTTTGCAATAAAATTTTATAAAAAATAATCTGACTAAGGTGTCGGTCACTGCTGAAAATGCACCCTTATAAGTCTTCCCCCCTTGTTTTTGCAAAACTATATCTCCCCTGTCTGCAATATAGGAGATAGTGGCGATAGAAAAAATGATATCCCCCTTAGTGCATAAAATACAACTAGAAAGCCTCTTGGAATTTTACAATGTGCCTCTAGGCAATTTGGTCACCAAATAAATAACCACCCCCCCCATTATGACAAGTACTTCAAACAAAAAAATATTTTTATTTTTTTTGCTATTTATGAAGCCTAAAAAGGTGGGTTGAGTTTCGACGAAATTTTTTCTTGCTAATTGCTTTTGAATAAGGTTATATGTGCAAATATACAGTTGATCAATTAAATAATTTCAATAATAGAATATTTTTTTTGCTAAAGAAAATCAATTAAAAGTAAATATAATTGATTTCTAAAAATAAAAAAAAATATTAAATTATTAAAAATAAATTGAAAAAACTAAAAATATTTGTAAAAAACACTTTTACCTTTGGAGATCCTTTGTTATTTTATATAAAAAAATACATCGGTGGTGTCAAGGGGTATTGAAACTCTAACCTCCTGGTAGGCATCAACTTGCTTACCGGTTTCCAACCACCCTGGCTACCGCTTAGGGTATGTAGAGAAGGGTAAAATAGTCTTTTCATCCCTTTAGTTGTGCTTCCATTGTGCGAGGTAGCATCATCTACTATGTGCGGCTGACACTCTTCTATTTAATGGTGCTGCTCTTCTACATGACACGACATCTCCGGTTCAACTCCCTTATTGGCTGGTCTCCACCATGCAAAAAAAATGAGCATTGTAACCCTTGAATAGTATGTGGTTTCCTCTAGTGATCATAATAGCTTATTTTTCCACCAGCAAGATATTGCTCCATGATCAATCTACTATAGTTTACAGTGTTAGACATCAACACAGGCTTGTGCAAAGCAGATCATCATGACATCTCCCCCATTGGAATTAAGCTTATTTCACCCTTCAAATGGCTACAAATCACTGGGTGTTGCTTTCATTGGGAAACGTTGCTACTATGCTATGGAATGGGGATGATTGCACATGCCTTCTACTGATTCTATATTGAATCAAATTTGCTTACAATATCTTCAATAAATCTTGTAATTGCTACAAATCACTAGATCGTTGAACCAAATGCTCGATCACCTAGTAACATCGCCAACCAGAATCAAAGTGGCAAAAAATGACAGATCATCTATGCTTGATTCCTCTATAAATTTCTATGTCATCAAACAACCTTGTGCTTACATCGATCTTCATCCATGATCAATTTTTAAAAAACCAGGGAGACATTATCCCATGTGCTTCATGGGAGGCTCACAACGCTCTTTAAAATGAATAGAGAACGAATATTAGGATGTCCACCTTAGGGTGGATTAGCCCCTATCATGCTCTTTTATCATGCCCTTTCACCATATCCCATAGGATTCTTTTTTCGATCCCACCATGTCATATCTCCATTGTATCACATCCCATCCCATCCAATCATTGAGTCTAGATCAGGTTAGATATTGTCTTCAGTCCATGTGTTCATAGGTTGTGGTTTTGTGTAGACACCAAAACAACACCAATCCGATTATGTGATTGCAAACACTGATTGCTTTGACAAACACAGCCCCCAGGGCAGCCATCAGAGGTTAAACAATGGTCTTAACAACTTTCATAGCAATTTTGTGAGGTCAAGAAGCAATTTGGCACACTTGGACACTTTGCCCAGTATTCGTATCACCTAGGGACAAATTCAAAATAGAATCCGTCCCACCCCAGGACGAATTCTGAATCCATCCCTAGGTGGGACGAATTCTAAGCTTAACGGGCAAAAAGGCAAATGGTGCCAAGTGGCAGCCCAGAACAGTCAGTTAAGGGCTCCTACCTTGCACGCATGTGTAAGTGGACAGAGGGGCCGTTAGAGGACTGTTACAAGAAGCATTTATCAAAGTTCAAGTCAATTGAGGACTCCCCTCCCTCATGGGAAGACAAGACTGCCACATGGCGCCTATGGCCAACACTTGGCTTTTGTGCTTCCCTCCCAAAAGAGACCCCTTGGGTCTATAAAAGGTGGGACTTTTCTCACCCAAAATATACAGGTTGAAGGAGTGTTCAAGCAATGAAGTGCTGCCGAATTGAAGACTCACTTGCATCCCCCTTTGTTCACCTTCCTAAATCCATCAATCTCTTTTGCAAGGGAGGTTGTTGGGTGGCCTTTGGAAGCTCGAAACTTACTCAAATCCGACGCATGGACATCCTAACCTACCAATTCACCGACCCCCCAATCCTAAAAGGTTTTGGGCCCATCCTTGGTGGATTGGCTCCAAAATCGAGGGCCAACGGTGGGAGGCCCACTTGGGCACCCCCGCACCTCCCAAGTCCTAATTTTAGTTTTTGAGAACTTTAGATTATTTTTTTAGATTGCATTACGTGTTACTAGGTCTGATTAGTCTATAATTGCAATTTTGTAGCTTTTGGTCAGAGTTTAGGGTGTTTTGTATTGCTTTGTCGTTTCGCTAACTTGCGGGTGTCAAGGTCAAATTCCCGAGGGTGGAGGCCAAATTGGGAAAATCCGACCATCTGGGTCCTCCCAAAATGGCCCCAATTACCTAACCCCCCTATTTTCAGGAGTTTTGCAGGTCCCGGGATCTGACATTGGAGCAACAGCAGGTCGGTTTCTCCTACTCAGAAGAATTCATCCCACCCAGGGACGAATTACAGTCGAGATTCGTCCTGCCCAGGGACGAATTCTAGTTTAAGGTGGATTGGCCAGTTGCCTCAGTGGCAGTGGCCTTTTGGTAACTTTTCTTACCTTTTGTCAGGTTTTGAAGCAATTTGGATTCATTGTTTTCACGGTTTCAGGCAAATATTCGTATGCATATTTAGTTAGTTTTAGAGAGAGAATGTTTTTCATTTGCAGCAGGTGCTACTAACGTCTTGATCATTTCTTTGTTCGTAGGAGAAGCAACAGAGGCGAAGAACTCATCGACATCAGCGGCGACATCATCTTGGCCCGCCCATTACAATCGTGGGCACGTGGAAGGAGGAATCATTCAGCGATTGTAATCAAACCCTATTTGCGCTCCTAGCCCCTGAAAAGGGAGGAGGCATTATTGTAACAGAGATCGAAAGAAATTAATGAAAGGGCTGTTTTTATTTATCTTATTGCATCTCTTACAACATGTCTCTTTTCCGTTTCATGTAATTTATATTTCTAGGACTTAGGCGTGCTTAACTTTGAATGCAATTGCACTTGGTGTTTCCTTTGACCGAAATCTCGTGCTGTTACCCCCAATAGAGGGAGGTCACCTATAGAGATCTTGGATCACTACGACCGAGATAGATATCTAGAAGAGGCATCTAGGCCTTCTAGACATGAAGTAATGAGAGCTCCCTTAGATGCTCGCTATGAGCGGTCATCGCGCGATGAAGTGCTAAGTCAACATAGGGTTCGAAGGGAGGAACCACATGATTACATTATCCCTCCTTCACCCACACTAGTTGTCAGGACTACAAAGACAAATCCAGAGCATAAGGCTCTTCGGGTAGGGCAAGATAGCTCCGTCCATCCCTTTTTCACTTATGAAAGAGAGCACGAGGAAGACCTCTACCTTCCTCGAGAGCAATATATAGTGCGAGAGCAATATGCCTTCACACCTACTATCTATCAGGACCACTCACTGAGGCCAAAGCCTCGAGAGAATGTTGCTACCCCTAACAGAGGGATGTGTCCTATAGAGATCTTGGATCACTACGACCAAGATTTTTATTTAAGAGAGGCATCTAGGCCTTCTAGACATGAGGCGATGGGACTAACTATCGTAGAATATGTCGAATATATCACACATCTCAAGCAACTCACGCAACTTGAGCTCGAACGACTACCGTTAGAGGAACCATACCATATTAACGAAGAGCACCTTTAGCACCAGAAGGATGAGCTATTCCAACACACTATGCAAGAGAAGACTCCAACCCCTCACATGCATAAGACAAAATATTTTGAGTGGCACAACCCATGGGGGGAAGATAGGTCATCGCGACCTCATAAAAAGCTACCCCCAACACCTCCTAGATAGGAGCGGGAAGCTCCTCTCCCGATTCCTGAAGCACCACCCCCGACGCCTCCTAGACATGAATGGGAGGCCGCTCCTATAACCAATGATGGGTGCCTTCCTCAGACATCCACCCAGGCTTATGAGCCACCCTTAGAAATTCATCAAGAAGCCTCTAAGGAATCAGAGCGCGAAGAAAAGTAGGATGAACTGCCCTACCAAGGCATGGGGGGTGCCATCTGGCCACCCCTCCATAAGCCCCAAGTTCCTCAACAAGAACCAACCAAAGAGGAGGAGTTCAAATCTCCCAATACATGCAAAGCACTAGAGCACTTAGAGATGGTAGAGGCCAAGATTTTGGAGCTCCCAAGGCCCAACTTACATAAGTCTCCTTTCGAAGAGGATCAACCTTTAACCATAGGGCTACCTAATGATGCAGTCCTCCATGTCTCAGAATCTACAGATTTTGATGAGCTATACACATTGTCCAAAGGTGAGGATGAAACAGAGATAGCCCAAAGCAATCACATGTGACAACATCGACATCCCATAAAATTTGAGGAAGCATGTCAATAGATAAACATAATACTAGGGCATGAGTGGCGCGTTAACCCACCACAGTGGGACCAAGCATTACATCCACCACGTTGGGCACACAAAGAGCAACTTCCACCAAGAGACATCATAGCAACATCAGTTTCACGGGTGAACCCTGTCCTCATCTCCGTGCATAGGGCCGATCCATTCATGCCCATACCTCTAGAGCCAGATCCGGAGTGCAAAGACCATCAAGTTGGGGGTACCTCTATCCCATGAAGAACCATAATCCAAACAAAAAAGCTCCAAGGATTATCGCAATCCCTTGGTCACCCAAAAATCTCCAAGGATTATCGCAATCCCTTGGTCACCCAAAAAGCTCCAAGGATTATCACAATCTCTTGGTCACTCCAAAAGCTCCAAGGATTATCGCAATCCCTTTGTCACCCAAAAAGCTCCAAGGATTATCGTAATCTCTTGGTCAACCCAAAAAGCTCCAAGGATTATCGCAATCTCTTGGTCAATCCAAAAAGCTCCAAGTATTATCACAATCTCTTGGTCAATACAAAAAGCTCCAAGGATTATCACAATCTCTTGGTCAATACAAAAAGCTCCAAGGATTATCACAATCTCTTGGTCAATACAAAAAGCTCCAAGGATTAACGCAATCTCTTGGTCAACCCAAAAAGCTCCAAGGATTATCACAATCTCTTGGTCAATACAAAAATCTCCAAGGATTATCGCAATCTCTTGGTCAATACAAAAATCTCCAAGGATTATCGCAATCTCTTGGTCAACCCAAAAAGCTCCAAGGATTATTGCAATCTCTTGGTCACCAAAAAGCTCCAAGGATTATCGCAATCTCTTGGTCAACCCAAAAAGCTCCAAGGATTATCGCAATCTCTTGGTCAAACAAATCAAGAAATTCAAAAACATAACATAAAAATCAACAAAAACAACAAAGATCTGCATCTCAATTCTAGGCATACTCGAATTCATCAAAAACAACAAAAACACAAAGCATAACTTTACCACACTACAGTCAGTGGTCTGGGAATGTACCAAGAGTTTCAGTGATTCAGTCATCATTTTCCTCTTTAGCCATGTAGTGTACCAAGTCGAACGGATTTTACGAAGGTAGAGTCATACTTGAAATACACCTTGTTACGTAACATCCCAACACAAATCAAAACACTAAAATTCCCAAATTGTGTGAACGAAAGACGAAACCTGCAAAATAATCTAGGTCACCACGAGCGAAACGGTTATCTTGCTCATCCCCCTGTGCGAATGACCCCTAGAATGCTGAGAGTTGGCAAAAGGACAAGCATCCTCCCTACCCAATTCCCTAAGAATCCCTAAAGTTCTCAATAGTTGCAAAACACAAAAATTTGCAAAATGTCAAAACTCAAAAATTTGACAAACTATAGTGCAAACATCAAAAGGCACAAACAACTGTGATTTTCATCACTCCATATCCCCAATCCCTTGCTCAAAAAAAAAAAAAAATCAAAATAAACAGTGATCTTATCACTCAAAAGAGCAAGTATCCCAATACAATTGAAAAAAAGAAGGGAGTTGACCTTGAATCCCTGGAACTCTCAGCATTCTGTAGGTCATAAGGCAAGCTTCAATACCAATTCGGTAACAGAAGTAAACCTCCCGCATGATGATATATCTGTCACATTAACTTGCGTACAGATCAATGTTTGCATGTGGATGAGCTAGCTTATGGCATCTTGGATTACACCGCAGATTAATCTTAGTACATACAATAAAGGAATTCGTGGAGCTAATTAGGTGATCCTCAGTACAGGTTCGGTTGAAAGCCCATCGCACTGGCGGTATCCTAACAAATACCACTAAATGAACTCAATTGCACACACAGGGATGTGAAATAGCTCGGTCAAAAACAAGTTCGATTCATACCTTGTTCAAAAGTCTTGTAAGATAAAGTACAGTCATGGCTAGTGAGTTAAAACCGTTTGAGTCTCAAAAAACCTTAGCTACATTTCTAAACCAACTGCGCTACTTTTCATCCTTACAATACCATCAAAAAAAATACAAAAAAAGAAAAACCACATGTATACATACAAAGTCATGCATCACAACAATCACCTAAAAACAAAATAACAGAGTTCTAAATAGTCCTTGGTGCCATAGCCAAACATCACAAACCCCATTCATCCATTTCATATCTGCATATCACATATAAATCAAAACCATTTGCATTCATCATAGCATATGCATCCATCAAAATAAATCAACATGCATACATCCATATTCATCAACCATCATGCACAAGATCAAAGAAAATCAAAACAACAAAAACAACAAATAAATGCAACACAAAAACAAAAAGCAATAAACATTGCCAGACACAAGTGCTCTTGCACTTAACCTCTTGGCATATCAAAACTGATGTCGGGGTCTACATTGTTGTTATCCTATTCCCTAAGAAGGCTACCATAGCCGGACCGCTCCACGGGAAGACGGATTTTTGACAATTTCATCCCCAAACGACGTCACAAAAGGGTCAAAGCCCACTCAAAAACAACAAGAAAATCAAAACAAAACAAAAAGCAATAAACATTGCCAGACACAAGTGCTCTTGCACTTAACCTCTTGGCATATCAAAACTGATGTCGGGGTCTACATTGTTGTTATACTATTCCCTAAGAAGGCTACCATAGCCGGACCGCTCCACGGGAAGACGAATTTTTGACAATTTCATCCCCAAACGACGTCACAAAAGGGGCAAAGCCCACTCAAAAACAACAAGAAAATCAAAACAAAACAAAACAAACAATAAACATTGCTAGACACAAGTGCTCTTGCACTTAACCTCTTGGCATAGCAAAATTGATGTCGGGGTTTGCATTGTCACTATCCTACTCCCGAAGAAGGCTACCATAGCCGGACCGCTCCACGGGAGGACGGATTGCCGACAATTCAATCACTAAATGGTGTCACAAAAACAACAAAAACAGTACAAAATTCAACAAAAACACAGCAAAAACAATGCCGGACACAAGTGCTCTCGCACTTAGCCTCTAGGCAAAGAAAATTGATGTCGAGGTCCAAATTATCGCTCTCCTAGTTCCCCAAGAAGGCTATCATAGCCGGACCGCTCCACGGGAAATAGGTTTTCGACGATTTCACCTCATTATGACATCACCAAAAGGGTTAACACCCACCAAAAATAGGTCCATATGTTGGAAAAATTGCACACGCTTAACGGTAAACCCTCTAAAGGAAAACCTTGCACAATTCATCTTGGGTCAAGCGACTCGTCGCTTCTCTCACGAAGGTCATTCCCTCATCGATTCGTCGCTTGAGGGGGTAGTCACACTTAGTCACCAATCAACAATCACACACCCAATTAAGGAAAATGACATGCATTCAAAGAATCATTGACAAAGACAATCACGCTCCTGCTTGGGGCAGTAAACAAGCAACAATAAAATCAATCAAACACTTGGCATTTCGTGAATCATGAACACAAGGTTCCCCCTGAGGATAAAAACGCCCTTCACTTGTTCATGACTGATCAATGTCTAAGTTCAAGTCACACCTCACCAAAACAGGTTAATACTTGAAATCAAATTCCTTAGCTCGTCAGAAGCAAGGATTCAAGAATGCATGCCCTTTCCATACTTGGGGCATCAAAAGTTGGTTAGGTTACCAAGAAACCCTAATCATTAGTGCTTTGGTTATCTATTTTTGCTCAGCACTGCGTCACCCGCAGCGCTTCCCAAAAAGGGGCATCTGTAGACACCAAAATAGCACCAATCCGATTATGTGACTGCAAACACTGATCGCTTTGACAAACACAGCCCCCAGGGCAGCCCTCAGAGGTTAAACAGTGGTCTTAACCACTTTCATAGCAATTTTGTGAGGTCAAGAAGCAATTTGGCACACTTGGACACTTTGCCTAGTATTCGTATCACCCAGGGACGAATTCAAAATAGAATCCGTCCCACCCCAGGATGAATTTTGAATCCGTCCCTGGGTGGGACGAATTCTAAGCTTAACGGGAAAAAAGGAAAATGGTGCCAAGTGGCAGCCCAGAACATTCAGTTAAGGGCTCCTACCTTGCACGCATGTGTAAGTGGACAGAGGGGCCGCTAGAGGACTGTTACAAGAAGCATTTATCAAAGTTCAAGTCAATTGAGGACTCCCCTCCCTCATGGGAAGACAAGGCTGCCACATGGCGCCTATGGCCAACACTTGGCTTTTGTGCTTCCCTCCCAAAAGAGACCCCTTGGGTCTATAAAAGGTGGGACTTTTCTCACCCAAAATATACAGGTTGAAGGAGTGTTCAAGCAATGAAGTGCTGCCAAATTGAAGACTCACTTGCATCCCCCTTTGTTCACCTTCCTACATCCATCAATCTCTTTTGCAAGGGAGGTTGTTGGGTGGCCTTTGGAAGCTCGAACCTTACTCAAATCCGACGCATGGACATCCGAACCTACCAATTCGCCGACCCCCCAATCCTAAAAGGTTTTGGGCCCATCCTTGGTGGATTGGCTCCAAAATCGAGGGCCAACGGTGGGAGGCCCACTTGGGCACCGCCGCACCTCCCAAGTCCTAATTTTAGTTTTTGAGCACTTTAGATTATTTTTTTAGATTGCATTATGTGTTACTAGGTCTGATTAGTCTATAATTGCAATTTTGTAGCTTTTGGTCAGAGTTTAGGGTGTTTTGTATTGCTTTGTCGTTTCGCTAACTTGCAGGTGTCAAGGTAAAATTCTCGACGGTGGAGGCCAAATTGGGAAAATCCGACCATCTGGGTCATCCCAAAAATGGCCCCAATTACCTAAACCCCCTGTTTGCAGGAGTTTTGCAGGTCGGTTTCTCCTACTCAGAAGAATTCGTCCCACTCAGGGGTGAATTACAGTCAAAATTCGTCCTGCCCAGGGAAGAATTCTAGTTTAAGGTGGATTGGCCAGTTGCCTCAGTGGCAGTGGCCTTCTGGTAACTTTTCTTACCTTCTGTCAGGTTTTGAAGCAATTTGGATTCACTGTTTTCACGGTTTCAGGAAAATATTCGTATGCATATTTAGTTAGTTTTAGAGAGAGAATGCTTTTCATTTGCGGCAGGTGCTACTAACATCTTGATCATTTCTTTGTTCGCAGGAGAAGCAGCAGAGGCGAAGAACTCATCGACATCAGCGACGGCATCATCTTGGCCCACCCATTGCAATCGTGGGCACGCGGAAGGAGGAATCATTCAGCGATTGTAATCAAACCCTATTTGCGCTCCTAGCCCCTGAAAAGGGAGGAGGCATTATTGTAACAGAGATCGAAAGAAATTAATGAAAGGGCTATTTTTCTTTATCTTATTGCGTCTCTTAAAACATGTCTCTTTTCCATTTCATGTAATTTATATTTCTAGGACTTAGGCGTGCTTAAATTTGAATGCAATTGCACTTGGTGTTTCCTTTGACCGGAATCTCATGCTTTCATTTTGTATCCCTAGATTTTATTATAGACAAATCAGCATAGGGTCTATGTGTTAGATTCAATCTTGTGGTTGTCTAGCAGTTTGTCAGAGTCTTCTAACTCATCATCAGTGCCTCCTTAGGGTCCCCCTTAGTTGGGTTTTTCAGTCTAGTAATTGCGTAAGTTAGGCATGTATCATCGATCATTGATGCTTCGCATTAGTCTCCTCCTTCAACCTATATGTCCCATATAGATCCTAATTCTATGTCATGTGGCTATCCTAGCTACATTCTAGGTGTCAACATCACGTATCTAATAGTTGGCCAGCATGCTACTATGACTTAACCTCCTCTAGGTTAGAACCTAGGTTCAATCATACATCATATCTTGCCTTAGATCCTGACCATGTCTAGGCCACATCCTAGTCAGTCATCTAGATACTTGTATAGTTTCTAACACATATGATATGTAGTTGTCACCATATAGTGGGTTTGTCAGCCTATTGGTTGTTTGTGGGATAAGGTCCCATCAACCTAGGCTATTCGTGGGGTCAGGTGTTGTGTCTGTCAACCTGATGTTTGTTCATGGCACAATTTTGCCTGACTGGTTTAGGTCCCATAGACACATCACCTCTAGAAGCCCATCATGAAGGATTGGACTGGCAACACAGATAATCATGCACTATCAGATCTGGTAATTATAGACAGTGTTAGATCCAGGCCAGAGTAATCGAACTACCAAAAAGCCATGACAATAATGGATTTGATACCATATTTTGGTAGTGGCAAAATATAATATCGTATTGATAATTATAACATTATATAATATAATTTTAGGATAAGAATAGCCAAGATAATCATGCTAACAAATAAATTCTATGCAAATATCACTAACAACTAAAAAATAATATCCTAAATAATATCTACTGACAATGTGAATATCAACAAGATAATATACTAACCTAGGTGTAAAATAAACTAACATATATAGGAGAATTAACTAATTACCAAATAAGGTAATACTATTCTAACACCTTTAAATAATAAAATTCATTTATGGACCTTTCAATAGGCCATCCCAATTATGTGTCCACACATAAAATCAAAAGGACCAACCTGTTAAGGGAATTTTAATAACACCCTATTTAGGTACCTCACTTGAAGGATGGTCAAGCAAAATAATATCCTTTAAGCACCTCACTTAAAGGTACTCAAGTCCTAAAATATAAAAACAAAATATGCCCTTGTTCAAGATTACTTCAAAATTATTAAAGTTAATATCTAAGCACTACCTTACAAATCAAATTATAGCAAAATAATATGTGTTCTCAATTGGACAAGGCAAAAGAGTACCTTTAAATAGGCCAATCAATTATATTCCTTTGAATAGATCAATCAAATCCTATGTCCTTCGATAAGTCAATCAATTGTGTGCTTTACATAGACCAATCAAATCATGTTCCTTTAAATAGGCCAAATCATGGTATGTGTATTTAAAACATCCAATCAATAAATAATTAAAATTTATCCTATACCTTCAAATAGATATAACAATTTAAACATATCAAATAATCCCCTTTATTCACATCACCTAATAGATGATCAAGCAAATTATTAACCTTTAAATACCTCACTTAAATGTGCTCTACATGTAAAATATAATAAAAAATTACTCTTACCTAAAGAAAGACTCTCTCAACTAGGATCATCAAATTCACTCCAATATAATAAAAAATAATAACTCATGTGTCTTTAAGTTGACCTATCAAAATTACCATTTTATTATGATGGTTCACCATTCATGAATTACAAAGTGCATGATATTATAACATGGCACTATGTTATATATTATTACGATTTTATGTGTGGCCCATGCCATAATACAATATTATGTTATATCGCCCACAAAAATTATCCTTAGGTACTTAACATTCCATCCACCTTAGAAGAATTTTTTGTCCTTGAAACATAGAAAGAAACTAAATAATATGATCTTCTAAGTGAAGATGAGAATTGGTACCGATCTTGATCATCCATCCATCCTAGTGAAACTTTGATTGATGGTGTTCTTTGTTGATGTCGATATGCCCTTATGCCACTTGAATATCCATAATTAACCCTTGGGTTCCATTTATGTCCATCATAGCTCTATTTTTGCACTATGTCTTATCTTCATAATTGTAGCCTCTCATGGTGGTGTGGATTGTAATATACTCCAACATTAGCTTGTTCTAATTATTTTGGATTTTTTTTATTGCTTATTTCATTTGATTTATCCCATTCCTTTACTTCCTTGAATTTTACTACTACCTTATTTTGAGATTCTATTTTAGGTTCTTTTCTATTTTAGGTTCTTTTGTTTATTTTTCACTTTGTTCCCCTACAATAAGTACTTATTTTTTCTTACACTAAGAAATGTCCAATAATGTTATCTTTTTCTTGTACCATAACTTCATGAACTTTTTTTGCACATTAATGCTAATAGTAACCAAATAATGCAACCAAGGATAACCAAGAACAATATCCATATCACCCATATCAATAGCATAAAAATATGAATGTAAAACATATTTATCCATGGTGATCTTCAAATTTTAAAAAATCTAAACATCCTTACCCTCAATATTTATGTTTATAATTTTTGTTGTTGGAACTTGCAAACTGTTAGCCGAGTTCCTAGTAATGAAGTTATATTTGTTGCTAGGGTTTATAGAGACAACAACAATTTTATTTTGAATTAAACCATGAACTTGAAAAATATTTTTTTGGTATTTGAACAAATCCTTTTGAATATTTTTTGTCACCAAAAATATAATTTTATTTTTTTGCACATTATTATAATTTTTCTTCAATCCCTATTTGTTTAAAATATTAGCATTTCATGCTAGATACTTAATGAGAAATCAACCACAAGATATAAAATGAGTATGACATATTGAAACTATGATAATGACAATATATTAAGGAAGTAAAACTCGTAAGGAAATTCTGAAATAAGTCATAAAATTACCATTAATGAATGCTCATGAAAATAGCATCTTCATATAAAATATGGAGATCTCAAGTTGCTTCATACAAGTTCTACATTATTTCAAACTTGTATTCTACTCTACTCCACTACATGATAAAATTATATGGAGTTCTCTCAATACTTGCACACACTAAGGCCAATATATAGTTTGAGATGACTCTTGATGTTCCATATTCGTATGCCTCTTCACCTTCCTATCCTATAGACTCATGTGCAAATGGAATATGATGCACATTTACATTATTGAATACTTTGCAAATTCTAATATTACTTGTTCATTTATTACGTTGTATAAAGTAAATACTCAAACCCTAATCTAATACAAAATACTAATCTAATATATACCCATGGTGGTACATTGGCATGTACCAAATAATGTAATATATTCCAACACCCCCTTGTATCACATTATTTGGTTATTGAAGACTTTAGTCTTCAATATGGTCTTCATCCTAGTTTTGGAACTTGAACTCTTCTTTTCTATTTTCTTCATTTTATTCTCTATCTGTATATTGATCAAGTAAATAATTACTATCTTCATAAAACACTATTTTTTCTGAAATATATTTAACTTAATGTTCATCTATAGATTCTTCTAGTTCCTGAATTTCCTGAATCTCTTGAATTAAGTGTTCTTTTTGTTTCCTTTATCTATATTATAGTTGAGGATGATTGTATAAATTATTAGAAGTATATGTATGTTGAAATTGTTGCTAATGTGAATTATATTGATTCTAATATTGTCTTGGTTGGAATGGCCAATTCAATTGTCTTCCAAAATTTGTTTAATTTTCTTGATACTGATTTCTAGGATTATATCTACAATAATTGGTATTATGTCCTTTCTTTCTTCATATTTGACAATATCTATTATTCTATTTTGATATTCCTTTTGGAAATGAAGCAACATTTATATATTATCTTTTGAAACTAAGGTATTCTTAATAATTTCATATTTTACTAAATTTTCCACCTCATATTGTTGGAGAATATTGACTAACTCATAAAATGATGTATCTTTACTTAGAACTTGTAAACATATAACTAAATGCTTTTATCTTTCTAAAAGTGCTCTTAGGGTTACTTGAACAAGAAACTTATCTTCTACCTATTCTCCTAAGATGAAATTTTTTCCTTTTATATCTGCTATTTTCCTTAGGAGTAGTTCTATACTTTCACCACTATTAACTTTTAAAGAATGCACTTGAGTTTGAAGATTCAATATAGTGGCTTTATTTTTTCCTTCAAAAATCTTGGCTAAGGTTTTTCAGGCTTCTTTAGAAGTTGCTGATGAACTAACATAGGGTTGTATTTCATATTTAATTACAAATGTTACTATCATGAGTGCTTTGGCTTCATCTTCCTAAAAATTTTGAATCTATCTATCACCTATAGTAGGTTTAATTTTTTCTTCTTTAACAATTTCCCAAATATTTTCAACTATAAATATTGACCTCACTTTGTTTTTTCATAAAGAGTAATTAGGTCATTTAAAAAGTTGGGAATTAGTAAGGATGAGTTTATTTTTTTCCATGATGATGCTTGTAGACTATCTTATATCTTCCTAATCCATTGATATAATATGGTCTTGATAAAATGCTTAGCTTTCTTAGTTATCCTTTAAGTTGAATCCCATTTATCTCCCAAATGTTCAAATTCTATTCTTCACCTTATTTCTCCCTATTAATGAATAGAAATCTAAAGATAGTTTTGATGCACTTTCAATTTATATAATTTTCTATATTCAAGACTTTTGAGTTGAATTCCTTATGTCTTGTTAATTTGAGCAAGAGACTACTTCCAATATAGTTTTCCAACTTTTCAATAGCTTTATGTTTTGTTTCTTGTATCTTTCAATTCTTAATAATATAGTTTCTATATTTCAATAATTTATGTTGGTGTTGAAATCCTTATAAATATCTAGTTGGAAATTTAGAATCAAATGTATTTACAAATAATATTTCCATTTCAATATGCAAATATTTATTCCTTCAAGTTAAACTATTTGCAAAAACATTTTTATGCAATTTGAATGAGGTAATTTCAAAACCTTTATGAATACTTATTTCTTCAAAAATTTCAAGGCTTTCAATAATACTTCTAAGGTTGCAAAACTATACCTTATATCTCCTTTTATTAAACCTTGAGTATAATAAATTAATTAACTTGACTTCAATATTATGCCTTGTAACTTTTGCAAAGGTTTTAGATTCTACTAAATATTTCTTATCTCATTTAATATAACACTCCAAAGCTTTATCTCACTTTATTTATAATCCAACCTGCACTTTTAGGATGCTCATCTTACACTATGATGCATTCAATACACTCTAACACAAATCTTTGACTCTTCAAACTGTATCATTGTCTTCCCTTCGACATAGTCCATACGCATTGATATTTCATGCTTTACTCTCTCCATTTCACTATGTTCAATGCACTATGACACCAATATTTAATGCTCCTTATTTTAGCATCTTATAGACTTCTACAAAAATTATTCTCCTTCTCATGCTGTTGGTTTTAATGACTTACATAAATTTTGCATTACCTTCACCTATGTTAAATCTTATATTAAGAGTGATATTGTATTACTTTTCTAACATGCAATGTAGGAATTTATTTTCCCTTGAACTATGATACTTATCAATAAAAATCTTCACTTCTCTAATTCCTTCCAACTAGCGGTGTTCCTTTTCCAAGCTACATCTACTTATTTCTTTGTAACACTTGCTATGATATCCTTTGCTTAATAAAACTCTAGACATATTAATGTAGCATTATTACCTTCATTATTTTCCTAGTAATGCGCTTGTCCTTGTCTCCTTTATGCACCTTGATAATACTTTGCTACACCTAGCAATATCCTAACCCTTGTTCTCAAACATATTTGCTTGATTCTTCTACACACCTTTGTAATAGCAAATGGTGTTAGGGTTTCTTTCAACACCTTACAAATTTAGGTATTCTTCTATTTCTTATTAATGGTGATCGTTATTAATTTGGTGGCACCTTCTTCAAGGTGATGTCTCTTCAGATTCTTGGAGGTATTATGGTGGTGCTAATGGTCCTTAATATTTTTAATGCTCACTCTTTGATGTTGTCCATTTGTATGCCATCATTTGTGATGCTATTGGTGGTATTGACACTATTCAGCTTATCCTCACACTAGTGGTGCAACCTTGGTGGCTTAACCTTGCAATCTAATGATAATTTTAAATTCTCTATGTTGGCTTAACAATATATATTTATCAATGCTCTATGTTGTCTTTCTTGATGTAAATGGCTATATTATTGTTGGTGTTGCTTATGGTAGTTCTTATACAACTTTGATAACTTACCTTCATCAAAATATTTTTAATACTTAGTACCCATCTTAGTATCTTTAGATACTAGAAATATGCTTTGTAATTGGTCAATATTGAGTCTCATTCTTTTTCTCAATAGTACCTAGAAAATATGTAATTCATTGAATATATAGCATGATTTGAAACTAATGCTATCTTCCTTGATAACTTCTTTTATGCAATATCTAATTTGCACTATACTGTTAAAAATGTGCAGGTTTGAATATAACCAATATGCCTCATTTCTCTTCTTCGAGACACTAAAATTTAGAGCTCTATTTTTCCAACTTTAATGACACTAATATGGTGCTAATATAACCTTAAATCAAACTAGTTTAAATTCTTAGATATAAAACTTTAATAACACCAATTTTTAAACATAATTTTGGCCTCCTTTGTAGAAATATTTCTTGGCGATTTGGTTCACCTATTTCCTGGCCTAATTTTGTGAATTTTAAAGCTTTAATTCCTTGTGCTTTGTTGCCCTAATGTTTGCAATATTGCATCTCTCCTCTCTACTAAAATTTTGCCTTATATTTTTTAGCTTTTTAGACTTTAGTTTGTTGTATAAAAATCTGATTTTGTGGCTCCAATTCTCCTTCAAATTTTCTTTCTCGGACTCTAAATTTTGCAGCTTTTAGTGCTTCCCAAAATTGTGCCATATTGCTGTCCTAAAATCTGAAATTTTCAGCTTCTAATGCAACTAATTTCTTCTTCGTTTTGTTATCCTAAACTCTCAAATATGGTGGCCTCTTCTAGAACCTTTCTCCTTTATTATCCTTGTCAAATTATGAATTAAATTGGGCCTCTTTGTTGGTATTATTCTCAATAATTTGAATGTCTTGAGATATTTAATAAACCTTTCCAAAATTTGGTAAACTTCTTGCCAAATTCTTCTTTCTTTTGGGCTTGTTGTCAGATGACAATTATCCCAAATTCTTCTTTATCAGGTGCTTCTCCTTGAGATTTCTTCAAATATTCTCGAATGACTACCTCTCCAACTTCATTCAATAGAGCTTCTATGGCATTCTTATTTCTCCTTCCAATTTTTCTTGATACCTGTTCTTTTGGATCTTCAAATTCTACAACTTCTCAAATATTCAATAGGAATTTTCCTAGTCCTCCTCTATCTTCAATATTCTATCTTCCAAATCTAGAAGTTATTCAATGAGACATTTCTCTTGGGTCTCCTCTTTCTAAAAGTGTAGTCTTCAATCTTCTATGGGACTCTTTTTTCTTGAGTCTCCTCTTCCTTAAATATGGATTCTTAAATATTCTACTTTTTTTGCAGCAAATAAATAATCCCTACATGAGGAAAGCACATAATCAGAAAATAAAATATGAAATTATTTTCTATTAATTGAAGGAAGCTTCTCAACTTTTGAGAACTAATTTTTTGCAGCAAAAAAATTTAGATACTAGCAAGAAAATACATGCAAATATCTATATCTCTATAAATCAATAAAAATCACTATTTATCCTTCAATCTAGTGCAAAATAGATCTATTTTGATTCCTAGTCTTCACAAGTTTTTTTGCAACCTTGTGGAAAGACTAGCCAAATAATAATTTTAAATTTTTTTAAAATTATAAAAATGAAATCTCCTATATCTCTCAATATATCTTGTGGCTCTCCCTATCTCTAATCAATCTACCTTGTGCTATGATACCACTATTAGCATTTGATGCTAGATACTTAATGAGAAATCAACCACAAGATATAAAATGAGCACACAATATTAAAACTATGATGATGACAATATATTAAGCAAGTAAAAGTCATAAGAAATATTTGAAATAACTCATAAAACTACCATTAATAAATGCTCATGAAAATAGGATCTTCATACACAACATAGAGATCTCAAGTACTCCATGCTTCATACAAGTTCTACATTGTGTCAAACTTGTATTCTACTCTACTAACTGATAATTGATATTGAGTTCTCTCATTACTTGCTCACTCAAAAGAAAATATATAGTATGAGATGACTCTTGACCTTCCATATTCCTATGAATATTCACCTTCCTATCCTATGGACTCATGTGCACATGGACTATGGTGCACATTTATATTATTGAATAATTTACACATTCTAATATTACTTGTGCATGTAAAAGGTTTAAAATGATTGTGGCATGATGGTTATAGGGGCAGACTGCACGAAGATCTATGTGGCGGCTTCAAGGGCGGACAACGCAGAATACTTTGGTGGCCATAAAAGCTGGATAGCTTGCCCGGATTTGTGGTGGCTACCGATTCCACCATGTAAATTCAAAAAAATAAAAAAATATTACTTGTGCATTTATTACATTGCATAAAGGAAATATTCAAATCATAATCAAAGATAAAATCCTAATCTAAATATGTACCCATGTTGGTACATTGGCATGTACCAAATAATATAATATATTCTAACATAAAATACAGCTTCAAATTCTTTACTTGTGTATAAATTATGATGGGGAGAAGCAAAGTTGAAATACCAAGATAAAGCTTCCCCTTGCAAGGAATTACAAATATTATCTCCATAAAAAATGAAAATAATTTAAAGACATCAAATATTTATACCATTCCCTAGCATCATTATCATCCTATCTAATGAATATTAACAACTACATGATTTTTTTCCCAAAGCAGCTAGGGTTTTTAAATAGTTGGAAATTCTTAAAAATTAAATTTTTGATTTCTCATCTATTTATTTCTTCAAACAATGAAATTTGAAGATTTTATTTGAAACAAAACAAACAACTAATTTGTTTACCCATCTTGGAAGATATAATTTTTTCTTTTTGCTAAATTTTCCATAGAACTCATAAATAGCCTCAAAAACCCAACTTCAAACATATGTAACTCCTTCAATAATAATAATAGTTTGAAAAATGAGCAACCATTTTTGTAGTTCTCAAAATTATCTACATAGTGGTCTAAAAATCCTCTAAAAAATATTGCTAAAATAATTTAAATGAATTTTTTTCTTTAAAAATATGGTATAGCTAAAACATAATATAAATAACCAAACTTGAAACAAACATAAATTCCTCAATACTTATCGGAATTTAACAAATGAGTCATCATTTTTATAGTAGTCACCTTTTGAAAATGACTTATAAAAAAAAGATATGGCCCCTACAAGATGTGATAGTTTTATGGAAAAATATACCCTTTTTTTTAAATAAAGGGGTAAAAATTTATTGATAAAAAGTCTGGATTACAAAGTACAGCTGAGCCCCCACACAGAACTCAAATAAGAAACAAGACAGGCTAAATCACCAAACAAGGTCAACTCCCAAAGAAAACCAAAAAAAACAAACCACATTAAGTCTAAACATTCTTATGGATCAACTCCCATAGGTGTTGAGAATCTCCAGATGGGAGACTCTCCCAGTTATCAATACTCTGAGTATCCAATAGCTCAGAAGCCCTTTTAGCCAGGTAATTAGAAACCCCATTCCATTCCCTTGGAATGTACACAAAGGATATAAATTCAAACTCTTCACTCATTCTGAGAATCTGAATGGTCACAGAGGCCAATTGCCAATTAACATCCTCCACTCTTTTGCTGTTTAAAATATTAACCAAAATTTGAGAGTCAGACTCGCAAAGAATCCTGTGCTAGCAAAGATAAAACCCCCTTTGCAAGGCCTCAAGTATCGCCAGAGCTTCCATAAGATTGTTGGAGTGAACACCTTTATAAATGGAAAAGAAAAAACTGACCATGCCAGCAGAATATCTCCCAACACCACCAATTCCAGCATGTCCAGGATTTCCCCTCGATGACCCATCAGTATTAGTTTTTAAAACTCCTCTAGGGGGCAGTCTCCATATACCCTCTCTCCTAACCTTCTTGCTAAGCTGAGGAATCCTACTAGGGCTAGAAGAATTCACACCAACCCCAAAAAAACCAAGGGCCTGTCGTACCTTCTCCTCCCTAGAGTCCAAATGGGGGTCCACATCACATTTACTATGGATATTTTCTTGAACCATACACAGGATCCTTTGCCAGATCTGTTGAACAACCAAATGAATTCCCTAAAAAATGTGACGGTTTCGTTTGAGCCAAATCTGTCAAATGATGCAGGAAGGGCCCAAATTCCAAGCCACTTAGAGAAAGGGGGCCTTGGCTGGAGGTCTACCTAGACTACTCCAAAACTCCACCAGGGAGAGCACATGAAAAAAAGGATGGTTCCAGGCACTCCACCAATAGTTCCAAATGTCTTTGGCAAGGGAGAATTGGAAACATAAATGAGAAGAGTCATCGTCATTCTTACCACAAAGGACACATAAAGAGGGACCCTGAAAGCCCCTCTTCCTCAAGTTATCCCAAGTGAGGCATTTATTACGAGCTACCAGCTAGAGAAAAAAGTTACATTTCAGCCAAGCAAATCTATTCCACACCTTTTTCCACCATGTGATAGGGAGACTCCCAAACTTTTTCTTATCAAAAACTTGATAACCATAGGCTACAGAGTAGGTTCCCTTGGGATTAGGGTTCCAAGATAGAATGTCTTTATCCCTCAATGAAGAACAGTACCTCCCTACAATAATAAGAGCAAGAACATCTCTATCCTCGGCCAATCCCCCTTGGGGCCATTCCTATGGATCTTTCCATCTGTACATCTCCATATTTCCAAAATATTGGAATTTTTTAAAGTCCTCCACATGAGACCAACCCACTTCCAAGAAAAAAATTCTTAGGGAATGTAACCTGGGATACTGAGTCAATATAGGAGGGTGGCCATCCCAAGAATCCTCTGAAAAAAAAACATTTGATCCCCGATTGCAAATCCAGAACAAACCCTGCTTAATTAAATTAGCTCCTCTTTTCAGAGTGTCCTAGATAACAGAACCTTTCCCAACCAAACTGGCTCTAGGGATATCTGCCTCAAAAATACCTCTCAAGTATTTATAAGATAATATTTTAGCCCAAATTTGATCTTGAGAGGTACACCATCTCCAATAAAGTTTCGCAGCCAAAGCCTACCCAGAAAGAGTTGCCTGTCGCAACCCAAGGCCTCCCTCTTGAACTGGCCTAAAAATGGAATCCCATCTAACCAAACTCCATTTAGATTGATCAAGTTTGCCAGACCACAAAAACTGTCTTGACAAAGCATCCATGTCCTTGATGAAATGAGGAGCTGTTTGCACAAAACATCTGTAAATGGGTAAATCTTGAATAACAGATTTTAAAAGCAATACTCTACCTGTAGAGGATAGCCATCTGACAGTCCAGTGATTTACTTTCCTTCTAAACTTATCAAGTATAGACTACCAAGAAGATCTAGGTAGAGGATGAGATGAAATCAGAATCCCAAGATAAATGAAGGGGGGAGTCCCGACCTGGAATCTTAGAATGTGAGCAATCCTGGCTTGAATAAGAGGGGGGTTATTGAAGAAGAAAATAAAGGACTTGTCCTCATTAATCACCTGTCCGAAAGCACCAAGATATATGTCAAGAGACTGTCTAATGTTTTTAGCTTCCTTGATAGTGGCAACTCCCAACAAAGTAGTATCATCAACAAATTGAAGGTGGGAAAGAGGTGGCAAACTGTTATCCCACTTCCACCCCTGAATGAGACCATGCCTGACCTGAGACTTGAGTAATCTACCCAACCCTTCTTCCATAATGATAAACAAATAAGGAGATAGAGGATATCCTTGCCTCAATCCCCTTGAGGCCTCAAACAACTTCGATGTCTCGTTATTAACAAGAACAGAGAATGAGGAAGAAGAAATACAACTCATCACCCATCTAATCCATTCCTCCTCAAATCCAAAAGCAACAAGAAATTTTTGAAGAAAGGACCATCTAACTTTGTCATAGGATTTTGCCATGTCCAACTTAATGAACATAGTTTTCTCCTTAGAAGTTTCCATTGAGTGAATAGGTTCTATAGCAATAACAACCCCATCCATGATTTTTTGGCTAGCAACAAACCCACCTTGCTCCTCAGAGATGATTTTTCTCAACCATATCTTCAGCCTCTTAGCAATGATTTTTGTGATGATCTTATATACAACATTATAGAGAGCAATAGGACTGAACATATCCAAGGAATTCACTCCCTCTTTCTTGGGAATAAGCACCACAAAGGTAGCATTTAGGGCCCTTAGCATCTGTTTGTTCTTTTGGGACTCACGGACCACCTCCAAAAGGTCAAATTTGATTAACTCCCAAAACTCTTGATAAAAATCAATCGAGAATCCATCCGGACCCGGGGATTTCCCATTTTTCATCTTGAATACAACACTTTTTAGCTCCTCAAGGGAAATTGGACCCATCAAGTGCTCATTCATCTCTCTAGAAACAATCGAGGGAATATAGTTTAGAATAAGTTTTTCTTCCTCATCATTTGAGAGGGCATCCTCCTTGAAGAGAGAGGAAAAATACCTCTTAGTCTCTTCTAAAATATCCTTGAAAGAAGAAAGCAGGGCACCCTGAGAATTAACAAGAGAGGTAATCAGGTTACCATTACGATGAGCCTTAACATAGTTATAAAAGAAGGCTATGTTCCTATCCCCTTCCTGAAGCCAATCTACTCGAGCTTTTTGTTTCCAAAAAAATTCTTCCCTTAGTTCCCATTCAACAAGGTCTTTTACAGCCTCAGATTCCTCAACAAGAAGCTCCTTTGTGAGTCCCTGATCTCTAATCTTCCTTGAAGCTTCTTCCACCCTCCTAAGAGCTACCAGCTTAGCTAAGGAAAGGTTCCCAAAATTTAGTCTATTCCATATCTTCAATTTATGCTTAACAAATTGAAGTCGCTTCATAAAGGAGTACATAGCGGTGCCATGAGGAGGTTTGCCATTAGTCCACTAGCCTCGCATGAAATCATGAAGCTTAGGATCTCACAGCCACATAAGTTGAAACTTAAATGAGGGATTATTTTTTAGCCCTAACTCCAGAGCAGAGAGTTTGATAGGCCAATGATCAGATCCTCTACCCTCTAGAATCATAGAACTAGTGCTTCTATTATTGCCAATCCAAAAACTAGAGATCAGAAACCTATCCAGTATCTCTGAAATGGAATATTCCCCACATATTCTATTATGCCAAGTAAATATCCCATTATCCGACTTGATTTCAACCAAGTTCAAGGCCCGGATATGAGCATTGAAGACAGAAGAAAAAGGCTCAAGACGATCAATCCCACCATGTTTTTCCTCCAGACAAGTGATAGAATTGAAGTATCCAACAAAAATCCATGGGTATAGGGGAGCCAAAATTCTCACAAAGCCAATGTGCTCCCATAAATTCACTTTACCATTGTAATCAATAGGAGCATACACATTTGTAAGTAGGATGGTCTCACCAGATTCATTATCATGCCCGATCATCGAAATAGACCACCTGTTGGAAATCCAAGTAAGAGGAGAGATCTTAACTAGATCCCATAAAGAAGCAAGGCCACCAGCATATCCACATGCACCAATACACTGATATTGCCCCTTTATCCACAACTTGGGAGAAATATTGAACAAACTATCAATAGCTAATTTAGTCTCCTGAATAAAAACCACATCCGGAGAATGAACACAAATCAAATCACGAACTTTTTGTCTGGGGATGATGTTCAACCCCCTTACATTCCATGAAAGTATAATCATTTTTGGGGGTTATAAAAATGGGAGTCCAATGTTCTCACCAAACCTAACTCTACCAAAGTCTCCCCCATTAACTTAATTTTATCCTGGTATTTCTTTCGACCCACCTTCATATTCTTATTTTTTTAAATTATTTTATGCTGCAATCCTAGCACCGTAGGAGTTTTACAGTCCATGGATGACTGCATCAGTGCCTGGGTAGGAGAGGGCATATCTAAATCTATGCCATTTTCTAAGATAACTTCACTTCCAGGGCTAGGGCCAACCATATCACCTATACTTGGAACCAAAGACCTCTGTTATTCATTTAAACCCCCTATATCTAATTCCCTTGGTTCCACCTCATGAAGAGACAGCTGATTTGGTCCTGTTATATCTATAACAGGTGGCGATGTTTCAGGTATCTCCACGCACTGATCAAGATTATCTAGAATTTCAAAACGGTTGAGCTGAGCATCTGGCTGGTTATCCTTAATGTCTCTTTTTGCCTTTTTTCCTTTGTTTCGAGGTTTTACCGTAAAAAAGCCTTCCTTATCCTGATCCCCCTCATTTATCGAGGCTTTTCCTTTATCCATATTTTGTACAGCTCGAGAGGGCCCAAGATTTGAAGCCATAGGCAGGACAAACTTAGGGCATTTTATTTGTAAGTGGCCATATTCATGGCAAATCTGACAATGAAATGGAAGAGCTTCATAGTCAATTTTTTGAACCCATGTGGTTGATTCGAACTGTATTTCAATAGAATCTAGAATATGATTGTTTAAATCAATTTCAACACAGATACGAGCAACAAATATTACCTTTTTATCTAGCGTCTATCGTGACGACAACAGAGATTACCCTAGATCTACAAAAACAACTACATTTTTATAAATTACTACTCTAATACAAAATTTTATGAACCTTTCTTCTCATTAGAAATAAATAATTCACCAATATGCATAAATATCAAACATACATCTACAATAATAATCCACACAATAAAATAGAGACTGATAATACCCTTGAGATAGGGCATCATAGAATTATTAGAAGGAATCTACTCCATAAGATCTCCAAATCTATGAGCCAAGACTTCTACAAATAATACTTCATATGACTTCCCTTTAAAATTGGGGGTACATGTCTCTTTATACAAGAATGTGATGGTTCACCTTTCATGAGTTAAAAATTTCATAATATTATAATATGGAACTATATTATATATTATTACAATTTTATGTATGACCCATGCCATAATACAATATTATATTGTATCCCCATATTATTATCCTTGGGTACCTAACAAATGCATCAATGAATCAATTTAGATATATATACAATAAACATGGATTGATCCAATGTGTCCCTAAATGTACCAAATTGTAATCAAAATTTATCCTTACATGGACCAAATTATATGTTAATACAATCAAAATGTGTCTTTAAATAGACTAGTTAAATGTGTTTTGAACCCATCATTTTTGTATATTTAGATAAACCCGTCAACCATGGATCCTTAAATGGACCATCAATATTTCAATAAAATAATCCCCTTTAGACCTCTCAGCTAAAATATGCTTAAGTAAAATAGTATAACCATGATGAGGTGCAATTTAAACATCTTCCTTTAGTATTCCCTGATAATCAGTCATATTATTTTATCTTCTCTATTATCTCTCCTTATCCAATTCTTGGCATCTCAAATGATTGTTCTTCTTTACTACCCATCCCATATTTAATCAATATACTTCTCTTCCTCATTCATGGTAACAATATCCCTCCCATTTTCATTTTATTATCCCTTTTCCTCGAAGTACAATCTTTAGTACTTTTATTACAATCTCGTCTTAGCCTTCTCAACTAACATAAACTACCACCATGTGCAAAACACTTTCAAGTTTTCTCAACTCAAAATCCCTTTTGGAAAATGAGGGACATATTGGGGAATCATTTCATCTTAGCACAATCATGGACTTAGCCCTAGGGAAACATGTATCCCTTTCTACGAAGGGCATAGTTTTTGATGCATTTTTTTTTATAATAAATACATCAAAATATGGCAAATGTAGACATCCAATTTTACCTTTCAATTGCATCCAATTCAACAATATTAACCCAAGTTTGGGGCACAAAGTAGCCTAAAATTTGATAATTATAAAAATCTCCAAATTCATCACAAAACTTATAAAATTTATAATATTAGAAAGATATTAAAAATATATTTCCAACAAGTATAATCATACCTATTTTTTATTGAGGTTTCATACCTCAAAAACACCAAAAATGATAACACTATAACTATAATAGTACCATTTCAACAAATTTAGGGTAAAAAGTAATCCAATATTTGAGGACCCTAAAAACATGTACAATTACCTCCAATTTTAAGACAATTTATACCACTATAAAGCTCTCAAAAATATCTTCCTAATGAGTATAAACATGGCTATGTTTGATTGCAATTTGACCCTCAAATTTCCCTTTAATTAAAGAATCATTCTAGAAAAGTGCCATATGAAATTTTGTATGGTTCTTCCATAGGATAATTTTATCATCATGATAGTGCTACATTACTTTGTAATCCCATGACACTTTTGTAAAAGCATTAAAAAAACATTAGTTTCAATGGTGTGACTCTCTATCACCACTAGTTAACTTTACATCCTATCCTATCAATGCAATTATGTAAATTTAGGTGCATAATTAGAAATTAAATTATTTTTTGCATGATATTACCCATATTAATATAGCCCTCTCTCAAATACCCCTAAAAACTCACCACTCAATCAACCTAACTATCAATCACCCATGCAATCACTATCCAATTTTTATGCCAACTTCCCTTTTGACTAACCATAACTCAATCTAACTTGCCACATCACCTTTCTTCTAATGCCACAACTCAAAGTAGGTATGAAAATTCTAATGTTTTTCTACATAGTTTATAAAATTACCCTCTATGGGGTATCCAAGGAGTTAAGGTGTGACTAGATCATGAATTAGAAGTGGCAATTTTGGTAATAAAGAAATGTGGTAATTATATATTTTGATAATTATTATATTTAGAAAGGTTTTCAAATTTCATCCTAGGAACCCACTACTATATATGAACTAGAGATACAACATATATATAAGGATCCACAAAGGGTTTTTGAAGCAAAACCCATTGTGGAGGAAGCAATAATGTCAGAAAGATTTAAATATTACTTACATTCTTTTCTTTCTTTAAGATATTATTTGATCTCATTTTAAGCACACTCTTAGAAATAATAAAATTTCTTAAAATTCTCATAGAAAGCATTAGATATGCATATTTGAATCTAATTTCTTAAACATTCTCATAGTAAAATAATAGATCTACATGTTTAGATAGGATTTCTTAAATATTGTCATACCAAGCACTAAATCTACATGTTTTAATTTGATTTCATAAACATTATCATATCAATAATTAGATATCATATTTACCATTTTGTTGGCAAGTAGATAGTTTCATTTATATCAATCCTTTTAGAAATCGTTCAAAGTATATTTTATTCTTCAATCATATTACATGTTCTATTTTATGTAGTTTTTTAATTTAAGCATTAAAATGGATGTTTGGTATCTTAACATTGTAAAATTTGCATCCTTTTGGCATTGATATTTTATTTCAAATTGATATTTCTTTATGTGCATGCATTTGATATCTTGAGAAATTTATCCATTATTTCATCTATCCATCATAAAAGGAATGGGGATTTTATCCCTCTAACAAGAAAGATCATCATTGTTGGAGATATTGGGAAAACCCATCCTTTCTAACATAAATATTATTTTTAAGTTTTATTTGCAGGATTATCCCCTTTTTAAAGGTACATGGGTAGAAAATAGGATCATTTTTGAACCCCATAAAACTAGAGAAATATACAATAAAATTCAATGAATTTTATACAATTTGAAAGCTCTCAAAAAGAGCTTACCAATGAGTATAAACACAACCATATTTCTTCAAGTTTTGATCCTCAAAACTCCTAAAAAAAATAGCATTATCTCATATGATAAAAGCATTGTGGTGCTTTTGTAGTCTCATGGTACTTTTGTAGAGTTATAAAATATGGCAGTGCTTTTGCAAGTCCATGGCACATTCATAGAGATAGGTACAAACATTGCTCTACCTCTACCCTATACACAATTGTGTTCTATATTTTTATCAAAGTGTTTTTTATCCTGCTTGTACCTCATAATATAATAGGAGTCTTTATATTTAAAATAAATATCATATATCTAGGTCCTATAGAAAAATTGTAGGTTAAGTTTCACATTATTTCATGCTTGCATATTGTGATTCTTTTTTTTAGAGGAAAAATAAAACAAGAAATATTTTATTTCCTTTCATGAATGTAACAATAGGAGTAAAATCTTTCATTTATAGCCTAGGGCAAGGAATATAAATTGAATGTAGGCATATTTAAGGCTAAGTTGCATGTATGTTTATTTATTTATCACATTGAAAGAGAGGATAATATTTAATTCCTTGAATTCATTAAAATCATAGGATATTCTAGATTTTTGGGTCTTGATTCACCTTCAATCTTATCCCATGCATTTTTTCACTTCGTAGTTATGAATTAAAAGATAAATGCATGTAGGAACTTTTACATATCAAGTCAATTTTTATTGTGAATAACTTTCTTGTTTATCCCTCTTCCTTCCTTTAAAATAAAATAAAAATCTATCATTTGATACAATCCTTTAAAGGAAAAATAAAGCATTAGATTAAGTTTTATTTGTTGCACAATTTATTTTTATTTACATCTTGTATATTATTGTCTTGAATTAGAATAAACATAGATCATAAACCTTAGGTTATTGTCATATTAAAACATAAAATATACATATAGGGTAAATCTATAAATACCCTTGGTGAGTCCATTTTACCAAATAAAACCTCCCAAAAACATTGAGGGAATAGGTGTTTGCCTTTTATCTAGGGAGTGCTAGGAAAGAAATCCTATTTTATACACCACATAATGAAATAGGGTGTCTAGAGTTCTAATTGTTATTGGTCAAAATAAGTACTCTTTTAAATGAGTAGTTGTGCTAGTTGAAATAGTGGTAGTTAGTCATAAATTATAGAAATAAATATTTTAATGTTGAATATAGAAGAGAAAATAACTATTTCTTTCAACTAGAGGGTTGTAAATTCCTTTTTGTTTCCTACATAAATATTTAAATAATGTTTAGTAAGTCAAATTTATGGGATGAAACTAGGCTTGTCCAAGCTAAATAGAGCTGGCACATATAAGCCAATATTAAATAGAGTAATATAGATTACATGCAGTTACAATGAACCAATTGAAGTAAGAATTAATTTTAATTATCTAGTTTGATTTTAGTTGAACCAAGTATATCTTTTTGAGTCACTCTTAGAAAATCAAGTATATGGTCTACCTTAAACTAAATTGATTATGAAAATTTTCTCAATTACCTGATTTGAACCATACATACTAATTTAACAAGTTATTTTGGAAATTATTTCTAATATATCAACTAGGTTATCTATTCCTTTTAAGAATTGCAAAGATTTTATTTAAAAATTCAGATTGAAGGTAAAAAATACCACCTTTAACATTGTTTCCTTTTAACTTAAGGTAGATAATAAACTACTTTATGAATATAGAATAAGAAGGAAAACCTTAAGTATGTATTATAACTGAAAAAGTTATCTAGTCTAACATTCCAACCCATAAATTTGTAATTTCTTTTCTCCCATTGTAAAAAGGAGAAATGCACATTTATTTTTCAAAAAATTCCTTAATAGAGTTTAGCTACTACAAAATTGTTGATCTTTTCATGGTACTATACTTCTTCTTTTTACATGTAGATTTGTTCCCTCCTACTTTGTCTGCTTCTAATTTAGGATATCCACACCTTCAATTTCTTTTTTCTTTTTTAAAAATAGATTCATTTACTTATGTAAATAATACAGAGTACTCTTACTTTGGTTCCTCTAGCTAACTTCATATAACTATTTTTTCTTCTTAAATAAAGTAATAAAATATAACATAACAAGACATAATATCCCTTTATCACTTAAATAATGTCCATCATGTGTTTTAAATGTGTTATATAGGTTTGAAATAGGCCCCATTTTTATTACATTATGCCCACATAGTGGTATTATAATAACTTGGAAATTATGCATGTATCACTTGGAAAAATTTGAACCTTGGTATCTTGCTTGAAAGTTAAGGAATCTAAGTAGTTGAGCTAATTCTATTTGACTAAATTTTAAGGTTAGCCCATGATATTTGAAAAATGGATTATGATATGAAATTTTTCACTTCCAACCACTTGCTCTAAATTCTATGGGAAAATAAAGTCCATCATGTTGTCACATATAATATCAATAGATATAAAAGTAGAAAAAAAGAGAATCAATAAGGTGCACTACATACAATCAAATATATTCAAATTATCCTTTCCAACATATATATATATATATATATATATATATATATATATATATATATATATATATATATATATATATATATATATATATATATATATATACTTGTACTATAAAAATAATAATTCTATAAATATGTAAACCATTCAAAAAATGATTTAACAAGTTTAGATGATTAGTAACATGATGTTCTAAACACCATAAAATGTTATAACAAAAAATGTAATGCCCCAATATAAAAAAAAATTAAATTAATGGCAATAATACTTGTAATGTAAATATGTCTAAAGATAGAAAATTAGATAGATAAAAAAGTGTTCTCATGTTAATAATTTTAAGTGTGTCATTCAGCTTTGCCTATGCACTTGAAGATGGTTCCCAAAGGCGAACTCATGATGAGTGGAATTATAAGTTAAATACATTGAGTCATATTAAAATTCTATAAATTCTAGGCTACTATAGGAATATGCACTATAGTCATAATCCAAAATCTAACTAGAATTTTAGAAAATGCTCAAAATATAATTCTAGTCAAACAAAATCGCTTCATAGTTACTCCTCTTTAAAAAAAATGTTTTATTTGGGATTGTTATTTTTGGATTCAAAGACAAATATTTTGTATTGAGTAGTCAAGATTCACACCCACTCTCATACCATGTTTAAATTTATAATAATTTCATAAAAAAACTTAATCAAACACATTAGTTAACAAAGAAAAGCATAGAACACACAATGAAGAACATAGATATAAAAGGTTCCCTTAAATATTAATATTATCACTAAAAAATAATAAAAATTCTATAATGAAAAATGGTTTAATAAGTGGGGCTATAAATAGCAAGTCATAATACAATTCATCTAGTATTGGATTTAAATACTAACCATTGGATAATAGTATAATAACACAAAAATACCACCATGGAAAATACACATGGGACCATAGAGAAAATACATTGATCATGATGCAAAAGTTTAATTATACTCTTAAGGGAATGGTCTCACTTATTTTAATATTATTACACCAATGCTTTAGGATTATTCTTAGTTGTGTAAATATAAAAAAACACACACATAGGGATTTAATATTCCATGCTATTTATTAATGTACATATTCCATATTAAATCACATTTTTAAATGCTCTCTAAAATCTATAGGGTAATGCTCTCTTTTTATAATAAAACCTTAGTTATAGATAGAGAGCCCTCCTCACCCCCCTCCCTAGTAGGTAAGCATGTTGGCAAGAATGTCATTATTTGAATGGCAAAGGTAAGGTATATCAATATAATATTTATTTTAACATATTCTCTTGTGTATGACTTGTAGCTATCCATTTCTCCTATTTTAATTTTCTTTTGTATAGTTGTGTCTCATTTTGGCTGTAGTCAAACTATTGTATTATGTATAGTTATTTAGACAAGTTAATATGATCACTATTGAATATTAGATGTTTTATACATTATTTAATAATAAATTTGATTAAATAAGAGGATCTAAATATTTCACCTCTATTGAATCAATATTTAGATATTAAAATACCCATTCTAGGGAGGCAATCATATATAATCCTAAAATTAAGTCAATATATGATCATCAAAATTTATAATTATTAATTTTATAAAACAAATTTACAGTCTATAGTACTCATGAATTTTGAAAAGTATATATATATTGGTAGTAAATGCGTCATTGTTTTGGTAATTTTGATGATATACTAATTTAAATGTACATTTTAAAATAGCACCATAGGTAGTAAATCTACTTTTGTAATGCTTACAAAAGCATAAACATTACACTAAGATATTGAAGTGCTCTTTCAACCTAAGCTCTAATGTTTTGGTTATATTATTTTCATATAGGAAATTTCAATAGACCATAATATAATCAAACCCATGGTAGAGTGGCCTATTAGAATTAATATTTTATCAGTGAAGAGTTTTATTGGGTTATTTGCATACTTCTACGAACATACATTTAGGTTTTCAAACATTTTTAAGCATACTACTTTCTTGTAGAGATAATTTTTTTTGAAGTATCAAAAAATATCAATTTAATATGGTTTATATAAATTTAAGGATAATGAACTTAGTTATATCATTGATTATAATAATATATCAATAAATATTCATGCCTTTGAACTATGCAGTCATGACTATTTAGGAATATAGTAATATTTGAAGTTAAACAATCAAAGTTCAAAGTATATATTTTTGTATAGCTCAAATAATATGCTTTATAATATAATTGAATAACTTATTTTAGGGTTTGTTGTATTTTTTTTCGCTCCCTAGTTCCTCTTTTCTTTTTGGGTTCCCCTTGGTTCCCCCTCTTTCTTGTGTTTTTTTAGTTTTTGGTTAAGTGGTTAAATATTTTTGTCTACTTAGTTGTTAAATCTATTTTTATTTATCCCTTGGTTATCTTTGTGCAAGGTTCGGGGGTCCTTTTAAAACCCTTTCCACCAATAAAAAAAAAAAAACTTATTTTAGGGTAAAGATTCATTACATCTATTTTGACTATTGTCTAATGGATATTTTTATTTTATATATAATAATATAAGTAAAAGTATTCTAATAGATTATTTTAATTAGCAGTGGAATTAATATTTGTAAATAAATGGCTAGAATACCACCATGCTTTTATTTATCTATTTATCTATGCAATAGGTTAATTAGGGCTTGTAGCTATAAGAGTATACTATTTCTAGATATGTAGGAGCCCAAATTCTATCATTGTTATTTATGTAGACATGTTACCCTATATTTATAGTCATGTTACAAGTCATATCAATGATGATTTTTAGATCTTCAAGATGTAAATATTATACATCAATGTTTAAGACATAATGCTACACTAGAGAATCATATTATAATTAAATATATTTTGTTAGACTTGGTAGACTTCATTCAATATACAAGAATTTAATATATATTATTTTAATAGATATGTAGAGGGATATATTACAATTAAAAGCTATTTTTCTTGATGAGTGTAAATGTTATGTCCATTATGGTATGCTAATTTAAGTTGCATATAAATCACCAATGAAGTATTTAATTTTAAAAATTGGGTTCATATTTTCTACTATTTCTAAACTAGAAAGCTTTCATATCAATATGAAGAAAAGTAAATCAAGATTTTCCTATTAGTTGGTATGAAGGGTTCCTTTACCTTTTTTATTAGACGAGATATTAAATAATCTTAAGAGGTGAAAAAATTGTATAAAATAAAAATATATTTACAATAGGTTATTTATATTACATTAGAGTAAGAAGATATAATAAATTTTTTTAGTATGGATTGATACACACACACACATGGACAGTGAAGAGAGTTGCAAAAAAAAAGGATCACAATCAAGATATTAAGAAGTATACAATAAATATCATAACACATATAACCATAACTCTTATATTAATTTTATATATGAGAGAGATATATAATAATTTAATAATTTATTCAACATAAATAAAACACTAAAAATATCATAAGAAATTTACAACTTGGTTTTCTACATATAAAAATGTGAATTTAGAAGACTACACATGGTAGAGATTTTATTTTAGAGGAGGTCATATATTGTGCCTTAATAATATATTATATAAAGTAATGTAATGAGCATAATGTTCATATCTTATAGACCTAGTTTTTAGATCTAAATAATTATGGATTGGGATGGCTAAGGAATTTTTTTTTAAAGGACTCATATTTTAGAACCCATATATTTACATAGATTTATTTGATTTAGATGATTATTGGGCTATTTTAAGTAAAATTTGAAGATATTTTATATGACTGATCATATGAAAGAATCCATGTAGCATTGCGGTAGAAATGACTATGTGAACACAACTATCTAGAACAAGGGATGTGTTAGCACAATTTTATTAAGAAACGTATCTCATATTTGAGAAGTCATATCTTTGCAAAGGGTTATCTTATCTACATGATTATTGGACCACTTTATGTAGAACTTGAAGATTTTAAATTGAGTGTTAATATGAAGGAACTTGAGTAGTATTTAGAGAGATATGATCCTATGATCCATCTACAACAATAGTAGTGATTATATTTTAAGTTATATAAAATAAAATTATATATATCTATTAGCAGTTCAAAATATGAGACGAGTAGTAGAAGGCTAGGGTATCAATCAAGAAAGAAATTTTGTCTAGGCATAGAATTTTCTAGTTATGTTTGATTTATCTCTTTCTTAACTTATAATTTTTGCATGTATATTGTTATAGTTTATTTTTAATTAATATAATTAATATAATATTTACTGATAATGTTTAATAGATATTGAGTTATAGCTTCCTTCCCATGGATCAATTTATAGCTAAATACTTAGAATCATATCTAGTAGTAGATGTTAAGAAGAAATTCATAGGGTAGTAATCCTCATTGCTCAAAGATAATTAAATCATTGGTAAATTTAATGGGTCTTGGGCAGGGATTTTAGCTCTAAGAAAATGGTTTGATAGGATATGGATGTCTTTAGGAATGAGTCTATCCTCTCTTTCTAGCTATTTTTATTCTAGGGATAAACTAAATAGAGTCCTAAAATGTTCATAATATATTATATAAAGTAATGTAATGAGCATAATGTTCATATCTTATAGACCTAGTTTTTAGATCTAAATAATTATGGATTGGGATGGCTAAGGTAATTTTTTTTAATGACTCGTATTTTAGAACCCATATATTTACATAGATTTCTTTGATTCAGATTATTATTGGGCTATTTTAAGTAAAATTTGAAGAGATTTTATATGACTGGTCATATGAAAGAATCCATGTAGCATTGCAGGAGAAATGACTATGTGAACACAACTATCTAGAACAAGGGATGTGTTAGCACAATTTTATTAAGGAACGTATCTCATATTTGAGAAGTCATATCTTTGCAAAGGGTTATCTGATCTACATGATTATTGGACCACTTTATGCAGAACTTGAAGATTTTAAATTGAGTGTTAATATGAAGGAACTTGAGTAGTATTTAGAGAGATATGATCCTATGAAGTTATCCATATACAACAATAGTAGTGATTATATTTTAAGTTATATAAAATAAAATTATAAATATCTATTAGCAGTTCAAAATATGAGATGAGTAGTAGAAGGCTAGGGCATCAATCAAGCAAGAAATTTTGTTTATTGATAATGTTTAATATATATTGAGTTATAGCTTCCTTCCCATGGATCAATTTATAGCTAAATACTTAGAATCATATCTAGTAGTAGATGTTAAGAAGAAATTCATAGGGTAGTAATCCTCAGTGCTCAAATATAATTAAATCATTGGTAAATTTAATGGGTCTTGGCCAGGGATTTTAGCTTTAAGAAAATGGTTTGATAGGATATGGAAGTCTTTAGGAATGAGTCTATCCTCTCTTTATAGCTATTTTTATTCTAGGGATAAAATAGATAGAGTCCTAAAATGTTATCATTGGTTTATAGAAAGAGTAGAACTTTACCTTATCCACTAGAATGAAGGCTTTGCACTAGAAAATATAAATCTCTTCCTAGTACCATTCTAGATTAATATGTATGGTTTACCCATTGAATTCTAGGAAATGGATACCTTTAGGCAATAGGCAATACCTAGGAGAATTTCTTAAGATTTTAGAAACTACAAAACATGGAGTCTTGGATATTTATACCCAAATGATAGTCATGATTGATATCGATAAAACTTCGCTAGAATAAATTATTATTATGTATAAGGGTAAGTTGTGGATCCAAACAATGGATTATATGGATTATATAAATATGTCTAAAATATTTCATGAGGTGGATCGTATTGAAAGGGTATACCCTAAGAAGACTAGCATAAATATATGTAGAAAACTACAAGAGAAACTTATAAATGGATATGGATGAGGATGGTTTTCAACTTTCAAAAAATAGGTTGAGATAGATAATAGTAAGTAAATAGTGGATACCAATAAGTAAGGATATTCAAATAAATACTAATTTTTTTAGGCTTTAGACTATAAAGAAAAATTAGATCTTATCTTAGAGGATATGGTACAATATGATCAAAATATTGACAAGAAATCGTCTACTGACTATGATCCTAATTTAGGGATGAACATTCCTATTAAACCTAAGGAATGTACCTCATTAGATTTCCATCTCTCTTGAAGTACCATGTACCATTCAAGAGAAGGAAAGTGGTAGAGAAAATGTAGTGTTAGATGTTAATACCTCTACCATTAACAAGGAAATACTAAAAATGAGTAGGATAAATAAAAAGCTTCTTTAACAAAGCTAAGGAATTATAAATATAATATTAAGGAATAAAATAAAAATACCCACTCTCAATGCTATCATGAAAAAAGAGGAAGACCTTTAAATTATCAAGTGAGAGCTAGGGAAGCAAGAGCAAACATAAAGAAAGAAACACAATCAAACTTGGTTGAAATTCTCTTTATCAAATAACAAAATTATATTGGTAATTCACAAGGGGGGCCAACAACCCCTAATGAGACATAATTTCCATATCATAAAATATTTTTAATGTTAATTCTCCCTCAAAGTAAATGTGTATTAGGAACATCTATTTAAGTAACAAGTCTAATATTCTTTGTATCAAAGAAACTAAAATAACAAACAAATAAATTTCTAAAAATATGAAAGCAATATAAAAAATATGTGAAAGGTATACTATAGATTCAAAAGGAGAAATAACAAGAATTCGAGCATGTTAGAATTTAGTTAGAACCTCTTATGAAACCATTCATAAAACTAGGCATTGTATAGCCTTATTAGTCACATGTTATTTTTAGATATTCATTTCATCCTTATTAATGTCTATGGACCTACAACTCAGTTATGTAGATTATAATTATGGGGGGGATTGAAGCCTTTAAGATAAGTAAATATCAAGAAAATTGATTTATGATCATAGGATATATTAATACCATAACCAATCTAGATGAAAATATTTGTGAAAATTAAAAAAATAACCCAAAGTATGAGATATTTCTTAATTTATTTCCAAACAATAATATATGGGAGGTTTATTTTGAAGAGGATAACTATGAATGGATCAATAATAGGATAATACAGAACCTAATATCAAAAAACTTAGATAGATTCATACTGTCAAATCATTGGGTAGATGAAGGCACTTGTGCTAAAATTAATACCTTGACAATGATTGATTTAGATCACTAGACAATAACAGTTAAAATGGTGATGGTGAATTCAAAAAAATATCATTTTTTAAATATGAGTAGACATGGGAATACCCTCCTTAACTTTTTGAAGTAACAATAGGTTGTATACAACTCTAAAACAAATTAAATCAATGACATCTAGATTAAGAGAATGGAACAAGAACACTTTAATAACATTTACTAGAAGAAAGAGGAACTAAAAGAGATATTTTAAAATTCCATAAAGGCAAGCATAATAATCCAAGCTTAGAGGAAAGGGAGTTAATTAGTGAATATCATAATATTTTAAGTAAGGAAGAATTTTTTTGGAGATTAAAATCAAGATAGATTTGGTTCAAAGGAGATAAAAAATAAAGTTTTTCATAGTATAATAATAGTATAGGGATCACCAACTAGAATTAGTATAACTAAATTAGTAGAAGGGCTTTGTATTGAAGACTAAAGCAAAATCAAAAAGGAGGAAAATATTATTTACCAAAATATTATAGGATCAAAGGATATTAAAGTTATTAATGATAACCTACTACAAGAAGTACCTTTAGTTAAAATAGATGAAGAAAATAAGAAATTAATGAAGCTCATTACTATGGAAGAAGTTCATTCAACTATTTTATATTTTTATAAGAATAAATCCCCATGTATAAATGGACTTTTTACAACATTCTATCAACATAACTAAGAAACAACGAAGGGTTCATTATTGGTAGAAGTTGAATAGTGTAGGCTAAAATAGTACATACTTTATAAAATAAGTGCAACATACTTTACCCTAATTCCAAAAAATAATGATGTAAAATTATTTTTATTTAGGCTTGTAAGACTATGTAATATGATATATTAGATAATGTCTAAAGTTATGGTAAATTAGTTAAGACCACTATTTAAAAAAATAAATTAAAAGGACAAGGATATTTATGAAAGGGAGATATGGATGGGTTTATAGTAGCTCATGAAGTAATTCATTCACTAGAAAAAGGAGGAGAACAATAATGTTAAAAATTGATATGTATAAAGCCTACTCTAGGGTTAAATTAGATTTTATTTTTATAGTATTAGAAATATTTGGATTTGGAAAAAATGGGTGAAAGAATTAAAGCTTGTGTCTTTATATTATCATATTTAGTACTAGTCAATGGGATAGTAATATAATTATTTAAATCCAAGAGGAGTCTTAGATAGGGAGATCATCTATTATGGTAGAGGTATTGGAGGATCCTCTATTATATTATTATGGACATGAAGAAGGCATACAAATATGGGGTAATAAATAAACTTAACATTAGTAATAACATTAACAACATCACCCATCAATAATTTATCAATAATTTGTAGATGATAAATTCCTTTTTGAAAGGGCTGGGAAAAATGAGACCAAAGCTTTGTATAAACTTATTAAAGGAATATGAAAGAGCATCAAGGAAAAAGTTAATAGGACAAAATCTAAAATAAACTACTAATATGGAAAGGTAGATAATTATTGTTAGCAGGATGAGTGTAGCTAACTAAATATAGCCTTATAGGCCATTTCAACATCTTATATGTCCTTTTATATTATTCTAAAATTATAATAAAAAAGGTTTAATCTATATTATATAATAATTTTTATGGTAAGAATTACATGATAAAAATAAATTTCCTTTGGTGCAATGAAGCAAAATGTGTGATGATAAAACTAGAGTAGCTCTTGGTTTAAGAGTTAAAATGGATGCAAAATTAACTCTAAGGAAAAAAGTAATTTGAAGGTTCTACAAAGAGATTCAAAGACAATGGGTAGTAATTCTTCTAAGTACATTGAGCTCAATGAGCGAAGATTAATTTTTACTATATTCTCAATATGAGATGGTTTTGCATTATGGAATGGTTTAAAAAAATTAATAGATCTAGTAATTAAACGTCTATAATTGAGTGGTGGAAATTGGAGGAAATTTTTCTATTTGGATGGATACTTGGCATGTTAAAAAAATTCTATTTGGATGGATACTTGGCATGTTAAAAAAATCACCCAAACTAGATCCTCCTTTGAAACTATGGATGAGATTAGTTTAAGATAAATATTGTGATAGAGTTTCAACCATTATGTATAAGGATCATGAAGGAAGATACAAATGGAAAAAATATTTTTTTACAAGTATACTAGACATAGTTGCTAAGAGGTAGCTGAGCAAAAAGAGAATAAAAATGATTATTGCAAAGGGAGCCAATGATAATATGATTTGATAGCTGAATAGATCAAGAGTATACACAACAAGAAGTAAATATAATGTAAAGTGCCAACAAAATAGGAATACCACAAGAATATGGTGAGATATTTTGGATAACCCAAGAATTATAAAAGTTAAAATATTTGTATGTCTATTAGGTCATAGGAAACATTTATCTTGTGATAACCTAATGAAAAGGGGTTTAATGGCCCCTCATATTATATGAAAATGGAGCAGAGTATATACCAAATTTAAGAATGATCAAAGCAATGGTTGAATTTTTTTAAAAGTGAGGTATTATAAACAATATAGGATACATTGAAAGATACAATACATCTACACAACTACAAAGAAATAAAATAATATTTAAAGGAAATAAAAATAATTTAAAGATTAAAAAAAAATATTTGTTTATCAATAGAGCAATCGAAACCAACCCCATCAATTCACTCAATCACTAATCTTAAATTCGAGAGCCTTGATAGATGGAGTCAACTCATCAAGTAGAATTATGATACTGGGTACAAGAGAAACAAAAGGAATACAAAAAATATAAAGTGGGAATAACTAAAGTGAAGTTGGTTAAATTGAATTTTGATGGAGAATCTAAATAAAACCTAGGAATAGCAGGAGGAGGAATAATTAGAAATAACAAGGATGATTTTTTTATCACATTACACTTTTAACAATGGATTTAAGATAAATAATAAAGTTAAAGCCTGGGTAATTTTAGAAGGGTTAAAAATATGTAAACAAATGAAGTGGAATAAAGTATGGATGGAAGGTGATTTACCAATAGTATTAAATATAATTTTGAGGAAAGCAAAGCCTCTGTGGAACATAAAAGAGATAATTGTGTAAATGCAAGACCATGCTATAGAGTTTGAAGAAATCAGGTTTACACATAAATTAAGGGAAGGGAGCAATTGTGCAAATTACCTAGTCAATAAAAAGGTTTTAATAGAGGATTGTGAAGTTGAATTCTTTTTTCATGGTTAGAGGAAGTAGTATGTTTAACTGAAGTTGAAAAGAAAATTTTGATTGTCTAAAGCAAATAATGAGTAAGATTTAATCTAATACTTTTCATTGGTAATATTTGCTCTATTCTATAACATTGATGTGTTTTCATATGAACTATTTATTATAGTTCTTATGGTTGCACTTATGCTTTAGGAAGGAAACTAACATTTCAGATTTGGTAAAGGAGACTATGATACCACAAAGTTTTGAAAATATCACTCTGCTAAGATGTGTCGTGTAGATAGTAGAGGTAGAGTTTTAGTATTACGAAGGCTACTACATAAAAATGTCAAGAACAAGGATGTTGAATTTTAAAATATTTATATACAATAAAAATTGAAGAGCATACAGAAAAAGAAAATCAAGAATTTATACTTTTACGAAAAAGAATATAGGTATCTAATTATAACAACTCAATTAAAATAAAAATTTAATCCAAGAACATGTCAAACTATTTATGTTTCTTTAATAAAAATAAATAAAAATTACCAACTTAAATGTCCAAATAAATATTTTCTTTGTTTATTCTCACAAACAGTTTTTTTTTAATCCTTTCAAATGATTGAGGGTATAGGGTAATAGAACTTCTTGTTAAAGACATTGTATGTACTTATAACAACAAGATCGTTACGAACAATTTGAATGAATTAACAAAATGATTAATTAGATATAATGCGAGTGCCAAGAGCTTTAAAGTCAAGCTTTGTACAACCTTCAAAACATCACCCTCAAATTATTCGAAACACAATTTACCCAAAACATATAGCACACATAGGTTCTCATAACTATCTTCAAAATAAGTTCCTCCTCCACTAGTCTGAAAACTATAAACTATTAGCACTACTGGCCAACTGAAATACGCAGTAGAAAAACCTTCAGAAATGTAAACACAAGGAATAAAAACGTTAATCTGTAACGGCCTCTTACAATTATTCGTGGAGAATATGTTCAACTGGTCGGAGAATTGGTTATGTTATTCAGCGGCAGCTGATGTAATCACTTGCGTGGAAGCAAGCATTTATATATTAGAACATCCAATCCATACTTCATACTTAGTTATAGGTGGAAGCAAGCATTTATATATTAGAACATCCAATCCATACTTCATACTTAGTTATAGGTGGAAGCAAGCATTTATATATTTGCGGTAAGTGTTTTGTTAGCTGAAAGAGTCTGCAAGCGGAAAGAGAATGGAGCCTTCAGAGGTCCACTGTTCAAAACCCAGTATGCTCCCCACAAATGTTGCATTGCTTCCCACCTCTCTGAATTCGCCTGCAAATGCAAGTACAAACACAACGTGCAAGCGCAGCAATGCTCAGTACTACCGCGAATTTAAAAATCAATCAAAGACTAAGAATGACTTTATTTACTTTTAGCTCTGGAAACTACTATGTTAGACAGTAGATTGGAATAGAGAATAGTACCTGCTTTAGATAGACAGCTCCGAGATCACCGTCACCATTTTCAAATTCGATAAGCACAGAGAACCAATAATCACTGGAGCCTCCGTTAACATGGAATGTAATGTTCTTTCCCGGGTATTCGCATGGTACCCTACATAGAATAAAATACATTACAACGATAAGCCACCCAATTACCCAACAAACACAGCACACACACAAATCGAAGCAGTGAAATACAAGATGTATAGAGACGAGACTTACCTTTTGAACAAGATGTTTACGCGCCCAGCATTACGCAGATCGGAAGATTCCGCCGGAAATGCCATGTCGGAGAAGGCAGCCCCACTGAGGTCAAAGTGCGCTTTTTCTTCTGTGCATTCTGGGCATTCGTCCGTAATCACCACACTTACCGGAGTTTGTGAACATAAGCCATTCTGCTCGCATTTCACCTGTTTTCTTTGGTTTAATCCCAACATTATTATTTCATAAGAACTAAACAATAATAATATCTTCGTAAGGTCTTAATAAAATGGCGAGTTGGGTATCTTTGTTGTTCTGAAGATACGAAGGTTTTAAAGATAAATTTGTAGATTTCCGGACCGTGCTTAACACCAACAAATCCAAAAATAAATAATAATAGACGTCATATATACCTGAAAGCACTCCCCACAGCCTTTGCCTTCTTTGAAGAGGGCTGGGCCTACTGCTGTTATTTTGGAAGAGAAAGGTATCTGACTGATTACATTGCCATATCCGCATGCACCGCCTGTATTGTCAAAGACAAACAAACAAAAACAGAGAGTAGATATAACGTAACATCGCTTTCTAACACAGGACTTAACTCAATCTTCCAAATAACCTTATAAAATAAGCACAAACCTTCTTTAAAAAACTTAGAAATATAGGAGGTCTATATATATATATATAAAGTGGTTTTAGGGTTACCTTCGCTTCCATCTCCATTTGGAAGCTAAAGCAAGCGACTCTCACCCATGTAGCAATACCTGACTGCCACCCTGAGTCGTCAGCTAAAGCAGAAGCAACTCTTGCCGATTGAGACCATACTATCGTTAACATTAAATAAGCTGCTCCTAATGCTACGCTCAATTTCGTCATCTTGTTCCTCGCGGCTCACTGAAAACTGCAAAATAATTCGTGTTCACAACATGTTGAGGAGTGTCGATTTATAGAAGGTAAATAACTGCAGGTGATTATTACGTATTTCTAATGTGGAACGACGTGCTTAATTCCAATTTTGCTCTTTCTGTAGAAATTGCCACATGACATTTCGGTGAGCTGAGGATTTTGACAGTTTTCTTATCGATTAATTGAACTGGATGCTTACCATTGTATCGGCCAGGATTAAAGTCAATGTTAATCGTCAAACATTAGTTTTCAAGGCCCTGAGAGAGACATTAACCGAAAATAATGCCACACGGCCATTCGTATTACAGCTCTACTCCAAGTATCTATTATTTCAAATTTCGTGTTCTACAGCAACTTTACCGCCAGCCAGAAAATGTCATTGATCATGGTTTCCACGTTGAATGTAGTGTAGGGAGAACTAGATTGACATCAGATGACTAATTAAAAGACTATTGAACACGGCTGACATTAAGTCAAAAAAATGTCAACATGGCCCTCCATTATTAACCATATTCGGATACAAAATGCACCGGTCTCTCGTTTCGTTTGCATCTGAATTTCCTAAATGGAAGCAAGGATAACCCAACAACTTTATCATCCATTGGAACATGTGACGTAAAAACGTGTGTGTGTCATTCAATTAAAATAAATGAGAGTAGCCAATTATTGTTTAAAAAGTTCGTTCTAAGACGATTGTACTTGGGACAGTGATGAAAAATATGTAACATGCTTGCACCTCTTAACCTAATCATTAAGTAGTTTTAAAATAATTTTATACAAAAAAATATTTTTTAATTTTATTAATCACGTTAGTTTTGTAGGGATATATAGCGATTTGATATCAAAATAAACGTTTTTTTTAATGTGCTTATTAATTTGTTTTTTTATAAAGGGAAAAACCTCTTGCGGTGGCTTTGGTCTTTGGTTTGAGAGACCACCGTCAAAGTCACCGGAGAGTCTGGAGACCATGGTTAAGGGGTTTTATACCGTCAAAGTCATTCGGGAGTTGGGCTTGGCCCTTCTTTCATCAACATTATCAATTGGTTTTTGAGTACCCAATTCAACTTTTTGGTAGGGTGGATATTCGAACCTCAGGCATCCCTTAGATGGTTGTCCTCTCCTCTCCAATTCACCTACAACACCTGGGTGTGATTATTGTTTTGTTATTTTAGAATATATCACTAAAATTTCTTTTAAGTTTTTTAGCATACCATAAAACTAACTAATTTTAAAATTCTAAACTTGGATGTTGAGATTGAATCCCAAATTTAGTTGAGTGATTTTAAAATGAAGGAAAACATCTTACCATCAAAGCTCCACAATACCTTAGCTAAGGAAGAAACCCTGTGGAAGCAGAAATTGAGAGCCCTTTAGCTAAAAGACAGGACCAAAATACTAAGTATTTTCATGCTTCTACACTGAGACACATGAGCTCTAATGGGATCTGTGAAATAGTTAGGGAGGACGGCTCCAAAGTTATGGAAGAGCGAGATATCAGGGACGAGGTAGTATCCTTTTTTGCCTTTTTGTTGGAATCATGAGAAAGAAGAGACCTTAACGCTGAAAATTCTTTACTTAGTTCAAAAAAGTGCTAGACGAGGACTATTTCTCAAGTTAGATATAAATAAAGTATATGATAGGGTATCTTAGGACGTTTTGTTTGAAGTTTTGGGTTAATTTAGTTTTAGCAAAAACTGGATTAAGTTGATTAAGGTATGTTACATCAACAAAGTTCTAGGTGCTTGTAAATGGGTCGTCCACTAGTTTTTCAAAGCCTCAAGGATATTTGCCAAGGAGACCCATTATCACCTTATCTATTCATCCTTATGATTGAGGCTTTGGGAAGATCAATAACTCGAGATCCAATAATTGAAGGTATTAAACCAACGCTCTCTTCTTACTCTTTCTCTCACCACCACGATCATATTCTTTCTTGCTTTGATAGTGCAAGATAGAGAGATGAAGAAAATCCTTATTACACTTTAGAATGTAGCCGATCAACAAATTAATTATCTAAAAAATTTATTGTTTTTCTTGAAAACTCATGAAGCTAGGTAAAAGAAAATAGCGATTATTCTAGGTTGTAGAATTATTGAATTCCCTGCTTCTTATCTAAGTCTTCCATTATGTGTTGGTAGAATGCAAGAGATATTTTGGGACCCGATGATTCAAAGAATGCAAAGGAATCTAGCTAACTAGAAATGGGCCTTGATGAGTCAAGTAAGTAAAATTCTCTTGGTCAAATTAGTCTTACAAAGCATTTCGATTTATTTTATATCCATTTTTAAGCTCCCCTCTAAAGTTTTATCTAAATTTGAGTGGATTCAAAAAGGTTTTCTTTGGGCTGGATCTCAAGATCATAAGAATTTTCATCTAGTTTCTTGAAACCAAGTATGGTAGAGGAAGCAAAATGGTGGTCTGGGTCTTCGAAATGTTTGCTTGATGAGTGAAACTCTAATCTTAAAGTAAGGTGGGAAAATTATGAAAAAAAAAAAATCAAATTGGGTTAAAATTATTACAGTCAAATATATGAACTATTCTGAAGGTTTGCTGATAGATTCCATTTCTTTGGAGGGGTCTACATTTTGGTAGAATGTGTATAAACTCAAAGTAGATTTAGCATGTAGTGCTCGATGGATTGTGGGTAATGGAATTTCCATAGAATTTTGGAATGATACGTGGCTTCTCAATCGCCCTCTAAGCCAGGAGGTCATCCTCACATCAACGAAATTCCTTACTAGAAGATTAAGATGGGTTAAGGTAGCGAATTCTATTTCTCTTGCAAAGGGCCAAAGATCATGGAAGGTGGTTCCCATTTCTAACTGTAGCAGAGACGAAGAAGCTACTTGGAAACCTATCTCCAATATATTGAAATTGCAAGTTCTCAAATTACATGAAACTAAGGACTAATTAATTTGGAAAGGGGAAAATGATGGCAGTTTTTTGGTTAAGTTAGCTTATTTCCTCTTGGATTCAAACCCTGCCTTGTGGAACCTTCCTAAAAATATCTGGTTAAAGCATCTAACTCCTAAAGTTAATATTTTTATTGGCTAACAATCCAAAACAAGTGTCTCACCCTTGATAACCTTCCTAAGATGGGGATGTATATCCCTAATACATGTTACCTTTACGAAGCCTCAGAAGACACATGTTAGCACCTATTCTTTCATTATCCCTTCTCTATTGCAATGTTGGAATATGTTCTTCACTTTTTGAATATTCAATGGGTTTTTATGCTTTCTATTATTTATTTGTGCTTGCAATGGTGTTCTCCTTGCATGGTCAAGTTTTGGATGTTCACACTCCACCTATTTTATAGTATTTAGTGGGAAAGGAATCATAGGGACTTTCAAGTGAGTTTCAGAGTTTATCTTCTTGAGGACAATTGAGAATTCTATGGAAAATAGGTATTCTTATTTCTTGGATCTTAATGGGGGAATGCTCGATGAAGTAGTGGTGGAGATCAGGTTATGTTTCCCTTTGATAGTAAAATATTTAGAAATTCTAGCACCATCCATGAGATACGAGATCAAATGGTCCCCTCCAATCGATTCGGTCAAACATAACTTTAATTGTGCTTAAAAAGGGAATCCAGATTTGACAGTGATGGGAGGTCTAATTAGGAATGATAAAGGAGATCTTATCGAGGTCTTTATAAAATTCCTAGCAGTTTAAACCTCTCACTTTGCATAATTCAGAGCTTTACTCCAAGGTCTCATGCTGGCGAATTCTTTGGATTTTCAAAAGATTGTAGTGGAAGGGGATTCCCTAAGTATCATAATTTAATTATGTCCTCAAACCCTCCTTGCTAGAAGATAGCTACTGTAATTGTTGAAGCTAATAGAATTTTGGATTCAAAATGAGAGGGGGCCCTCGTCATTAATAATGTCACCTCTTATTTCTATTCCCTCTTGCTCATAACTCATAGAAGTGTTAATTTAGCATATTTTTCTATAAGGAAATAAGGTAGCAGATATGATGGTAAATCTTGTCCTTTCTCAGTAGGGCCTCTCTATTTGGATGATCAATTTCTCTCAAAATATTCAAAAATTAACTATGGATGATAAAGGCTGAGTTTTAGATTTTGGGATTTTGGTGCTGGGGAGGAAATGACTCTCAATGTGTTCAATATTTGCTATCCCCCATCCAATCGGGTGGTTATGTAGATGGAAAGACCTATTTCCTATTGTATTTGATCAAGTTTTTTGATCCATATGTGTTGTAATTGGGTTATTGATTGGAGCTATTCCACTCCTTTTAACTTTTAGTGTGGATTAAAACCATTTGAGCTCAATTGGTCAAGGTGGTCTGGGATTTTTCCTTGGTGGATGAGGTTGATCACAATTATTTATCATGTTGATGATTTGGGGCAAGTAGTTGATGTGGGATCCTCTTGGTGCTATAGTTGTATGTTAATCTCTTGGAATATGCCATGTTCCTCTATGCATCCCAAGGGTATGTTTTTGCCATAACTTTCTCTTATAGCATTGCCTTGTTGCAAGCCATTTTCCAAAGGTATATACCTTTGTTGGATTTAGTGATAGACATGGAACTTGTGCCTCATATGGAAACTCTCATTTTTTCTTATGGTATCTATAGGGAAATGGATATCTAATTTCCACTTTGCTAGTGGGTTTTGCTAGAAAACTCAAGAGTCTGTTAATTTTTTGGAATCTGTGGTTCACGCTATGTTAGTAATATTGCATAAAAATTTAGTCTCCTTATCTTTAGTACTTTATTAGTATATATTTCTTCAATACCTCACTGAAGTTCAAGGCTTGGTATTATGTGGTATGTGAAAGGAGCTCATTTGATTTAAAGAAATCATCATTTAGTTTTAAAGGTGGTGAGTGGGTGACCCTCTTCTCTTTTTTGGTTGTGCTATAGTTTTTTATGGCTTAGAATTCTACTCACAAGGAAATACATATTTCAAATGAGCCAAGAGTGTTGGAGGTCGAAAAGGAAGTGAAAAAATATTGTGTAAATGTGGCCACTTGGATTATATCCAATATTTTTATGGACATCATAGGGTCCTATCAAGAAATTTGGATCACTCCTAGAGGAAGGAGTGGGTCCAAGCTAGAGGTATTGAATTCCTCCTCTTGGTTGACCTTATTGGTGAGAGTATGGATTTTTACTAGATGTAGGAGAATGTCTATCAAGAATTCAGAATGACTACGATAACAAGGTTCTCAAGGACCCTTAGAACTATATACTTTCAATAATAATGGATTACTTCATCTTGGAATCAAACAAGGAGGTAATCTGTAGCTACCATATGATGTTCCTGAACCATATAAGGAGGAAATGACTAATGAATGTACCTTCATTTATCTTTTACTCTTTTGTAAAGTCTCTATAATATGTCAAAGGTGGAAAATATATTGATCCAATCAACCAATATTTTATTTTTTTAACATTTGAACATGTGGAAAATTCAAAAGGAATTACTATGGAAGACACCTTGGGTAAAATTGAATTCCAAAAAATTCTCCCAACCCTTAAGCCTCTACTTATGACTTCTAAGTCCTCTGGTGAGTCCTATGAGTTAGATGATGAAGATTTTATGACCCCCATTCTTATTTAAAATGGAAACATGTGAGTTCATTAAAAAATTTAAAACTAGCCCGTAGAGAGCCTAAGGGTGGTCGAGCTTGGTGCTCAAAGCATTTATCTAAGAAAGTTTTAAAATTTGAGGATTCACCTACTCTGGTGGATACATAATATTCAAAGGAAATCATCCCAATATAAAAAATGTTTAAAGGATTGAAGTATTTGGATGTTGTAATGGAGATACCTCCTCCCTTGCTTCCTAATTTCCCTAGTGTTCAACAATTCATAGATATGCTTGACAAAAAAGCACTAGTGCTATTGGGATTGCTTTAGGTAGCAATCACCTTCATCAATGATATTCAGAGAAAAGATAATCAATAGAAGGATTCAATGGTTCCTTAGTGGTCGAGAGACTTGTGTCTCCCCACAGGCTTTAGACTTTTTTTGTAAGACCTTTTTGCTTTCCTATTAGTTTTTTTATTATTTGTATCCAATGTTGATGCATTATTTGGGTATGCCTTTTGAGGACTGTATTATTTCTTTTTTTTTTGTTTCCTATGTTGAGAAATATATGGTTTCCTTCATTAATATTTATTTTCTCCATATGTATTAAGGTTTGGGGTTCCTCACAAAACCCCTTTTTTATCAAATAAAAAATATTAAACAATTTAAAAAATTAGGTAATTACTAATGTAAAAGTATGATTTCTTGATTTATGGATAAAATTAATTTGTATCCTATGTTAAGAATAATTTTAAATGTTTGTAGTTAAAATAATTAATAATATTTTATTAATTAAAATATAATTAATAATTTAAGAGAGAGTGCTATCAACAAGTGAGCATCAACATTTCTTGTCTTGGATTTTTTGAAAACTTCAAGAAATGAAAAATTATGACAAGGAATACCTAGGTAGCATGGAAGGAAATTCATTTATGAAAGCCCTTAGTGGATGTAAAAATGCTCTATTTGAAACTATGGAGGCCCTGATTGGGACAAGAGAAAGAGCAAACCTATGGTAATCCTTATTCAAGTATAATAGGTTACACAAGAAATAATTATCATGTTAGGGGTGATAAAGCATGATATAATGACTCTTAACAACAAAGGGTTAATATATAAAATCCATCAATTGTGGTAAGGTATTTTAAAGGTTAAAAAACTGTCATTTACATTTTTACCAAAAAGACTTCTACTCATCATATTCTCTAGTTTGAATATCAATGATGAAATAATGGGTGGTGGTCCATGGTTTAGGAAGAGAGATAGTTGATATTTAATACCATGGATTAAGGATTCTTTATGGATGCAAAAACTATTGAAAGGATTCCAATTTAGGTTAGGTCTTTCGGGCTTCCAAAGTATTTGAAATATTCTAATATAGGATAGGTATTTTGGGCTTCCATATTAATTTTATAAGGATGCTATGAATAATATCAATAATACTCTAGAGAAGTTCAACTAGGAGGGAAATATTTCTAAGGAGGGAAATTTTGTTATTGTATACATTAAAAAGTCATACATTGCCACTTTCCTTATCATCGTAGCTGATAAATTTGTAAAATCCATGAAAATTGTATAAATTGGGTTCAAATAACTATTCATATTAATTAGCCCCTTTGGGCTAGCTAAGCTCTTTCCTAGGCTTAACCATGGGTCCTCATGTGACATCCATCATAACTCAAGCAAGGTTGAATTCTCCACCATGGTCATAAAATACTTTATGGTCAAAAAGTTAATCTTGTCAGTCAAAACATGCTTTATGGCTAAACACATGCTTAATTAAGTCTAATCATGATTTAAGCTAAACCTTACGCCTCACCTATTCTACTTTTACTATCCTAGCCTAGCCTAGCCTACCCTTTCCACCTCTCATCTAGATATTTTCTTCATATCACACATTCTTGGGTAATAAATGACAAATCAGGACTTTTGCACAAATAAAGTAATTTTAAATTCAAAATCTTTCCACCTCAAATCCAATAAATACCATTTGGATACTTTCCTCCAGGTTATTATGGAATGTATATGGGTGAGATATTCTTTCACCCAAATTCACTTATGAGGCATGCCACCTCAGAGGACACCTCATAATGGCCACCTCACATGCATTCTCTAAAATATTGTACTTACCATTATTAGTTGAAGTCTATAACTTTAAAGGAATAATAGAGTTTTATAAAATAAATATTAGAATAATTCACTATGTTTAAGATGATATGATTACATCTATTATTAAATGTTTATATGCATGGTGTTCATCTTGGAAAATCCTAGGAAAAAATATGTGCTTATCTCTTTGTTATAAGATTTGAATATACATACAAGTTTCATGTGTGCAAATGGAGTTCATATAAAGGATCTATATCAATCTATGCAATATATATATATATATATATATATAGAAGCTAGATTCATTAAAATTAATTTTGGAGGGGCTTTCAAAGAAAATATGGAAAAAGATGGTATATGTGTGATTTTTTAGAATAATCGATAAAAATTTCTTCTTGTTCAATATAGTTTGGAACATAAACTAATAACTATGCAAAGGCTAGTTATATTTTATTAAGAGTATATTATATTTTTTGAATACTACAGTTGAGCACCAACGAAAAATAGTTAATATTTTGGGCTACCATATTTCCTCCTTTCCTACAGTCTACCTTGACCTCCCGTTATTTACTGGCAGGGTCCGAGATTCTCATTGATCTCCAATCATTGAAAGACTACAATGAAAATTAGTGACTTGGAAGGGAGCATTTTTTAGTCTAGAAAAGTTGTTCTTGTGTAGAGCACTCTCCAAAGCATCCTAATTTATTTGATGTTGCTCTATAGACTTCCTAGAAATATCATTGCAAAATTTAAAAGTATATTCAAATACTTCTTATGGGCTAGGGTAGAGATGAAAGGTAAGTTTCATTTAACTTCATGGGAGCAGGTCTATCGCTATAAGAAGTATTATGATTTAGGTTTAAAAAGATTCAAGCAAATGAATAAGGCCTTAGTTGCTAAGTTGGGGTGGAAAGTCATCTCTAATGAAGATATAAAGTGGGTAAATATTCTCCAGGTGAAATACAATTTTGAAAACTTTCTCTCAGATCCACTTCTTGAAGGAGGTTCTCCTTTCTAGCAAATCCTTTTAATATTAGAGTCTTCCTATGCAGTAGTAGCAGGTGGATTATTGGTAATAAACCTTTCATGAATTTTTAGAATGATCCATGGGTGGGATAAAAGCCCCTTTATTTTGACCAAGGATTTTGTATTCTCGAGCTAGCTACCTATGCCTTGGACCATGTTAAATTTTTTGATTTCATTATTTATGAGAATGGTCATAAATATTGGTTTCAACTCCTAGCGATGATTGGAAATTTGGATATCCAACAAGGTTGGTCTCTTGTTTCTCAGGAATTATAGTTTCATGTTCTCTAATTTGAAGACATCAAAGATAATATCATTAGGCAGGTGATAATGAGGGAGGCTACACTATTAAAGTAATGTATAATTTGCTTGATCTTGATGCTCTGTGCTTGTTTTTGATCAAGAGAATGTGGTCGAAAGGACTAACTCCTAAAGTCAATTTTTTTTTGGTTAGCCAGATTTAATAATATTATTTCCATTGAGAATATACTTAAGAGAGGTATACAAGTTGTAAATTGAAGCTACTTGTGTGAATTTGATTAGATTCATCTACTCATTTGTTGCTCCTATATCCCTTATTTTTTGATATTTTTGTCTGCATTCTAGATAAGTTGAGGGTGTAGTGGGTGTTGCCTAATTTCTTGGAAAAAATTATTCTACAATGGACCTCCACCTTTAGTTCCCATCATCTCAAGTTCTTGTGCAGCTTCCTCCTACCATATATGTTTTGGGATGTTTAGAAAGAACAAAATGATAGGGCTTTTAAAAAATGCAAAATAGATGCTCTTAGAATAGGTCTTAGAATCTTGTGGAGTTAAATTAAGAATGTTACAAATGCATTTTTTGATATGGTGATAAATAGCCTAAAGAGTTCTCGTGATGAAATTCTATTAGAAGTTAAGTTGGGCTTCTAGAGGTTTAACCTTGGGCCTCCTATGTCGAATCTAGGAAATAATGTGATATGGTCATCCCCCCCATTGGTTGGCTCAAATTGAAATTTTGTAGGGCATACAAAGGTAATCCTAGGATCATTGGTATGAGTTAAGTTATTGTGATATATTATGAGCATTTATCATCCCAAAATTTTCACTTCGTAGAGGCTCGATCCGCTTTACAAGGCATTAAACTCTTGGTTTATTTAGGATATCCGAATGCTAATATTGAAGGAGACTCAAAACATTTGATTAATATTCTTAATTCCACTATTGATCAGAGATGGAATATCACAAATATTATGTGGGATTCAAGAAGGTACCTCCAAGGTTTAAATAAATTTAAGGTAACACATATTCTGAGGGAGGGTAATTCACTTATTGACTATTCGACCAATATTGAAACCATCCTTTCTAGATTTACAATATGGAGAAATAACTTCCCGACAGATCTCCTAAATATTCTTAATGCATATCTCTTAAAGTATGTAGGATTTCGATCAATGGAATTTTAGTATATTACATCACCTTTATCTTGAAAGTGTTGGCACTTATGATAATTTCAATTGTTGGAATATCACACCCTATAATTACGATATTCATCTCATCCATTGGTGGTCTAGATTTTTCTCGAGGATAATAATTCTCCATCGCATATATTATGAGCAGCTAGTGTCATTCACATCCTTCAATAATTGCTCTTATTCAAATTCAAACTGGAAAAATGAAGCCAATTTTTACTTTGTCCTTCATAGCAGTTGGGTTTCAAAAATTCCTTGGTGAAAATCCAGAGCTATCTCATTGTTGATCTTACCTTTGCTTTATCTATTTAATTTGTGTATCCACCTTCCTGTTTTTTGTGCTAGTAATTTTTCCATGTGGTGTGTATGTTTGTCATTTGTGTCCTTTATTTTAAGTTAGGGTGGTCATTTTACATAGCTATGTTCTATGGTTTGTCTCCCATGGGGGAGTTGCTATAAATTGTTGAGGTATTCCTTTCAAATCCCTCCTTTTGTAATAATACAAAAAACTATGTAAAGTCTAGGAGACTTCTAATAGGGATCAAGATCATCATTAAAAAGGATGGAGATAAATTTTAATTTATGGATATTCTTAAATTATTGTTAATGTTATCAAGAAAATGAAATGAGGATTGAAGCAAAAATAATTTTAATTTATATCTATCAACTATTGCTAGTATCTTGTAAATGTAAACATATTTGTTAATAAGAAAATTGGATAGAAAATAATTTGCTAAATCTAATTTTTGCTCTTAAACTTGAAAATCTTTAAATATTAGAATGTAATTGGTTAAGGGAGATTTTATCTTTTACTAAAAATGATAACAAGGAGTTGATAGAGGAAATATAAGAGTTTAAGGAAGAATAATATATTAAATACAAATGCAAGCTAGATATTTGATAATAATTTTATATTTTGATGGAAGTGACCTCCAATAAAATCCACATATAACTTATAAAAAATAATAAGTATGACATAAAATTCAACATACCTACAACATATGCAAAATATATTTATCACCCTTATATTGAGCTATTTAAGTGTAATATTTTTTAGTTAAAATTAAAATATTATATATAATATTTAATGTAAAAGTATACAAATAAAGTATAGAAATCCATATTAACAATAAAAAAGTAATGAAAAATACTAAAAAATACTAAAAAATACTAAGTGATGAGAATATATCTATAGAAAAATACAATATAAGATAGAGTCTAAAAGGTTGCTTTGTATTAACCCAAAGTAGTTTTCCCTAGTGAAAAAGGGCTCATTAGTGGAATACAACTTACAACTTGCAAAAGCAATGCAAAAGACTCTATAAAAAGACTAAGATTTGAATATCTAGAAACTCTAACCGTACTACTACCTATTTAATAATATAAAAAACAACTAGTAAGTAATAAAACTTAGTCAACCACAAGTAAATTTGGGGTCTAAGTATCCCATCCTTTCTTGGAAATAGAGAAATAATTAGAGGTTCCATATAAACACTAACTATTTAATTATTATAGTAAATAACCATTTTATAATAAATAAATAAAAAATGAATATTTTATTATAATAGATAACAAAAATAGTAATGGTGAGAAATAAGATTGTGTAAAGGTGGGGTATAAGTATCCCATTCTTTCTCAAGAACAATGAATAGTTAGATGTTAATTGAAAACTTTATAAGGGATAAGTCTACTTTCCATTTAATATGTCCCTAGCTTCTTCAAATTATGCCAATAGACCAAATATCATATAATGTATTGCAAGTGGAGATGTTGAAATAAATCATGAAGTTTAGGGTTTAGGGTACCCCTGAGCTTCAAAGATCTAATAAAAGCTCAATAATCCATCTTCAAAACTAAGGGACCCCTATTGAATCTAATACCTAGAACTTGATCTCGGACAATAAATTTTTGTAAAATAATACACCTTTGATCATAAGAAATATGCTTCAAACAAGTATGAAAAATGTATGAGGGATATCCCTGACCTATTAACCTATTATAAAATTATCTTTTCATAGGCAAGAATCTTGACTAAGAAATTTCTCTAAGGAGAAACCTTTTAAATTCACTAATGATGAAGGCAAATTTTTGATGACAAGGATGCCATGAGGAGAATGGAATATACTAGTATGCATTTTGAGGCTTCAAGTGGTATTTGGTGGATATTTTTCCTATGGTTACAAAATCTAAACCTCTAAAAAAAATTTAGTATATGTACACAGAAATCAAAGACATCAATAGTAATCCTAATATTATTAGGATAAATTAGTTAATAACAGTCAAAATAAATATGCAAAGATTCCTTGGAACCAGTACAAATGTGGAAAGCATCATCAATAAATATTTTAAAAAATATTAAGTCTGATAGATTCATTCTTCTAGCCATTTATTTCTTCAAGTGGTAGAGAAAAATATAAGCATAAACAATAGTAAAATTAATACCCATAGCAAGGCCTTTGATTCACCTATAATACTTACCATTGAACTTGAGAAAGTTCCATTTTAACACAACTTCAACTGCATCTACCAAATAATCAAATTTTCTATTTTCAAAGTTTTCACTTACAATTAACATTTCATTGAGTGCCATAAGATAATCATGGGTCAAAATTCTAGGATATAAGGATTGAGCATCAAAAGTAACTAGAATAAAATTATGTAGAGACTTTACCCATTCAATTTGTTAAAGTAGATAAAGAGAGTTAGGAATATGATTGGGTTGTGCAAAAGGGAGTCCAAGACGTCTAAACTGCAACTATCTTGACAATGGTTCAAGCATGTAACCACTGTAGGAGCAGATTGGATGACCAATGAGTGGATTTTCAAAATTTTCTAGATGAAGTAGAGTGCATGGACTCTAACCTTATGTGGAGGAATGTTAAGAATAAAATTCCAATGCTTTTCTAGAAGAAAATACCAATATCTACTCTTCAGGTTATGTAAACTAGTGTAAATGGTATCCAAAGGAATAAAATATACTTCTATATAAACATTAGGATCAGAAAACTACCTATTACCTTCAACATTGTACTTATTTATATCCAACACCATCACACCCATGTTCTTGTTAGTAGGTTTTATGATGATGGATAACATGCGTAAGGATTTGAGTGCATACATGTAAGATCTAGAGAAAGTAAATCTATTGATCACTGGAGTAGAATCAATATTTTACAAGAGAATCTTCAGTAGTGGCAAAGAATATTTGAAGTTCTAGAAATTTGAACAAAAATTTCCAATCATGATTAAGAATTTTAAAAGAATCAATCTATCTCAATTGAAATAATTCTTAAAATAGGCCCTTAACCAACATAGTCTATGGAAGATTGTATATTCCTTAATATTAATTTAGACATAATTGATAATCTATAAAGTAGCTTTAATAATAATTTAAATTCATAGTCACCCAAACTTGTTTGGATGACAATAATAAAATCAAATATAAGAGTCAACTTTGATATTTAAGTGAAAACCTTGTATTCTATGTAATTATGAGATTACATGAATGACACATACACAGTTTTGATGTTTTCTAGTTATGAATTTACTTAACAAGATTTTTAAAATAAATTCCACGTCTTGTCACATTAATTTAGTTAAAGTTCATCATACTAAGTAGGACTCAATTTATATAAAAAAAAAAAACATCTTTATGGATTTCATAGATTAGATTCAATTGATATAAGAATTTTTATAAAGCAGTTTTAATTCAGATTAGTAGGATTCAATATTTTTAGAGTTAAAATGTTGTTTTTGAAAGTTGCATTGAATATATATATATATATATATTTAAATTATTTGTACAACTAAAATAATTATAGCTATAAATTATTAGGTTTATATATTTTATTAAATTAAAATCTTAATTGATAGTAAATTTAAGTAAGAGTGTAGTAAATAAATATAATTTATTTTCTAAAATTTAAATTTCAAGGTTAAGTGATATTAGTTCAATAATTTAAGTTTTTCATATTTCAAGGAGGAGACCCAAGTTTCAATCTGGCCAAGTGGTGCATGTATGATTACCATGTTTGTATAATATCATGAAAGCACGAGGATATGGAAACAAAAAGGAAAGTGCCAAATATGATGCTTATAAAATCAAACTTAACGCTTAAAGCCTATGTATTGCAAAGTGCATAAAAAGAAAGAGCATAGATGAATTGACACAAGATAAAAGCAATATAGAATATGGACCTCTTTATTGATATGCTTTTAATATTCGTGTTACAATACGTCTCCTTCCTTTTTAGGGGATAGGAGCGTCAAATATGTTTCTTTATCACATCCATAGATAGCAAATCCTTCTTCCGCGTGCCCACATGTAAGATGGGTGGACCAAAACGTCACCACTGCTTATGTGTATGATTTTTGATTCCTTCCTTCTCCTCTGATGTCGAAGACCTGCATTCAAGGAAACATAAAATATTAGTAGCACTTGTAGATAGAATAAAGCATGTATTTCCCAAGGCCTACTGTCAGTATATGCATGAAAATATTAAATCTATAATCAAATGACCTCGGATTGACCTAAAAATTTAATAGTAGCATAAATATGTTACCAAAAAGCCACTACAAAAATAACAATTGGGAAATTCCTCACAGATTTGTATTCGCTCTAGGGTGGGGCGAATAGACCTGCAATAACTTGTCAGAAAGCACCCTCTTCAATGTCCTTCTTAGGAAGATCCAAATGACCTGAAACATTGGTGTTAGCTAATTGGGGATGTTTTGGGAAGACCCTGATGGTCATATTTCTCCAATTATTCCTCTAGCACCCAGATTTTGATGATGCCATATGCAAGTTAGTAAATGCAGGAAATAACAAAAAACTAGTCAAAATTGCTCAAAACAAAATGAAATTTAAAATATAGCCTATTTAAATAACCTAGAATAATATGCAAAAGAAAAATTATAGAAATATATCACAGATTTATATTCGTCCTGGGGTGGGGCGTTTAGAACTATGACAGTTTGGGGAGCGCTCGGGGGTAGGACGCCCACCGTTTGGGACTTTGTTTCTGCACCAATCCACTTAGGATGGGTCCAAAACCTATTATGGGGTGTTTTCGGAAAATTTTGTGGGATATTGTGACCAAAAATTGGGTTTTGGGTCTTGATTCGTGTTTCCAATAGTCACCCAATAACCTCCCTTTCGAATGAGAGATTAAGGATGTGAAAGGCACAAATTGCAAGTAGGTATGTAAATTGGCAGCACTTCATTGATCAAATGCTCCTTCTCTGTCCATATTTTGGGTGGGAAAACTCATCAATTTATAGACCTAGGGTCTCTTTGTTTGAATTGCGCATGTGAGGGTGCCACTTGAGTTTGCATGTCCTATTTTGAGAAAATAGGTTATTCCCTGATTTAGAGTCTCCTTGCATGAGGCCTCTAAACTAAAGACATGCATTACTGAAGTCTCTCTCTTTGATTTGGAGCCATTCCTCGCAATTGCATGGCCTGAAGCTTCAGTTAAGTGGTGGATTTTCCAAGGTTTGACTTTTTGCCAGTCAAACTTGCTATTCACCTCCCCCTGGGGCGAATGTTGATATTCGTACCTGGGTGGTACAAATGCCAGTTTGTATTCGTCCCTGGGTGGGACGAGTAGAGAGCAAGGTGCCAAAAAGGTGCCAAATTGATCTTTGACCTCCAAAATGCTTTTGGGAGTGGTTAGGATCACTGTTTAACCTCTGGGGGCTGCCCTAGGGGCTGTGTGTGTCAATGCGATCAACGCTTGTCATCACATAATCGGATTGGTGCTGTTTTGGTGTCTACATATCACTATATGTTCATTATGTAATAGGGTTAGATCTGCTTCAATCCTATATAACCCATTATTATTTTTTTAATTTAAAAAAATGGAATTACTTACATAAAAATTCTCTGCATGTATTGAATAATAAAATCCAAGAATTTTAGTCTTACTTTATAGGTATTTAAGTTTATTATTTTAGATTCATAATTTAAAAAGCTTTATTAAATTATATAATTTAATTCTTGTAATGATTGTAGATGAAATTGGTTGAAATTTCTTTGAGATAAATATTCTACTAGTTTTTGTCTCTTTTTATGATGTTGGTGTTGAATGTAGGAATGCATTTGGTTGTATTCAAGTTTTAGATTGTGATAAATCTGTGATAGAGAATTTTGAAGCTTCCAAGATAGCATGCATTTTTTATTTGTTATACTATTTTTTAGATGAATATAGATTTTTTGATCCTATTGATCGTGGCCCTGAGAAAGATGTGGATCTTACTTTAATTTAGAGTAAGGAAATCAGTTCTCTTAACCAAATCACTAGAAAAAAAAAGAAAATGTAGTTCTGAGCCCCAAAGAGGCCACCCATCAAATTCTAAAATGCAAAATAAGGAAAAAATAATGGAAGTGGTAAATAGATCTCAAATATTTTTGAACTTTGGGGAGGAAAATCCCCCATAAAAATGATGAAAAGTAAAAATTATTTCCTAGAATATCACGGGGTTGAATTCCGCTTCAAAATACCGAGATATTTTAGCTTCAATTAGATATGGTAATACTTTAGGAGAAAACAATGAATGTATAGAAGGATCAAAGTATAAATCAATTTTTGTGGAGAGAAGTAGATTACCTGATTAGCCCATCCAATGGAGACTTTAGAGGGCTTAAGTGTCTAATAGTATAGTAAATAATAACAATTCCATATCTATGTTTTGTAATAGTATGGAATATAACCAAAATTAGATTTTGATGAATGTGTATGCTATGGAACCTACTTTGTCCCTCCATTTTTATATCAAAGTTATTTATTATATAACAACTAAAAATCATAAATTTTTTTAGAAATATTTGTCTACTACAAATTTAGACCCAAAATTGGCTAGCCATATTAACAATTTGAAAATATAACCTTATTTGTATCATCTACTATCCTACCATTTTAATGATTTGGTCATTTAGGAGGAAAGTAATGGAAAATAATCTATTATGTTTAGATGTCATTTGCTTGAGATAGAAGGTAGAAGTTGGTTTCTAGTGAGGAAAATTTGGATTAAAGAGCTCATCGCTAAAATATTTTTCTTCTTATGGTTGGTGGCTAAATATAGAATTTAAAAAATTGATAACTTATACAAAAGCGACATCCCTATTATAAACAAATGTTATTTATATGAACACAATCTAGAATTAGTTCATCATATTTTTCTTGAATGTTCCTTTGCAAAATAATTTTAGAGAAGGTATTAGAACCCTTTGATGTTTCTTGGGTCTTCCTAGCCACTAAGGATATTTATATGTTTAGTGGGATCCTCCTAATAGCAAAAAATCTAGATATATGTATACTCTCAAATCATTGGCTAGATGAAGGCACTTGTGCTAAAATTAATACCTTGATAATGATTGGTTTAGATCATTAGACAATAAGAGTTAAAATGATGGTAGGTGAATTCACAAAATTATATTTTAAATATGAGTAGACATGGGAATACCATCCTTAGTTTGTTGATATGATAACACAAATATAAAAAATTTCAAATAAGAATGGGTTGTATACACTTCTAAAAAAAATTAAATCAATGTCATCTAGATTAAGAGAATGTAACAAGAACACTTTCATAAACATTTTTTAGAAGAAAGAGCAACTAAAAGAGATATTTTTTAAATTTATAAAAAGTAAGCATAATAACCCAAAATTAGAGGAAAGAGATTTGATTAGTGAATATCATAATATTTTAATTAAGAAAGAAAAATTTTGGAGATTAAAATAAAAACAAACTTGGTTCAAAGAAGATAAAAACATAATTTTTTTCATAGTATGATAATAGTATAGGGATCACAATATAGAATAAGTAGATTTAAATTAGTAGAAGGTCTTTGTATTGAAAACCAAAGCAAAAAAAAAAAGGAGGGAAATATTTTTTACCAAAATATTATATAACCAAAGAAGATTGAAGTTCTTAATCATAAACTACTACAAGAAGTACATTTAGTTTAAATAGATGAATACAATAAGAAATTGATGGAGCCCATTACTTTGAAATAAGTTCATTAAACTATTTTATATTTTGATAAGGATAATTTTGTTAGAATTTCACAATAATAGACATGCAAAGCATTACACAAAATATGAATAGAAGAGTGGAACTGATTGATTTATTCCAAGGATCAACTTTGTATAAATAAAAAAGTTGATCATTGAGAGTCGTTGGATTACAACAACTTATCAAACCTGATGAAGACACCACTGAGTGTTCTACTAACACATTGAGGAGTTAAAACTCAAGTGTGTCTATCTTAGTAGAATTTAAGAGAATATTCACTTATTATAATACCCCCCTTAAGTGATACTAGGGAGCTTTGTAAAAATGAGTCCCGACAACAAGGCCTGATGAGGTAATCATGTACAATGACTTCTTTATGAAGAGATGGTAAAAACCCTATGGGAAAAACCATCAATAAAAAGGAATCAAGGAAGAGGTTTGTCTTCGGATGGTGAATATTGTACTCTTAATGCAATAATAATGATGAGTCCCGACAACATGGCATAATGACGTACTCATTTACAATATATATAGTTGGTGAAAAAAACCCTTAGGGAAAAACCAACTATCACAACTTATTTTTTTGAAGAGATGGTAAAAACCTATGGGAAAAACCATCAATAAAAAAGAAAGTAAGGAAGAGGCTTATCTTCGGATGGCGAATATTGTCCTCTTATTACAAAATAATGATGAGTCCCGACAACTTGGCCTGATTAGGTACTCATATACAATATATATATGGTGAAAAAACCCCTTGGAAAAAACCAACTATCAGAAGAAGAGAGGCTTGTCTTTGTATGGCAAATATTGTCCTCTTATACAAAAGAAAAGATGAGTCCTAACAACTTGGCCTGATTAGGTACTCATTTACAATATATAGATGGTGAAAAAACCCCTTTGGGGAAAACCATATGTCACACACAAAAAATATCCAAGTTAAAGGCATGTTTTCGGATGGTGAAGATTGTCTTCATAATATACATGTTGTTGGGGAGATGATAAAAAAAACCACAAGAAAAAAAACCATTGTCCAAAAAATATAATGAGAGGTGGAAGACCTCTATGTCAATGCAGTTGTATTACTCCAAGTTTCCCCGCAATTGAATGTAATGTGGAGAAGGAAATGTTTTGGTGAAGATGTCTGCAATTTGATTTTCAGTTGGAATATAGTCCAAGTGTATTTCTCCTCTTTGAATATGTTGTCGAATGAAGTGCTTCTAAGAATAAGAAGAAGAGGCATGTCTTCATATGGTGAATATTATCCTCTATTGAACTAGAATAATGAGAGAGGTGAAAAAACTTTGTGCACCAAGATACTTTAATCATATTCAGGATACAAAATGCATCGGTATCTGGTTTCGTTTGAATATGAATTTCTTAAATGGAAGCCTAGATAACCCACCCACTTTATCATCCATTGGAACATGTGACATAAAATGTGTGAGTGTCATTCTATGAATTAAAATAAATGAAACTAACCAATTATTGTTTAGAAAGTTCATTCTAAGACGGTTGTACTTGGGACAGTAACGAAAAATATGTGACATGATTGCACCTCTTAACCTAATAATTAAATATTTTAAAATAATTTTATAAAAAAAATAATTTTTTTATGTTATTAATCACGTTAGTTTTCTAGGGATATATAGTGATTTGATATCAAAAGAAACATTTATGTTTTTAAAATATTTTTTAATGTGATTATTGTTTTGTTATTTTAGAATTCATCACTAATTTTTTAAATTTTTTTAGCATCTTAAAAAAGTTGGAATTCAGTTGAGTGATTTTAAAATTAAGGAAAACATCTTACTATCAAAGCTCCACAATACCTTAGCTAAGGATGAAACCCTGTGGAAGCAAGAATCAAGAGTCCTTTGGCTAAAATAGGGGACCAAAATACTAAGTACTTTCATGCTTTTACCCTGAGACATATGAAGTCTAATGGGATTTGTGAAATAGTTAGGGAGGACAACTACAATGTTGTGGAAGAGCAAGATATCAAGGACGAGGCAGTATCCTTTTTTGACTGTCTATTGGAATCAAGAGAAAGAAGAGACCTTGCCGCTGAAAATTCTTCACTTATTTTAGAAAAGTGGTAGACCGGGTGTATTCCTCAAGTTGGTTATGAATAAAGCATATTATAGGGTATCCTAGGACTTTTTTTTTTAAGTTCTACGTAAATTTGGTTTCAGCTAGAACTGTATTAAGTTGTTTAAGGTGTGTAATATCAGCAAAGTTATGGGTGCTTGTAAATGGGTCTCCCACTAGTTTTTCAACACCTCAAGGATATTTTCTAAGGATACCCATTATCACCTATCTATTCATACTTGTGACTAAGGCTTTGGGAAGATCAATAACTTTAGATCCAATAATTGAAGGTATTAAACCAACGCTCTCTTATTAATATTTCTCTCACCACCATTTTGTAGATAACATGCTCATATCCTTCCTTGCTTTGATAATGAAATCTAGAGCGATGAAGAAAATCCTTATTATACTTTAGAATGTAGCCGATCAAAAAATTAATTATCTAAAAAGCTTATTGTTTTACCTAAACACTCATCAAGATAGAAAAAAGAAGATAACGATTATTCAAAGTTGTAGAATTATTGAATTCCCTGATTCTTATCTGATTCTTCCATTGTGTGTTGGTAGAATGCAAGAGAGTTTTTAGCACCCGATGACTCAAAAAATGCAAAGGAATATAGCTAACTATAAATGGGCCTTGATGAGTCAAGTAGGCAAAATTATCCTTGTCAAATAAGTCTTACAAATTATTCTGATTTATTTTAAGTCCGTTTTTAAGCTCCCCTCTAAATTTTTATATAAATTGGAGCAGATTCAAAAAGTTTTTCTCTAGGCTGGATCTCAAAATCACAAGAATTTTCATCTAGTTTCTTGGAACCAAGTATGCTAGAGGAATCAAAATGGTGGTTTGGGTCTTTGAAATATTTTTTTAATGAGTGAAACTTTGATATTAAAGCAAGGTTGGAAAATTATGAAAAAGCGAAAATCAAATTGGGTTAAAATTATTACATCCCAATACATGAACTAGTCTATAGGTTTGCTAATATATTTCACCTCTTTGGAGGGGTCTACTTTTTGGTAGAATGTGTATAAAATCAAAGTAGAGTTAGCATCTAGTGCTCGATGGATTATGCGTAATGGAAAGTCCATAGACTTTTGGAATGATACATGGCTTCTCGATTGTCCTCTAAGCAAGGAGGTCATACTCACATCAACACAATCCCTTTCCAAAAGATTTGGATGTGTTAAGGTGGAAGATTTTATTTCTTTTGTAAAGGGCCAAAGGTCATGGAAGGTGGTTCCCCAATTGTAGAAGAGATGAAGAAGCTACTTGGAAAACTATCTCCACTCTGTTAAAATTGCAAGTCCTCAAATTACATAAAACTAAGGACTCTTTAATTTGCAAAGGGAGAAATGATGGCAGTTTCTTTGTTAAGTTAGCTTATTTCCTCTTGGATTCAAACCCTACCTTATGGAAACTTCCTAAAAATATCTAGCTGAAGCATCTGACTGCTATAGTTAATATTTTTATTGGATGATCATCCAAAACAAGTGTCTCACCTTTGAGAACCTTCATAAGAGGGGGATGTATCTCCCTTATATATGTTACCTTTATGAAGCCTTACAATAGACATGTTGGCACCTATTCTTTCATTACCTCTTATCTATTATAGTTCTGGAATATGTTCTTCACCTTTTAAATATTTAATGGGTTTTTATGCTTTCTATTCTTAATTTGTTCCTCCAATGGTGTTCTCCTTTTAGGTCTCCTTGCATGGTCAAGTTTTGGATGTTCATGCTCCTTCACCTATTTTGTAATATTTAGTGGTAAAGGAATCAGAGGGTCTTTAAAAATTTCAAGCGAGATTCATAGTTTGTCTTCTTGAGGGCAATCAAGAATTCTATGGAAAATATGTCTTCTTATTTCTTTGATCTTAATGGTAGAATGCTCAATGAAGTAGTGGTGGATCTCAGGTTACGTTTCCATTTGATAGTATGATCTTTAGAACTGCTAGCACCATCCATGGGCTACGAGGTCAAATGGGTCCCCTCTAATTGATTGGGTAAAACATAACTTTAATGATGCTTCAAAAGGGAATCCATATTTGGCAGCGATGGGAGGTCTTATTAGGAATGATAAAGGGAAGTTGATCAAGGTCTTTATAGAATTCCTAGCAGTTTAAACCTCCCACTTTGCAGAAGCCATAAATTTACTCCAAGGTCTCATATTGGCTGATTCTTTGGGTTTTCAAAAGATTGTAGTGTAAGGGGATTCCCTATGTATCATAAATTTAATTAAGTCCTCAAACCCTCCTTGCTGGAATATAGCTACTGTAATTGTTGAAGCTAATAGAATTTTGGGTTTAAAATGAGAGGGGACCTTCATTATTAATAATGTCACCTCTTCTTGATATTCCCTCTTGCTCTTAAGTCATAGAAGTGTTAATTCAACATATTTTCTAAGAAGGAAACAAGGTAGCAGATATGATGGTCAGTATTGTCCTTTATTAGCAAGGCCTCTCTATCTAGATGATCAATTTCTCTCAAAATATTCAAAACTTAATTATGGATGATAAAGGCTGAGTTCTAGATTTTGGAGTTTTGGTAATGGGGAGGAAATGACTCTCAATGTGTTCGATCTATGCTATCCCCCACCCAGTATGGTGGTTACATGGATGGAAAGGCTCATTTTCTATTGTATTTGATCAATTTTTTTAACCCATATATCTTGTAATTGGGTTGTTGATTGGATATATTCCACACCTTTTAACTTTTAATGTGGATTCAAACCCATTGATATCAATTGGTCAAGGTGGTAAAGGATTTTTCCTTGGTGGATGATATTAATTATAATTATTTATTGTTTTTATGGTTTGGGACAAGCAGTTGATGTGGGATCCTCTTCGTACTACAGTTGGATGTTAATATCTTAAAATATTGCAATTTCTCCCACTCATTCCAAGTGTATGTTTTTTCTATAACTTTCTCTTATAGCATTGCCTTATTGTAAGCCATTTTCCAAAGGTGTATACCTCTATTGGATTTAGTGATAGACATGGAAGTCGTGCCTCATGTAGAAACTCTCATTTATGCTCATGGTATCTGCAGAGAAATGGATATCTAATTTCCACTTAGATAGTGGGCTTTACTAGAAAAATCAAGACTATTAATTTTTTGGAATCTGTGGTTCATGTTTTGTTAGTAATATTGCGTAGAAATTCAGTCTGCTTATATTTAGTATCACATTACTAGATATTTCTTAAACATCTCACTGAATTTCAAGGCTTGATATTATGTTGTCTGTAAAAAGAGCTCATTTAATTTAAATAAAGCATAGTTTAGTTTAAAATGTGGTGAGTGGGTGACGTTGTTCTCTTGTTTGGGTGTGCTATATTTTTTTATGGATTATAAGTCTACTCATAAGAAAATAAAATTTTGAAATGAGCCAAGAGTGTTGGAGATCAATAAGTGAAAAAAATCTTGTGTAAAGGTGGTCACTTGGATTATCTCCAATATTTTCATGGACATCATAGTGATTTATCAAGAAATTTAGCTCACTCCTAGGGGAAGGAGTGGGTCCAAGCTAGAGGGATTGAATTCTTCCTCTCGATTGACATCATTACTGAGGTAACTGGTTTATCGATCGACAAAGGTTACCATAAATGCCCTAAGCACTCTCTCAAGTGAGAGTATGGATTGTTTATAAATGTAGGGAATGTCTATCGAGACTTCAAAATGACTATTATGCCAAGGTTCCCAAGGATCCTTAGAATTGGGTCCTTTTGATAATAATGGATTACTACATCTTATACTCAACCAAGGAGGGAATCCGTAGCTCATATGATTTTCCTAAACCATCTAAGGAGGAAATGGCTAATGAATGTACCTTCATTTCTCTTTTACTCTTTGGTAAAGTATCTATAAGATGTCAGAGGTGGAAAATATCTTGATCCAATCCAAAAATATTTGATTTTGTTAACATTTGAACATGTGGCAAATTCAAAAGAAATTATTATGGAAGATACCTTGGGTAAAATTGAATTCCAAAAAATTCCTCCAACCCTTAAGCCTCGGCTTATGACTGCTAAATCCTTTGGTGATTACTTTGAATAGGATGATGGAGAGTTTATGACCCCCCCTTCTTATTTGAAAGGGAAAAAGGTGATTTCATCAAAAAAAATGAAACTAGCCTATAGCGAGCCTAGGGGTGGTTGAGCATGATGCTCAAAGCATTTATATAAAAAAAATTTAAAAACTGAGGATTCATTGGCTCTGGTGGATACATCATATTAAACAGAAAGCATCTCAATGAAGAAAATATTGAAAGGATTGAAGGATTTTGATGTTGTAATGTATATACCTTCTCCCTTTGTTATAAATTTCCTTGGTGTTCAACAATTCATGGAAATGCTTGATAAAAAGCACTAGTGTTGTTGGGATTCCTTTAGGTGGCAATCATCTTCATTAATGATATTAGAAGAAAGGATAATCAATATAATGATTCAATGGTTCATTAGTGTTTGAAAGACATGTGTCTCTCCCATAGGCTTTAGACTTTTTTGTAAGGTCTATTTGCTTTCCTATTAGTTCTATTTGGTTGTTTGTACCCAATGTTGATGCATTATCTAGGTATACCTTTTGAGGACTATATGCTTTTTTTTTTGTTTGTGTTCTATGTCAAGAAATATATGGTTTCTTTCCTTAATATTTCTCCACTCCATATGTATTAAGGTTTTGGGATCCTCTCAAAACCCCTTCTTTTATCTAATAAAAAAATATTAAACAATTTAAAAAATTAGGTAATTACTAATGTAAAAGATGATTTCTTAATTTTATGGATAAAATTTATTTGTATCCCATGTTAAGAATAATTTTAAATATTTGTAGTTAAAATAATTAATAGTTTATTATTAATTAATATGTAATTAATTATTATCCGCTCATGTAGAGGAGTTGGAGAGCAAGTGGGTAGTTAAAACTCTCCAGTTATCGAGAGGCCCAGGTTCAAATATCTCCCCTCACATGTTGCGGATATGTTGTATATAAAAGGTTCCTCATCAAAAAAAATATGTAATTAATTATTTAAGAGAGAACAAGTGAGCATCAACATTTATTTTCTTAGATTTTTTGAAAACTTCAAGAAATAAAAAACTATGACAAGGAAGACCTAGGTAGAATGGAAGGAAATTCATTTATGAAAGCTCTTAGTGGATGTAAGGATGCTCTATTTGAAAATATGGAGGCCCTGATTGGGACAAGAGAAATAGTAAATCAATGGTAATCCTTCTTCAAATATAATAGGTTACACAAGAAATTATTATCATGGAAGGGGTGATCAAGCATGATATAATGGATATTAACAACAAAGGGTTAATATATACAATCCATATATAGTGGTAATGTATTTCAAAGGTTAAAAGAAATCTCATTTACATTTTTACCAAAAATATTTCTACTCATCATCTTCTCTAGTTTGAATATCAATGATGAAATAATGGGTGGGGGTCCATGTTTTAGGAAGAGATATAGTCGATATTTAATACCATGGAGTGAGGATTATTTATGGATGCAAAAAAAATTAAAAGGATTCATATTTAGGTTAGGCCTTTTGGGCTTCCAAACTATTTAAAGTATTCTAATATAGGGTAGGTGTTTTGGGCTTCCTTATTAATTTTATGAGTAAGGAGGCTATGAATAATATCAGTAATACTCTAGAGAAGTTCAAATAAGAGAAACATATTGCTAAGGAGTGAAATATTGTTATTGTATACATTTAAAAGTCATACATTGCCACTCTCCTCATCATCATAGCTGATCAATTTGTAAAACCCATGAAAATTGTATAAATTGACTTCAAAGCACTATTCATATTCATTGGCTCCTTTGGGCTAGCTAAGCTCCTTCCTACGCTTGACCATGGGTCCCCATACGACCTCCATCATAACTCAACCAAGGTTGAATTCTCCACCATGTTCAAAAAACACTTAATGGTCAAAAATTTAATCTTCTTGGTCAAAACTTACTTTATGGCTAAACACATGCTTAATTAAGTCTAATCATGATTTAAGTTCAGCCTTCCACCTCACCAAGTCTACTTTGAATATCCTATCCTAGCCTAGCGTAGCCTATATTTTCCAAATATCATCTAGATATTTTCTTCATATCACACATTCTTGGGCAATAAATGACAAATCATGACTTTTGCAAATAAAGTAATCTCAAATTCAAAAGCTTTCCACCACAAATCCAATAAATGCCATTTGGAGACTTTTCCCCAGGTCATTATGGCATGTATATGGGTGAGATATTCTCTCACCCAAATTCACTTATGAGGTATGCCACCTTAGAGGACACCTCATAATGGCCACATCACATGCATTCTCTAAATGATTGTACTTGCCATTATTAGTTGAAGTCTATAACTTTAAAGGAATAATAGAGTTTTATAAAATATACATTAGAATGATTTACTATGTTTAAGATGATATGATTACATCTATTATTAAATGTTTATATGCATGGTGTTCATCTTGGAAAATCTTGAGGAAAACATATGTGCTTATCTCTTTATTATAATATTTGAATATACATACAAGTTTCATGTGTGGAAATGGAGTTGATATAAAGGATCTATATCAATATATGCAAAATGTATATGTCTAGAAGCTAGGTTCATTTAAATTAATGTTGGTGGTGCTTTGAAAGGAAATATGGAAAAATTTGTTATAGGTGTGATTTTTTAGAATAATTGATAAAAAATTCTCCTTGTCCAATATAGTTTGGAACATCAACTAATAACTATACAAAGGCTAGCTATATTTTTTTTAAGAGTATATTATATTTTTGAATACTCCAGTTGAGCGCCAATGAAAAATAGCTAATATTTGGAGGTTCCACATTTCTTCCTTTCCTATAGTCTACCTTGGCCTTGTTGGATGCGTCTCGTCATTTGTAGAGGAAGTATTGTACGACAGGCCCTTGCTTCGATGGTCCCACTTTTTTTGGAGATATTATCAGAGCTATTTTTGGAGGCATTTGTGGGATTCCCGTGATTGGTGGGTATGGGTGGTTTTAGCCCATGGTATTGTGTCCATGGTATTCTAATACCATGTTGTGGTTTAGGGTTGTAATATTTTCCTTTATATTGATTATAATGTCCCATTACGGGTAAGGTGAATAATAATAGAAAAGGAGGTGTGGCTGTTGTTTACTGGGCATAGCCCACATTGGGTGAACCAGGATAAATATCTTGTATTCTATGTGCATGTATTGTATGATTTCTTATTTTCTTCTGATTTATTTATTTTTGCATTATTATTCTAGAATGGTATAAACTCTTCAAATGATATCAGAGCCATATTGTTAACCATAGAGAGACACCTTTATTGCTAAGGTTTCAGCTCATTGAAGAGGATCTAGGGTTTCTAGAAGTTATAGAAAACATATTCTAGAGTGGGATTTTTTTTCGTAGGAGTTAGAAGTAAAATGACGTAAAATCATTCAAGGATAAAGATAGAGAAATTTGATGAAAAAATTTTTGAGCTATGGAAATTAAATATGGAGGATCTTCTCATGGACATAGATTAGTGGTATATTATTTCTGAATAGAAACCTTCTAGTACATCCGATAAATATTGGGAAAAGTTGAATTAGAAAGCGAGGAGTCTGATTCAACTATGCCTTGAAGATTCAGTCTTAATAATTTTTTTTGGAGAAACTACTACAAAGGATCTCTGGGAGAAGTTAGGGGCTCTATATCAATCTAAGTCCTTAGTGAACAAATTTTTCCTCTAGAAGAAATTGTATAACTTGAGGATGAATTAAGGGGATTCAGTAGCATATCATATTAATTCATTTAATACAGTGGTAAGTCAACTTACGTATGTTCAAATTAAGTTGAGTGAGTAGATAAATGTATTACTTTGCTATGATCTTTACCAAATTCATGGGGTAACCTGGTTTTAGAAATTGGTAGTACAACTTCACATTAAAGTTTGAAGATATTGTGGAATCTATATTATCAAAGTATATGAGGAGAAAAGCCATGGAGGGCACATCAAGGGATGCCCTAACAATCAGAGGGTATGCCAAGGAAAAATATAAAATGAATCTGGTGATAGATATATGTCTAGAGGTAGATCCAAGTCTTGAGGAAGGTTTGAGAGAAAATTTTGAAAATGTGGTAAGCTTGGACACATGAAGAAGGATTGTAGATCAAATAATGTTGATTCTAGAAAGAGATATGATGAATCCACTTCCACAGAGATAAATAAATCCACTTATGAAGGAGGGGATGTATATTTGGCATCTTGCTCCACACGTTCAGATAGTAAATATTGGTTGATAGATACTGGTTCTTCTTTTTATATGACTAAGTAATGAGAACATATCTATAGAAAAATACAATATAAGATATAGTCTAAAAGGTTGCTTTGTATTAACCCAAAGTAGTTTTCCCTAGTGAAAAAGGGCTCATTAATGGAATACAACTTAAAACTTGCAAAATCAATGCAAAGGACTCTATAAAAAGTCTAATATTTGAATGTCTATAAACTCTAACCCCAGGACTAACTTTTTAATAAGATAAAAAACAAGTAATAAAACTTAGTCAACAATAAGTAAAGTTGGGGTCTAAGTATCCCATCCTTTCTTGGAAATAGAAAAATATTTAGAGGTTCAATATGAACACTAACTATTTAATTATAATAATAAATAACCATTTTATAATAAAGAAATAAAAAATAAATATTTCATTATAATAAATAACAAAAATAGTAATGGTGAGAAACAAGCTTCTATAAAGGTGGGGTATAAGTATCCCATACTTTCTCAATAAAAATGAATAATTAAATGTTAATTGTTAATTGAAACGTTTATAAGGGATAAGTCTACTTTGCTTTTAATAGGTCCCTAGCTTCTTCAAATTATTCCAGGAGACAAAAAGAATGTGTTGTAAGTGGAGATGTTGTTGAAATAAATCATGAATGTTAGGGTTTAAGGTATCCCCAAGCTTCAAAGATCTAGTAAAACTGCAATAATACATCTTCAAAACTAAGGGGTCCCTATTGAATCTAATACCTAAAACTTGATCTCGTACAAAAAATTCTTGTAAAATAATACACCTTTGATCATAATAAATATGCTTCAAACAAGTATGAAAAACATATGAGGGATATCCCCAACCACTTAACCTATTATAAAATTATCTTTTCATAGCCAAGAATCTTGACTAAGAAATTTCTCTAAGGAGAAACCTTTTAAATTCACTAATGATGAAGGCATATTTTTGATGACAAGGATGCCATGAAGAGAATGGAATATACTAGTATGCATTTTGAGGCTTCAAGTGGTATTTGGTGGAAATTTTCCTATGGTTACAAAATCTAAACCCCTAAAAAAATCATCCAGTATATGTACACAGAAATCAGAGACATCAATAGTAATCCTAATATTATCAGGATTAATTAATTAATAACAGTCAAAATAGATCTTAAAATATTCCTTGGAACTAGTCCAAATGAGGAAAGCATCATCAAAAGATATTTCAAAAAATATTAAGTCTGATAAATTCATTCTTCTAGACATTTATTTCTTCAAGTTGCAGAGAAAAATATAAGCATAAACAATAATAAAATTACTACCTATAGTAAGGCCTTTGATTCACCTGTAATACTTACCATTGAACTTGAGAAAGTTCCATTTTATCACAAGTTCAACTGCATCTACCAAAAATCAAAATTTCTATTTTCAAAGTTTCCACTTACAATTAACATTTCATTGAGTGCCATAAGACAATCATGGGTCAAAATTTTGGGATATAAGGATTGAGCATCAAAAGTAACTAGAATAAAATTAGGTAGAGACTTTACCCATTCAATTTTTTGAAGTAGATAAAGAGAGTTAGGAATATGATTGGTTTGTGCAAAAGGGAGTCCAAGAAGTCTAAACTATAACTATATTGACAATGGTTCAAGCATGTAACCACTGTAGGAGTAGATTGGATGACCAATGAGTGGATTTTCAAAATTTTCTAGATGAATTAGAGTGCATGGACTCTAACCTTATGTGGAGGAATGTTAAGAATAAAATTCCAAAGCTTTTCTATAATAAAATACCAATATCTACTCTTTAGGTTATGTAAACTATTGTAAATGGTATCCAAAGGAACAAAACCTACTTCTACATAAACATTAGGATTAGACAACTACCTATTACCTTCAACATTTTACTTATTCCTATCCAACACCACCACACCCATGTTCTTGTTAGTAGGTTTTATGATGATGGGTAACCTATGTAAGGATTTGAGTGCATGCATCTAAGATCTAGAGAAAGTAGGTTGATTGATCACTGGAGTAGAATCAAATTTTTTACAAGATAATCTTCAACGAATAACAAAGAATATTTGAAGTTCTAGAAATTTGAACAAAGGATTCAAATCATGATTAATATTTTTAAAAGGATCAATTCTATCTCAATCAAAATAATTCTTAAAATAGGCCCTTAACCAACATAGTCTATGGAATATTGTATATTCGTTAATATTAATTTAGACATAATTGATAATTTATAAAGTAAATTTTATAATAATTGAAATTTACAGTCATCCAAAATTGTATATTTGACAATAATAAAATCATGTATAAGAGTCAACTTTGATATTTAAGTGAAAACCTTGTATTCTATGTAACGATGAGATTACATGAATGACACACACAATTTTGAAGTTTTGTAGTTCTAAATTTACGTAACAAGATTTTTAAGAGAAATTCCAAGTCTTGTCACATTAATTTAGTTAAAGTTCATATAGTGCTTCATACTAAGTAGGACTAAATTTATAAATAAATAAAAAAAACATCTTAAAAATTATGGATTTCATAGATTAGATTCAATTGATATAAGAATTTTTATAAAGCAGTTTTAATTCAGATTAGTAGGAAACACTATTTTTAGAGTGAAAATGTTGTTTTTGAAAGTTGCATTGAATATATATATATATATATATATATATATATATATATATATATATATATATTTGTACAACTAAAAGAAATATAGCTATAATTTATAAGGATTATATATTTTATTAAATTAAAACCCTAATTGATAGTAAATTTAAGTAAGAGTGTGTAGTAAATAAATATAATTTATTTTCTAAAAAAAAAATTTGAAGGTCAGGTGATATTAGTTCAATCATTTAAATTTTTCATCTTTTAAGGAGGAGATCCAAGTTTCAATATTTCCATGTAGTGCATGTATGATTACCATGTTGGTATAATATCACTATATGATCATGATGTAATAGGGTTAGAGTTGCTTCAATCCCATATAACCCATTATTTATTTTTTTAATTTTAAGAAAATGAAATTACTTACATAAAAATCCTTTGCATGTATTGAATAATAAAATATAGGAATTTTAGTCTTACTTTTTAGTTATTTGTTAGAATTTCCTACATGAAAAGCATTACACAAAATATGAAGAAAGAGTAGAACTGATTGATTATTCCATGGATCAACTTTGTATAAATAACAAAGTTGATCATTGAGAGCCATTGAATTACAATAACTCATCAAATCTGATGTAGACTATAACTGAGAGTTCACTTGACTCATGAAGGATTGGAACTCAAGTAAGTCTATCCTAATAGAACTTAAGAGAATAATTACTTATTTTAACACCCACCCTTAAGTGATACTAGGGGTGTATTGTACAAATGAGTCCCGAAAACAGAGCCTGATGAGGTACTCATGTACAATGGTTTATTTTCTGAACAGATTGTTAAAACCCCATGGGATAAAAACCATCTATCAAAAAAGAAAAAAGAAAGAGGTATATCTTCGGTTTATGAAGATTGTCCTCTTAATATAGAAAAATATGAGTCCCAACAACATGGAATGATGATGTACTCATTTACAATATATATGAGATATGGTGAAAAACCACATGGGAAAAACCATCTGCTATGAAATAAAGAGGTATGTCTTCTGATGGCGAAGATTGTCCTTAAAAAATGAGTCCCTACAACATGGCCTGATAAGGTACTCATGTACAATATTTAAGGGAGAGATGATAAAAACATGGGAAAAAACCATCCTCCAAAGTATACAATAATAAAAGAAAAGGTGAAAGACCTTTGTTTCAATGGAGGTGTAATACTCCAAGTTTATCTCGCAACTATATGTAATGCGGAGAAGGAAATGACTTGGTGAAGATGTATGCAACTTGATTTTCAGTTGGAATATAGTCCAAGTATAAGTCCTTATTTTGAATATGTTGTCGAATAAAATGCATGTGTATCTCAATGTACTTGGTGCATTGATGCTTGTTCTTAAAATTAAATTATTTTCTATCTATTCCTTTTTTTTTAATACTAAAGAAGTTTATTTCTAATTAAGAAATCCTATTAAAAAACTTATAGTTTCTTAATTTTTTCAAGATATTTTACCTACATTACATGTACCAATATCTTCCATAAATTTATACTTTCACTCAAGTTAGGGCAATTTTTTTGAAAGACTTGGTATACAGGCCTGGCATATATTTTTTTATCACCTTATTTCCAATATTGAATAACTTTATTACTTATAGTTTCCCTCTCGCAAGGGTGAGTCATTGAGATATTCCAATATCTAAATTTGGCTAATCCTACTCACATTTCAAGCCAATCTTCCAAATATTCTTTCTACTCATTACTTATAGTTTCCCTCAAGCAAGGGCAGGTAATTGAGAAGAACGATATTGGGCCTGGCAACTATTTCTAAGCTAATTTTAATATAAAAAAACTCTATTAATTATATTTTCCCTCTCGTTAGGGCGAGTAATCTGAGGGTTGTGAAATTAAAAAAAAATCTTGCATTCTTCTTTCAATTGCACTAATATAAAATTGAAGTTGTAAGGGGGGGTATATTGGTTAAAACTTCAAAATTTCTTTGCAAAATGAATACAATTGATATTCTCACCCCTCATAACTATCACACTTGGAAACCCAAAATTTTAGTTCGTATATCTCAAAAAAGGCTCACTAATTTGCTAGAAGAAAAATAACCTAAATTTGAGAAAGAATGTGAAAAATTTGTTCATAAAGGAAAGATGTGTGAAACAATGGGTATTATAAGCACTAATTTCCATGAAAGTGAAGAACACAAGCTTATACCGAGAGGGGGGATGAATAGTATAAGACCACTTTTAACTTTTCTTTCCAAATCAATATTAAGAAATGTGTATATTACAATATTAATAGCAATAATCAAAGCAATGCACAAACCACCACACACAATAGAGAGACCACAATTTATGTGGTTCATCCAATGTGGGCCACTCCATGGAGAAAATTTTTCACTAAAATTTTCTCAATCAATCTCTTGGGAATCCTTTCCAATTACAATATTTATGTACATCTATCCAAAGGAGACACCAATCCCCTAAATCAAGTTCATAGATCTATATTCATAAGATAACTCCTTCTCCTATGCTCTGGCTGGTGATCCTCTAGAAGACTACTTCCTTCACTACACTGGCTTGTGGATCTCTCTTCACTGAAGACTCTTGACCCCACATAGAAGACCTTTCCTCATTGCCTTGGCTAATGTTCTCTATCCAATGGAGACCTTTATCCTCTTTGCTCTGTCACCTCCAAAGCTCTATCTCAAATCTGCACTAAACACAGTCCAGTCGGTGTAGCACAAATCTACTCAACAAGTCCATTTAGAACTTGCTCAATATGCTTAACAGGTCCACTCTAAACCTGCTCAAATATGCTCAATAAGTACACTCATACCTTGTTCAAATATGCTCAACAAGTCCACATATAACTTGCTCAATATACTCAATAAATCCACACAAAACTTTCTCAAATCTGCTCAAAAAGTTCATATAGAACTTGCTCAAATTTTCTCAACAAGTCCACATAGAAATTTCTCAAACCTGCTCAACAAGTCCACATAGAACTTGCTTAAATATGCTCAACAAGTCCACATAGAACTTTCTCAAATTTTCTCAACAAGTCCATACAGAAATTGCTCAATATGCTCAACAAGTCCACACAGAACTTGCTCAAATATGCTCAAAAAGTCCACACAGAACTTATCCAATATCATAGAAACATAAAGTGAATTGTTAGAGACCCAATATATTTCAACTCAATGCTCAAACACTTTCTCAACTCAAATCAAAATATAGAATAGTTTTTTTTATGGAACTTGAACAATCACTTCACACATCCACTTGACTAGGCTCAACTAATTCTACTCAATCAATTACTCAAGAAACAACGCTTGCTCACAAACCCTAGTCCAAGCATGTAAACACCAACTCAAAATATTTTCAATAATTCTCAACCACAAATCTCACATAACAATGATACTCATGTAATTTTCAAACCCTAGTTCAAGTTCTTTGCACAACCAATGTCTTCAACAACAATGCTTATACATCAATCTTCACATAACAATGATACGCATGTTATTTTGCACAATACTAACTCAAGTTTTTCACACAATCAATAGATTCAACAATAATGCTTATAAAACAATCTCCACATAACAATTATACTCACGTTCTTTTGCACAACCCTAACTCAAGTTCTTCATACAATCAATGGTTTCAACAACAATGCTTATAAAACAAGGTTTTAATCACAACACTTAATTCCAGAAAACCTTGAAGCATTAACACAAACACTCTAAAAAAAGAAACCCTAATAAAGTCCTTTTCACTCCAAACTTATTTTCAGAAAACCAACCAATCAACTTAACCATGGAATAATTTTCCCATACCTTTTTGCTTGGAGATAGAAAAATAGATCTCAAAACCTATTTCAATCACACTCAAATTTTCTTTGACAACATCAATGGTTAGGTGGTAAAATCTTAACTTTAAATCCCTTGTAAATACTTGCTAAAAGATTATTTTTTATACAAAGATACCAAGTCATATATACACCTTATAAACTCCACAATCTCAAAAATAAATCTAATACCCACAAATAGGTATTTAGAAAACACCTTAAATATCCTTAATGCAACCTAATTTTTTTCACCTTATTACTCCAATTAAAAATAATATCTTTCCTTTTTATAAATCACAATTCAACACATAGTGTAGACACCAAAACAACACCAATCCGATTATGTGACTGCAACATTGATCACATTGGCACACACAGCCCCAAGGGCAGCCCCCAAAGGTAAACAGTGGTCCTAACCACTCTCACAGTAGTTTTGGAAGGTCAAAAATCATTTTGGAACCTTCAAGAACTTTGCTCAATATCTGTTTCACCTTGGAATGGATTCAAACTGGGATTCGCCCCACCCAGGGACGAATTATGAATTCGCTCTGGGGTGGGGCAAATTGTAGGTTTAACGAGAAAAAAGTCAAATCTTGACAAATGGCAGCTCGGATCCACCACCTAATGCCTCCTTCAGTTCATGGGAGCATGGGTGAATTTTTTAAAGCATTAGAGGCTACTACAGGGGTAGTCATGAAGCCCCAATCAAGAAGGAATCTTCCCTCCCCTAGAAGGGCATGGCTGCCATGTGGCACCTCTGCATGCTCATCCCAAGAGACCTCTAGGTCTATAAATTGATGATTTTCCTCATCCAAATATATACAAAGTAAGAACAATTTGGAGCAATGAAGTGCTGCCATTTTATTTCCCCATACATCCTTGTGCGATTTGCGCCTTCTACATCCTTGATCTCTTTTAGAGAGGAGGTCATTGGGTGACTATTGGAAGGTTGAATCTTGAGCCCAAAACTCGACATTTAGCCATATAATACCACAAAATTCATTGAAAACACCTTTTAAGATATTTTGGACCCATCCCAAGTGGATTGGTGCCGAAATCAGGCCCTAAATGGTGTGCGGCCTGCCCGGGCGCCCCCACACTGTTGCAAGCCTAATCGTCCCATTTTAGGAATGATTGGGAATTTGTGGCAGATTATGCTTTCTATCATTTTCATTTTTTGCATTCTATTCTATTATGCTTAGATAGGTTGTCATTTAAATTTCGTCTCGTTTTGGACAAGTTTGACCATATTTCTATCTTTGCTCACTTCTACTAACTTGCAGGTAGCATCATCAGATTCCTATTTATGGAGGTCAAATTGGGAAAATATGACCATCTGGGTCTTCCCAAAATGCCCCCAATTAGATAACAACAAGTTTTCAGGTCTTTTGGAGCTCTCTAGCCTAGACATTTGGGACAACACCTTTTTGGCATTTTGTTGTAGGTAAATTTGTCCCGCCCCAGAGCGAATTCAAATCGGTGAGGAATTTCCTGACTGTTATTTTTGCAGTGCCCTCCTGGTGATGTCCTAATGCCCCTATAAAATTTTTAGAGCATTTGGATTCATTTTAGTCTTATTTTAATTCATTTTATCATCTATTTATCGCAGGCTTAGGGATTGCATGTTTTGTTTTATCTGTAGGTGCTATTGATTATCTTTTGTTTCTTTGAACGTAGGACCAAAACATTGGAGGAGCAGCAAGGAATCAACACTCTTATACACAAGCGATGACGATGTTTGGTCCACCCATATTACATGTGGGCATGCGGAAGAAGGAAGGCTATCCATGGATGTAACCAAAAGATGGATTTAACACTCGCCCCTGAAAAGGGAGGATGTGAATTGTAACCAAGTTGTGAAATACATAAATAAAAGAGGACTGTTATTTCATTTGGGTTTCAATTCATGCTTTCTCCATTTCATGCATTTTTAATTCATAGGATTCAACATTAAGTTTAGCTTCATTTTTTGCATCGTGCTTGGAGTCTTTCCTTTCTTGTTTCTGTATCCTCGTGCTTCCACATAGAAATTTATAATCACTCCTTATTTCTCCTAAACACTAATATCATTGCATAATTAATAACCTTTTAACACCCCTTATAACTCCTAATAAAGGTTTTAATTTAAAATTTAGGCAATTGAAAATATTAACAAAAATTACCTTTGCCTCTCCACAAGTTTCGAACCCTTAACTTCTACTTCCACAAACGCCCCAGCCATGGGCTCCACAACCATGTGCACCTAATACATGTTGAGAACCAAAAGGCTCTACACGCACTATATTCCTTCCCTGGTACGTTAATCTAAAAACACAAAGCACGAAACTTTTCCCCTTTGTGCACGTACTCAATGGGATTCGAACATGGGTCCATCTCCCCATAACTACATTAGAAAAAACATGCACTGCCAATGGACCACCATGTCCACCTTTGTCTTGGGCACCAAATTTACTCACTATAATCCTTGCACATAAGATGAAAAAGTTGTTCGTCTTCTTCCTCATTCTTGCTTTTGAATTCACACATGCAAATTTTCCTTGGTCGCATTAATTAAAACAATGAGGGATAATTTTCAAGGTCTTTTGACCTCCCTTTTATACGTGAAGCTGCCATTGTCTTCAAACTTCAGTGCTCCAAAATTTTCAATGATGTCAGCTTATTTAGCCTTTGTAATTTATAAACTATCTTAGATATAAATGACATATATCTAAAAACATCGAGAGTTATCAATCCCAAGGCACCTATCTTGGAGATCACACCCCCAAGAAATGAGATAGGTGCCTGGAGATTGATAACTCCTAGATTTTTTAGATATATATCATTTATATCTAAGCTAGTAGCATCCGTGGCCGACACAATTATTATATTAAAATATTTTTCAATGACATTTTAAAAAATATATATAAATGTATTGATAAATATAACATGCCAAAAATATTTAAAATAGCTTTTAGTGAGATGAAAATGCTCAAGTGATAACAAATCTAAATTCCAATAGGCGGTGTTGATAAACACATTATTATTTCAATGATTGATGTTGATAAGCACCTTATTATTTCATAGATTGGCTAGAGCCAATCATTTAAGCTCCAAAGACTTTAGTCACTCTTCTTATTCCTTTCTCTTAGCAACTCCTTTTCCTGACTTCAGTTTTTCATATCAATCATATGAAAATGATGGTATTATTCAAAGTCCTTACAATGCCTTAAATCTTGAGATGGCAACAAAAGTTAAACCTTGTCTTTATGTCTGTCATATGTCAATTATTTCTTTATTCAGTTTCAAACCTTGTGGCTTATGAATTGTCAACCCCTAAGCTAATTTTAATGGAAGTTGTATTATATTTCCATTTTCTACTAGTGTAATTGGAACAATTCAAGGAGATGTATCAACAAATAGCATTCTTGTGTAGTTAACTAACTCCGCCAAAAAATATATTGGTTGATCTTGTAGAGACCTTCTAGTTTATAGATTATATTTCGAATTAGCCTAATGCACCGTTAACAAGTTCAACTTCAGTCCATAAGTTGGCTATTAACATAAATCTTGCATTTTTTGCAATTAGTAACTCAACTTTGAGTTCTTCATTATCACCTCCTCCTTGATTAGTCCTTCCCCCTTTTGTTGCAATACTACATGCCACATGATATTTTGATTTTAACAATTGTCTCCTGTTATGATAATGCAAATTCTCATTCATGGCAAATAGATGGAAGCTATTGTAAAATTATTCTATTGTAGCTGTAACTAATGATGTGTTGGTCCTTCTCATCAATAATTGCTAGTCATCAATAGTTGGATTTGCATCTCTAATATTTGTACAAAGTTGAAAAAATATTTTTTGTTCTTCATTGTCTCCTTCCTATCGGAATACCTTATCCAATATTATGATTGTTGAAAATTCTTGCCATAATAATTTTGTATACTTATCGCTGGCATATTGTGGGCTATTCATCATAGGTGGTAACTGTCCTAAATCACCGACCAAAATTATTGACCTTCCTCCAAAGCATATGTTATAATATTGTGGAAATGCTTGATGAAGACGTGAATCTATTTGTTCCAATAATTTCTAGCCTATGAAGCTCATCTCATCAATCAATATATATTTTATATGTTGTAAATCTTCTTGAAAATTTGTTAATATAGTTCCTTCCAATTTTTCAAAATCTGCAATAGGAATTCACAAAGTTCCATGTATAGTAGTTGCACCTACATTAAATGCAGCGACTCCAGTTGGTGCAAGTAGTAATAGGGGACAACGTTCTAGAGATGATAAATTTTCAAGTAATTGATGAATTGCACCTATAATATAATATTTCCCTATTCTTGTTGTTCCTTGTATTGTCATGTGCAATGGAGGTACATTTTGACCTTCATTATAGTGTTCCTTGATTATATCAAAAGCTTTTTTCTGTTTGATGATTAATATTTCATATGTATAACTCGAAGTAATATCATCAGGAATGAGCAAGTCATTTTACTTCATGAAGGTTATATGTTGTATTGTTTTTTTTTTGTGTAGTATTCTCCTTGATATTCTATATTTCATGGTGCAAGTTTATAAAAATCTCTTCTTCCAAGAATATCTATTTCACTTATGTCCATGAGTTGCCCATAGTATAGTTTGGATATAATTTCCCATTCATGTTCAGTCGTGTTTTGTTGTACCACTCCAACATCATCATCTTTAGATTCACTATAATGTTCTTCTGTATTGTTTTGCCTACTTATCCTTTCAACATGCCATGGGTTGTAATTCAATGACTCATAATTTAAAATAATATTTCCATCATCAAGTTAGATATCTCTCTCTATATGTTTGAATTGTTTGTAAAGTAGCAGCTCTGACCAACAAAACTCAACAAATTTTTTTGATCGTTGTTCAGTAATGGTGATAAATCATGGAAATACCCTCACAATAGTTGCTTCTTTTCTAGCATTCCATTTGAAGTCATTTTTTCTCTTAGGATTATATATCCAAGATTTAGTTCCATTTATAAGTGAAACAATTTCCATGTTATAAGGTCATTGCATATATCTGTCAATTAAATATTTACCTTCTCTTTCGATATCATCTTAATAATTATGTTCCACCTCCTTGAATACTTTTCGTCCAACATTTAGAGGAACAAATACTTGACTGCTTTCAACCAATGGGATATCTAATAGAATATGGCATGTTTCTTATGCTCCTATATCTCTCTCTATAAGTGTTTATGATAGAAGACGTCTATATGCTCTTGTTGCTGGATCATCATTATTCTGCATATTTGCTATTTGCATCAACATTTGTTGATAAGTTTTTGAGCTTTTTTTAGCTTTCGTAGCATACTTGAAAATATAGTTTATAAGTGCATGCTTTGAAATAATACGTTGCCAATCTAAATTTGCTCTCCATAAATGTAAAATGTAACAATAATGTGTATTTACTCGCTCATAATTTCTTGTTGGTTCATACTTCTTATCTCCTATTTTAGGATCTTCATTTAATTTTGAACCTTCTAGATTCAGAGGCCATGGTGCATTGTACCTAAATAAAATAAATAAGATAAATGGTATTAGTTAGAATTTTTTATGTATATGTGGAATAGTTAAAATACTTTGAATTACTTCTACATACCTGCAAACCATTTTCCCTCTTTTTTTCGTAATAAAGCACCCTCTCTATATAGCGTGTGGCACTCTAAATAGTTGATAATCTCTTCCTAATCTCGATTTTCATCAATTTCCATAAGTTGTGTATTTCTCAAACATGGATGTTGACCAAAAATTTGTAATACCTGCAATTCACAACTATATAAATACAAACCTAAATATAAACTCATATAAATATAAATCTAAATAGTTATTTATATTTACCTGTATATTCTATTGGTGAGGGTCTCCTCGAGGATTCCATGCATGCACAATATTATCAAAATATCTTTTTACATTTTTAACTTGATTTTCATTTTTCCAATCTAAATTGTCCATATTCGGAACTCCCTCTAACCATAAGAAACCACGAACATGTGGAGAGCCTCTATGTTGCCATTTGTATCAACACCAAAATTCTTTTACTTTCATTTTTTTTTGCAACACCTCATTTCAAAATATGGTGTTTCGAATATGCATGTAATAAGCTACAATATGAGGATAGTCAATAATATTTTGTTTTCTCCATTTTTATGCTTCATGAAGATCAATTGGTGGAGTTCCTGACATCAATGCATGTAGGTCGGGCCAATACATATCAGTTGCACTTAAGGTGAAGAAAATAGTGGGTGACCCAATTTGATGTAATAAGTCATTTAACTCAACACGACACTTTGTCCAGTAAGATATTGTGCCTCTTAATGATGTACCAAAATGCATTAAGCAATCTGCAATATGGGATTGAGGGGTATTTTCCATATGTTCATGCAATTCATTGATTGTAATGGGTAAGTCTTGAAGACTCTTCTTTACAAATACTGCTGAAGAATTCTATGCACGATTTTGCATAATCATGTTCATCATAAAATATCTCAATCTTGGATGTTTTCAAAAATGACGATCTCTATATCAAATTATATGTTTTATGAATTCATGTAGATGAAATTTTTTCATTCTAGGCTGCAACCAATCTCAATTTCCATCTTCAAATAATGTCGGGAAGGCCATATCTAGTAACACTTCTGTAACATACTCATTTATAGGATATGCTCCAATTCTAGGCAAATTAATAAGCGTTGCAGGATCCGCATTAGGGTTGTTTAACCATGCACGAATGAGTTCCATCTCCCTCAAAGCATTATGCGGTTTGGAGGCCATTTATGTGGTGTGATCAATTATATTTCCTTCATCAGTCTCTAGAATTGGACGCATAAATACATATTCATTCATATCAGAATCAAACTCCATATGGACAGAATTAAGTTTATGAAAGATATTTGTAGTGGTGTCTGTTGGGAGTTCACTCAAAACATTTTCATCAATTTGTACATCCTTATAAAACTTATCATTCTCAACCTTATACTTAAGAGCTTTGTATACACTCTCTTTATTCACTGTAAAATTATAAATTGTATCGCATTGATCTTTTCTCCAAACAATAATGATTGTCAAATCACTTATTGAATGAGGCAATACCTTAGCAATTTCTTTCACCTCTTGATTAAAACTTATTGTGTTGCATTTATACTTGTATTGGCCTCTCGTAGCATGTTTTACCTGTAATATGGGATTAACATGAGCTATAAAAATTTATTCAATTTGTGTCAAATTTGCATGTTCAGGTAGTTGTAGTCTAGGATCCATATTATTCTCTATAGAAAATTGATTAGGACCTTTTTATCGTTGACGCCTATTACATATTAGACCTTTGTCTGTCAAACACACCTTTATTCCAGGATAGCATTCATCACAAATATAACACATTGATGGTGATGCAATACTATCTAATTTGTATCGAAATATAATCTGTGATTCATTGAATTTCATAACATATGTTGGAATTTCTTGTATATTTATTGTTATACCTTCAATATTTCTTTCTCTTTGAGGTTGCGATGTCCTTTCTTGATGCATCTCCATGTTAATATTATTGCATTCACTTTGTTTCTATTGAACGACAACTATTTTTGAAGCATTTCTTCTCAGAAAAGAAGATGCTTTAGATGCTTCCATCTATCGTACTATTTCATTGTTTTCAATATTTTCTCCATTACCTTGTTGCCTTTGTCTGTATTGGCTAGATCGTCTAATTCTCTCAAGTATTTGATGGAGGATTTGAATTTCGTTATTCACCTCATTATATGTTTCTATCATATGTTGGTGCTCTCTTATGTCTTGTTCATGTGTCATTTGTGCACGAGACATTATTTTTCATTTTGTTTGTTTTTTTCTTTCTTCTTGTATCTTTTCAACTATTGATTATGCCTTATGTTTTGCACGATTTTATTTGTTTCTCATTTTCTCTTTCTCTTTGGCCAACTGCCATCTATGCATGTCTCTATCTCTGATATTCTCTTTGATATGCCAAACATTGTTGCTTATTTTCCTCATTTGATATATTTATTTTTGGTGTATTTTCCATTTGTTCCTATAAAAAAATATTTTAAATATTATTATTTTAAATTAATAAATATTAAAATAGTAATATATATATATATATAAACTGATATTAGTATTCTATAATAATAATATACATTATCATAATAATATTATAATATATATTATAATAGTATATTATATAATACTATAATATATATATTATAGTATTATAATATTATAATACTATAATATATAATATTAATCTTATATTAATAATACTATAGTTATCATACATTCTAATAAATCAATGAAACCCTAGAAATTAATAATATAATATTATAATATATATATAATATTATAATATATATATAATAATATAATATACTAATTCAATTCTAGTATAAAATGTTTTGAGCAGTATCAAAGGTTTATAGTATCGATTGTGTACATTTTTAATTTCAATGATGATAAGAATTTCCAATTATGCTACTTGGCACCATCTACAGGATTACATCTTTGCACCTTCCCAACTAAATAATGCTGGTGAATGTAAATCTATATCTTTGTTCAAACCTTTACAGAAGCAGTCGCAAATGAATTTCTCGCTATTCACAATTTACAGAAGCATTTCGAAATAAATTGCATTGTGGATTGTTTTTGGTATATTGCAATGGATGTTCATGTATTTATACAATATTTTCTTAAACATATGCAATGGTTGGTTAGTTGACTGTTTTAGTTTAAATATTTTAAATGTTTTGGTTAATGTCAGCTTTTTTAATAAAAAAAAATTGTTTACGGTGTGACATGTATGACCTCTTTGCCTCCCACCCCCCGTCTGTGATTGTAGGAATGCCTCTCGGAATAATGATTTAAATTTCGAAGAATTTAAATTTTATAAATTATAATTATAACATTTGGCTTTTAAGGTCTTCTCTTATTGCACAACTTTATATTGGCGATATTTATTTGTAAAATTTAATTTTTTTTTTTAATTTCAATATTTTATAAAATAAATATTAGACCTCCTTTGAACTTTGCAATAGACCTCCTTGGGTATTTATGAAAATCCTTTTTAACTTATGCTTTCATATAATATTAAAATATTATGGAGACCTTTTGCCTTTAACTTGTACATTGTTGAAGCTTCTTCCTGGATATTAGTGACACCTTTGAAGAATTTATTTTTTGCTGAATTCCTTGACATTAATGATGACTCATTTTGGTGACATCAATGACAACTTTTGACTTAGGGACTCAAAATGTCCAATATAAAACTTATGGTTTCACATTATAGATTGTAAAACTCCTTATGAAAGTTGGAAAAAATTAAAAAAATTATCTGGAAAAATAGATCAAATGAGGTCAATGCAGCTTGAGGCAGAATTAACAACTTTATCTCCTTACGACTTCAACAATATTGTTGAATTTCTCACCAAATTTAAAGAAGTCTTTACTCAATTTAAATGTAGTGGCAAGGATAAAAAATACGAATAATGCATCTATCCAATTCTTTCTAAATTAAATGGTGTATTTCAAATATTCGCAACCACCTTTGTATCTATAAAAGATTCTCTTGGTACAAGTTTCAAAATGCTCTCCTTAGAAGAATTCTGTGAGAGACTAACTATAGAAGAAATAAAACTTGCTAAGTATGATATTTGTTCCTATTCCTCTAAATCCCTAGTAGCATTCACCTCCACTAAAGAAAAATTTAAAAATAAAGAAAGAAGGCCCACAACCTGTACTCACTGTAAAAAGAATGGTTATTCTGCAAACAAATGCTAGAAAATATTACAACAACTAGAGGTAGTTATGAAGGATAAAAATATAGACAATAAAAATTAGATAGGAAAAACCCTAAATGTTCAAGGGAATACCACCAATACTTCTTATAATTACTAGGTCCTAGATTTTGGAGCAACTCATCGCATGACTGCTTCAGATGAGTCATTCTATTCTATATCCTCAAGTTCAACATGTAGCATAGAAGTTGGTGACTCTTCCTTTATTCCAGTCAAAGTAAATGGTGACATATCCATTGATGGTTGCTCTATCAATAATGTTATCTGTGTTCCAAACATTGCAACAAATCTCCTCTTTGTCTATCATATTTGTACTTATGAAAATGAGAAAATTGTTCTCTTCTCTCCAATAGGATTTGAGATAAGAGACTTTTAATACCCCCACTCTATTATAGACAAAGGGGATATTGATCACAACGCTCACCTATTTCACTTAAAAGGATTCAAAAATATAGAAGGGGCCTCCTATTTTGTGGCTCATCTCAGATATAACTACCTAAAGGAAATGAACACCCATGAAATGATAACAGGTCTACCTCAAATCTCTTCTATTGATGGATCATGTCCTATATGTGCTCTTGGAAAGCAACATCAAGATCCTTTCCATCCATTTGGATCTCTAAAATAATCATCCTCTCTAGATTTGGTCCATATTGACTTGATGTCTTTTCCAGAGCCTTATTTCAAAGGAGAAAAATATGATCTAACCTTCATTTATGAATTTTCAAGAACTTGGGTCTACTTCCTAAAATACAAAAATGATGTTCTATCCCACTTCAAAATCTTCAAAGCCTTAGTTGAAAATTAGGCCTCTTGCAACATCAAGAAAAATCACACAAATAATGGGGGGGGATACTATAGTAATGAGTTCTCAATATTTATATCAAGTCATGGCATCATTCATCAACATTCTATCTCCTATAATCCATGGCAAAATGGTATTGCAGAGAGGAGAAATTGAACATTGAATAAAATGGTAAACTGTATGCTCCATTCAAGATATCTTCCAAAGGTTTTTTGTGTAGAAGATATTAACTGTGCCAACTATATTTAAAACCGCATACCTCATAAAGCTCTTGACCATTTAACTCCTAAAGAAGAATGGACTAGTTCAAAACTAGATGTCTCCTTCTTTAATATTTTTGGTTTTACTACTTGGCCACACATCCCAAAGAAGAAAGGAAGGCTATAGATAAGAAAAGCAAAAAACTCATATTTATTGGTTACTGTGAGGAAATGAAAGCATACATGCTCCTTGATCCCTCAATTCATGAGGTATTTTTCATAGGAATTTCCAATTTGATGAAACATTCCCTCTAAAAAATACTCAAACATCCTCTTCCTCTATTAAGCCTTCTCCTACAGTAGAACCTCAATATAATTAAGAACCAACTTTAGAGATTAATTTAGATATTTATGATCAAGATGAGGAACCTATAACTCCAACTCAAAATATTTTCATTCCTTCTACTCCTTTCACTATGCCAAAATGGGCCCATAACAATGTTAAAAAAGCTACTCCTTACATCCAAAATATTCCATCATCTAGATTCTCACATCAATCTCATTTCAATCATTGGCAAGCAAGAAAAAGTATCCTCCACTACTTGAAATGAAATACTCACTTTATGCTCTTATATGAGGGAAAATCCATGGATATCATTGGCTACATGAATTCAGATTGGGCAAGTTGAATAGAAGATAAATGTTCAACTTTTGGCTATGTTTTTTTTCTTGTTTCTTCATGAATTACTTGGTTATGCAAGAAAAAACAAGCAGTGGCCTTATCATCTACAAAGGAATACAAGGCAACAATTTTAGCAAGTCAAGAAGATCTTTGGATTCATTAAATTCTAAAGGAATTTGGGTTTTACAATGAAAAACCTATTACTCTTTGGTGTGACAATCAGAGTAGTTGAGCATCAGCACACCAAGCATATTGAGATACACATGCACTTAATTCGTCAACACATTCAAAATGGGGACATATGCTTAGACTATATTCCAACTAAAATCAAATTGTAGATATCTTCACTAAGTCATTTCCTTGTTCGCATTACATATAGTTGCGAGAGAAACTCAGAGTATTACAACCACATTGAAACATAGGTCTTTCACCTCTCCTTTTATTATTGTATTCTTTGGAGGATGGTTTTTCCCATGTGGTTTTTTCACCATCTCTCATATATATTGTAAATGAGTACCTCATCAAGACATGTTGTTAGGAATTATATTTTTTCTTGTTTATTAAGAGGACAATCTTCGCCATCCGAAGACATGCCTCGTTATTTAATAAAAGATGGTTTTCCCATGAGGGTTTTCACCATCTCTAATATATATTGTAAATGAGTACCTCATTAAGCCATGTTGTCGAGACTCATTCTTTTTTTTTGTATTAAGAGGACAATCTTCGCAAACCTAAGATAAGCTTCTTCCTTTTTTAATTTTTTGATAGATAGTTTTTCCCATGGGATTCTTACAATATCTTTATAAAATAATTGTACATTAGTATGTAATTAGGATCTATTACTGACACTCATCTGCACAATCCACCCCTAGTATCACTTAAGGGGGGTGTAATAATAAGTAATTATTCTCTTAAGTTCTACTAGGATAGAATTACTTGAGTTTCCACTCCTTCATGAGTCAGGTGAACTCTCTAATAAAGTCTACATCAGATTTGATGAGTTTTTTTAATCCAAAGGCTCTCAATGATCAAACTTTGTTATTTATACAAAGTTGATCCATGGAATAATCAATAAGTTCTACTCTTTCTTCATATTTTGTGTATTTTTTTGCATGTCTATTTTGGAAAATTATAACAAGAGGCATCCCTATTGTAAACAGATGTTATTTATATGAACAAAATCTAGAATCAATTTATCATATTTTTCTTGAATGTCCCTTTGCTAGACAATTTCAAAGAAGGTATTAGAACCCTTTGATGTTTCTTGGGTCTTTCTAGCCACTATAGGATATTTATATGTATAGTGGGATACTCCTTTCAATAGCAAGAGGTTGAAATCTATGGAGGTTTTGTCTCCCCCATTTCCTTTGGAGAATTTGAAAGGAGTGTAAAAACAAGGCTTTTGAAAATAGGAAAACAAAGGCTTCTATGCTTGCTTTTGGTATTCTCAATGTTACTATGGAGAACTCTAAGATATTATCCTTTCTTGTGGTAGCTTAAATTATATTCGAGGAAGCTAGTATTGTTCATTGTAATTTGAAGTCTTTAATCTATGTGAATTTGTTGGCTTTAAGGTTGGAAGTTAATTGTGAACCCTCCCTATATGGGTGGATCAAATTGAATGTGGATGGTGCTATGAAAAGAAAATCAAGGTGTATTGGTGTAGGTGGAGTATTATGGATTCTAGGGGGATAGTTGTGCAAGCCATTGTTGAATATCTATCCATATAGTCCAACCAAATTATTGAGGCTCAAGCCATTGTTGATCATATTATTATTGATTCATGAGCATAGGAGATATTAATGACATAACCAATCTAGATAAAAAATTTAGTAGAATTAGGAAAATAAACCAAAGTATGAGATATTTCTCAATTTTTATTCCAAAAAATAATCTATGTGTAGACACCAAAACAGCACCAATCCGATTATGTGACTGCAAACACTGATCGCTTTGACAAACACAGCCCCCAGGGCAGCCCTCAGAGGTTAAACAATGGTCTTAACCACTTTCATAGCAATTTTGTAAGGTCAAGAAGCAATTTGGCACACTTGGACACTTTGCCCAGTATTCGTCTCACCCAGGGACGAATTCAAAATAGAATTCGTCCCACCCCCGGGACGATTTGAATCTGTCCCCGGGTGGGACGAATTCTAAGCTTAACGGGCAAAAAGACAAATGGTGCCAAGTGGCAGCCCGAACAGTCGGTTGATGACTCCTGCCTCGCACGCGTGTGTAGGTGGACAGAGAGGGCCGTTAGAGGACTCGTCACAAAAGGCATTTATCAAAGCCCAAGTCAATGGAGGACTCCCCTCCCTCATGGGAAGACAAGACTGCCACATGGCGCCTATGACCAACACATGGCATTTGTGCTTCCCTCCCAAAAGAGACCCCATGGGTCTATAAAAGGTGGGACTTTTCTCACCCAAGATATACAGAGTTGAAGGAGTTTTCAAGCAACGAAGTGTCGCCGAGTTGAAGACCCACTTGCATCCCTTTTGGTTCACCTTCCCACATCCACCAATCTCTTTTGCAAGGGAGGTTGTTGGGTGGCTTTTGGAAGCTTGAATCGGACCCAAATCCAACACATGGACACCTGAACCAACCAATTCGCCGACCCCCCAATCCTAAGAGGTTTTGGGCCCATCCCTAGTGGATTGGCGCCGAAATCAAGTGCCAACGGTGGGAGGCCCACTTGGGCACCCCCGCACTTTCTAGGTTTTAGAGCATTCTAGATTACTTTTTTTTAGGTTGCATTTTGTGTTATTATGTTTGGTTAACTCATAGCTGCAATTTCGTAACTTTTGGTCAGATTCTAGTATGTTTTGTGTCGCTTTGTTGTTTCACTGACTTGCAGGTGGCGAGATCAAATTCCCGAGGGTAGAGGCCAAATTGGGAGAATCCGACCATCTGGGTCATCCCAAAATGGCCCCAATTACATAACCCCCTTGTTTGCAGGCATTTTGCAGGTCTCGGGAATCGACATTGGAGCAGCAGCAGGTCGGCTTCTTCAACACAGAAGAATTCGTCCCACCCAGGGACGATTGTAATCGTCTGGATTGCGGTCAAAATCATCCTGCCCAGGGACAAATTCCAGTTTAAGGCAGATTGGCCGACTGTCTCAGTGGCAATGGCCTTCTGGTAACATTTTCTGTCTTCTGTCAAGTTTTCATGCTGTTTAGAATCATTTTGTTTACTGTTTTAGATAAATGTTTGCATGCATCTTTTGATGATTTTAGAAGAACGAACACTTTTCACTTGCAACAGGTGCTACTGACATCTTGGTTGTTTCTTTGTTCGCAGGAGAAGCAGCGGAGGTGAAGAACTCATCGACATCAGTGGCGGCATCATCTTGGCCCGCCCATTGCAATCGTGGGCACGCGGAAAGAGGAACATTGAGTGATTGTAATCGAATTCTTTTAACGCTCCTAGCCCCCAAAAAGGGAGGAGACGTCATTGTAACAGAGATCAAGGGATATTAATGAAAGGGCTGTGTTTTCTCCATTTGCTTGTGTCTCTTCCAATGCGTTTCTTTTCCATTTCATGCACTTTACGTTTCTAGGACTTAAGCGCATTTGATTTTGGTTATATCGCAATTAGTGTTTCCTTTGCCCGGAATCTCGTGCTTTCAGTGGCGATCACGGTGGGACCTGTTCCCTATTTTTAAAATCATAGAAACTGATTAAATTTTTGTGTTTTGTGCTTGACAGGTACATTTTTTTGTTGCAGACTGCTATTCGTCTCTGGCAGGGACGAATTCTGTTCTGCAATTCGTCTGACCCTGAGACGAATTCAAATTCGTCTCTGGGAGGGACGAATTCTGTTCTGCAATTCGTCTCCCAGAGGGACGAATTCCTGCCTGTGGATTTTCAGAGCAGAAATTCAGAAGCAACTGGAGCAGGCAGAGAAGAGGTAGGGATTTTTATAATCTCTGTTAAAATTTCTATTTCTGTTTCTGTTTCTTTGACTGTTTTCATTTTTATCCTGCATTGCTTAGGGAAAATCATTTATGCTTGTTTCAATTTTCGTTAAATAAAATGAATCTCACACACTCCACGCAACAATTTTAAACCAAGGAGCTGGTCGTAAGACCCCAGCCCTTGAGCAAGACCAACGGTGGGTTCATCACCACCTTGGCTTAGCTTTGCATCCATTTCCCGATTGTCAACTGTTGTTAGGCGTAAATCCTGACGAAGACAGACCGAGTGTCACTGGGGTGATTCCCATGCGCGCGAGGATAAGTTTTCTATGGTAGGTGCCATTAACAGGACAATCCCCTTTCGTACTCCTACGTACCACGTACCTTCTGCTCTCACGTACCTATAGTCTCCCTCTCGTAAGGGCGGGTATATAGAGAGGTTGGTATATCGGCCTGGTTGGTATATTGAAGGGGCTACCATTTTGGGAGTTATATGAGCCATCATAATGCATTTAAACGATCTTCAAAACCTACAAAAACAAAACAAAACATCAAAATGCACTAAACCAGTTTAGGGCACACCATTTAATCCTTAAAAGAGATAATCATGGTTTTGTGAATGTGTGTGCTTAATTCTGCTTAGTGTAGACAAACAAAGTCATAAACGAGATAAAAACTTATTTAGATAGCATAGAAGCACCGCAATGGTGTACACCCGCAGTCAAGCCCAATCAAGGGCAGAAGCTCCGAAAGGTACACAAAAAGCAGGCACAAGTCGCCTTCACTTCAGTCTTGAGGATTTGGTCATACCGCCTTATAGGTCTAACCTACAAAAGAATCCAATTCAGAATCCTCGGTGGGGTATGCCTATTCAAAGCAGCCCCTTTCGGGAAGATGCCTTACATGTAGACCTTGACATAAATAGAGAATCACCTCTTGAAGTTAGGCATGAGTGGCCACCGCGCGATGAAGCGCTAGACAGGCACACCGTCCATTTGGAGGGGCAACGTGGATATGGCATCCCTTCTTTACCTATCATCAGAACAGAGAGACCAAATCCGGAGCGCAGGGCTCCTTACATAGGGCGACCTAACTCCGCCCACCCCCTTTACACCCGTGAAAGGGAGTACGAGGAAAGCCATCGCATTCCTCGAGGGCAACAAACAACGCGGGAACCTTGCATTTCCGCACCGACAGGGATATCATGATCACCCCTTGAGGCCGGAACCTCGAGCACATACCGCTTACCTCGACAGAGGGAAGCGACCCATTGAAACCTTAGACCAGCAAACTCGAGGTAAACACATAGGAGAAACATTCGAACCTCCTGAGCAAAATAGGGTAGACCAAATTGACCCAGCTATCGCCAGATATACCACCCGTCAAGCCCAAATCATGCGGCTTAAACAAAGTCATCAAGAGATAGAGTATCGACACCGCTTGGATAGAGAGCGCATGCAACGCGAAGCGGATGAGTTACGCTATGAAATACCTGAGAGGGGGCCAACCCCTCGCATCCAAAGAGCTGAACAGTATGAGAGGCGTAATCCGTTGGTGCAGGACAGGTCTCCACGACCTCGTCAAGCTCTGCCTCCAAGACCTCATAGATTCGAGAGGGAGGCAACTCCCCGAAACAATGATGGGTACCTTCAGCAAGAGCTTGATCAGGGTCATAGGTTTCGCCCAGAGACTCCTCAAGAATTTTACGAGGAGTATGAACCAGAAGAGGAATATGTTGAAACTCCCCATCAAGGCAAGGAAGGATGCCATTCGGCCACCCCTCCATAGGCCTCCAGTTTACCGTAACTTGCAACAAGAGCGAACAAGAGAGGAAGAAATAAAATCTTCCGATGCATACCAAGCGCTATTGGAGCGTTTGGAGTCTGTGGAGACAAAAGCTGCTGGGCATCAAAAACCCACATTACGTCTACTCCGCAGTAATCCGGTGCATCCCTCAGTGCCTACACCTCTTTACCCCGAACACTTCAAGTTGCCTCAATTGGCAGTTTTTAAAGGTGAAGAGGACGCACAGGAACACGTTACACGATTTCTAAGCCAATGCTTCGGCATCCAAGATAATGACGCATTGTTGCTTAGAACATTCATAACCACATTCGCAGGCCCTGCCTCGGATTGGTTCACACAACTGCCCAAACACAACATAAGCAATTTAGATCAATTAGTAGACGCGTTTCTTGAACGCTTTGCCTTCAACACAAGGAAGAAGGCATCACTAAGTGATTTAGCGAGCCTCAAGCAATTTGAAGAGGAAACAATGGCAGCGTACGGGAATCGATGGAGAGCTTTGCTTTCTAGGTTACCCTACCGTCCTCCTATGTCTGATCTCATGCGGATGTTCGCAAAAAGTTGCTTAAAATCAATCTCTGGTCTATTGTTACTGTGACAATACGACAGCTTAGAAGAAGCTTTGGCGCAAGCCGAGTCATAGAAGAGATTAAGATAGGCGAAGGCGCAATTGCCAAGCCTAAGAAGAAAGAGTGGAATAAAACCACTAAAACTGGGACAACGCAACCACAACACGCTGCAGTCAACCAAGTTGCGATAAATGTTCCCGCGCCTGTGCAAGAAACGCAGCCTCAAAAGGCTAACTACCGAGCAAGTGCCTCCTGCTTATGAAAGAGATAATAGAAGACAAGAGCAAAATTACCCGCGTCGCCCTAGGCAAAATTTCACCCCATATGCGGAGTCTAGGGACTCCTTATTTGACCGCTTGTCAGCGGCAAATTTAGTCACTCTACCGAAAATCCAAATTATAGACCCTAACATTCCCAAGCCTAGGGGGTACAGAGAGGAATTGTATTGTAGATTCCATAGGCGCAGAGGACATGACTTGAATGGGTGCTTGGAAATTCAAAGACCTAGTCCAGGATTTGATCGACAACAGAACATTGGTTGTGGACAACCCCATCGCACCAAACAACCAACAAATGGGGGTATTCAAGGACCCCTTGCCAGCCCACGAGGCACAAACAAAACCACTCCGGATTAACGAGGTGCGACAAGATCTTCCCACACAGGGATTTGTGGGAATGATTAGCATAGTAACAAGGAACAGAAGGTACCCGACAGCTGCCCCCGAGGTAGCTACGAAGGAAGTTCCGGCAACATCGCATCCTCAACAACGCCCAACGCAGTTACCTCCGCCTAGACCTGAGGTCACGATACGAACCAAACTCACGCAGAGTTTGCGGACCACGTCGGCTAGGCTGTCCATCTACGAGCTTATTCAACAATCAGCTCCCCATAGAGAAGCTCTTATGGACATTTTAAAAGCCATTGAATTACAACCCCACGAGGCAAATTCTTTCAACGCCTTCGTGGGACATGTGAAACAATGTACGGAGCCGGTCATCACATTCAGAGAAGATGAGGTCAAAACGATATCAAATGACATGGCAGATCCACCCCTGCACGTTATCGTGCGGGTCAACGGGATTCCGTACAAGAGAGTGTTGATAGATACTGGCTCGTCCAGTAACATCATAACCACTCGCAGCCTTAAAGCATTTGAAGTTGCCGACCTCTCACATCACGAGCCTCCACGTACACACTGCGAGCTTTTAATGATGCAATATGCTCGACAGTCGACACAGTCGTTCTGCCAGTCCAGGTAGGACAAAAGTCAATACCTACACTGTGCCATGTGTTGGAAGGTGAAATGGCTTATAATATACTGCTAGGGCGGCCTTGGATCAGGGATATGAAATGTGTCCCTTCGATCGCCCACCAGTGCTTGAAGTATGCTTATGAAGGAGAAATACATGTAGTCCCAATGGACTTAGAGCCCTTCAAGTATTGCAATGCGGTACAATTCATACCTCAATCGACCCTCCCTTCAACGCATTTGGATTTCCAATTAAATCCATCTAAACAAGGTCCAATACCGCGAGGCACCACTCGGTGGCCAACAAGGCAAAATCCCGGCCAGGTGAGACTTCATCATCGGCTCCTTCATCATCAACGCCACCTATCATGGCCCAACAGAAGGACAAGGGAAAACAAATCATGGAAGAGGTTAAGCCCTTAGAAGAAAGGTTGCCCACAATTTCAACAATAACAACAGAGGAAGCGCCCAACGCAACGAAAACCAAGATTCCTGAACCACCAAACATGGAATGGACTCAGGAAGGACTACCGTTTCCTCCCACCCAATCATCAACAATCACTGTTGAAATGGCCAGTACAGGCCTGGGGGAATACTTAGTGCAAAATGTTGTGGCAACCCCCACACTGGAGTCAGTACAAGACATGGGAAGACCTCGCCTTCCCATTGGAACAATCGTCCCTCTAGGCTACCCACCGAACCAGACAAATTTTGTGTATGGGGGCTTTGATCATGGTCTTGAACCATGCCAACAAAAGGAAACAGACGAAGAGCCTTTTGTTGAAAACATCAATTATCTGTCAAACCCAGAATTTGCCCTAAAATATCTCGGCCAATGCAATTGGCATGGATACGGGCTAGGTAGATATGAGCAAGGGATGCGGATCCTTTGCCAACCAAGATATCGGATGCCATATGACAAGTCAGGGGTAGGGTTCAACCATCCCCTGCCATTAGACATCTTGGTTGAAAATATGCAAGGCCTAGAAATAGGCAACAAGGGGGGATTGGCATTGGGTCCTTATGCCAATCCGAATACAGAATACACATTGGGAGACTACCTCCCATGGTCAACAAACACCCCCGGCAACGAATAGTAGTAATCCCTCTTCTTTGCTAGAGAGAGGCGAAAGTTCAGAGATTAATCCTCAAAGAGAACATCAACGGCTACCGGACATCTTTCTGAAACTGTTCCCCTTAGAGGTTCCAGACTGAAATAACACAGTCTCAAGAGAATCAGGTCCCTCCACTAAGAGTGGAACAACCGCAATGGGACCAGATTAATTCACTGGAACAGGAAGAGTCCTCAACGTCGCAAGCAACAGATGCTGAAGAGGATGAACAATTTTGGATCTATGAAAGTGATTCAGAAGATGAAACTGAAATGGACTATCTCAGACATGCGCGACGACATCACCGCGCTCTAACTCATGAAGATCTAATGGGACAGATGGGCATACTGTTGGGGCATGAATGGCATGTAGACCCAGCGAGGTGGGACCAAGTGTTGGATCCATGGCTCCAAATTCAAGATGAGCATCGTCCACCTCGAGATCCCATCATGAAAGCAGTGCCGAGGGAAGACCCCGCCCTCCTTTTCGCAAAATTTGCACCTAGGGAGGATCCATTCGTGCCCGTACCTCTAGAGCCAGATCCGGAGTGCAAAGACCATCAAGAATCAGGGGTACCTCTATCCCCTGAAAGAACCATAATTCAAACCAAAATGCTCCAAGGATTATCGCAATCACTTGGTCACCCAAAATCTCCAAGGATTATCGCAATCTCTTGGTCACCCAAAAAGCTCCAAGGATTATCGCAATCACTTGGTCAATCCAAAAAGCTCCAAGGATTATCGCAATCACTTGGTCAACCAAAAGCTCCAAGGATTATCGCAATCTCTTGGTCACCCAAAAAGCTCCAAGGATTATCGCAATCACTTGGTCACCCAAAAAGCTCCAAGGATTATCGCAATCACTTGGTCAACCAAAAAGCTCCAAGGATTATCGCAATCACTTGGTCAATCCAAAAAGCTCCAAGGATTATCGCAATCACTTGGTCACCCAAAAAGCTCCAAGGATTATCGCAATCTCTTGGTCAACCAAAAAGCTCCAAGGATTATCGCAATCTCTTGGTCACCACAAAAAGCTCCAAGGATTATCGCAATCTCTTGGTCAACCAAAAAGCTCCAAGGATTATCGCAATCTATTGGTCACCAAAAAGCTCCAAGGATTATCGCAATCTCTTGGTCAACCAAAAAGCTCCAAGGATTATCGCAATCTCTTGGTCAAACCTAAAAAGCTCCAAGGATTATCGCAATCACTTGGTCACCAAAAGCTCCAAGGATTATCACAATCACTTGGTCAAAAATAAAAAACAATCAAAAACAACAAAAATTTGCATCTCAATTCTAGGCATACTCAAATTCATCAATAGAGATTCTTATCTCGCACCTCATATTCACCTTCACCAAAAAAAATCCATCAAAATTACAAAAATATATAGCTACATTAAGCATTGCATCCATACATTGCATATTTGTGGTCGTATAGGTCAAAGGCACCATAGGCCGCAATTGCTCTACTAGTCCATCTTGTTTCACATTCCCTCATTTTACAAAAACAACAAAAACACCATGCATAACTTTTACCACACTACGATCGAGTGGTCTAGGAATGTACCAAGAGTTTTAGTGATTCAGTCATCATTTTCCTCTTTAACCATGTAATGTATCAAGTCGAACAGATTTTACGAAGGTAGAGTCATACTTGAAATACACCTTGTTACGTAACATCCCAACACAAATTAAAACACATAAAAATTCCCAAGTTGTGTGAACGAAAGATGAAACCTGCAAAGTAATCTAGGTCACCACAAGCGAAACGGTTATCTTGCTCATCCCCCCGTGCGAATGACCCCTAGAATGCTGAGAGTTGGCAAAAGGACAAGCATCCTCCCTACCCAATTCCCTAAGAATCCCTAAAGTTCTCAATAGTTGCAAAACACAAAAAATTTGCAAAATGTCAAAACTCCAAAATTTGACAAACTACAGTGCACACATCAAAAGGCACAAACAATAGTGATTTTCATCACTCCATAACCCCAATCCCTTGCTCGAAAGAAAAACAAATCAAAATAAACAGTGATCTCATCACTACAATGAGCAAGTATCCCAATACAATTGAAGAAAAGAAGGGAGTTGACCTTGAATCCCTGGAACTCTCAGCATTCTATAGGTCATAAGGCAAGCTTCAGTACCAATTTGGTTGATAGCCTATCGGTAATATAGTAAACCTCCCGCATGACGATATATCTGTCACATTAACTTGCATACAGATCAATGTTTGCATGTGGATGAGCTAGCTTATGGCATCCTGGATTACACCGTAGATTAATCTTAGTACATACAACAAAGGAATTCGTGGAGCTAATTAGGTGATCCTCGATACAGGTTCGGTTGAAAGCCCATCTGGCACTGGCGGTATCCTAACAAATACCACTAAATGAACTCAATTGCACACACAGGGATGTGAAAAATAACTGGGTCAAAAACAAGTCCGATTCATACCTTGTTCAAAAGTCTTGTAAGATAAAGTAGAGTCATGGCTAGTGAGTTAAAACCGTCTGAGTCTCAGAAAACCTTAGCTACATTTCTAAACCAACTGCGCTACTTTTCATCCTTACAATACCATCAAAAAAAAAAAAGAAAAACCACATGTATACATATAAAGTCATGCATCACAACAATCGCCTAAAAACAAAATAACAGAGTTCTAAACAGTCCTTGGTGCCATAGCCAAACATCACAAACCCCATTCATCCATTTCATATCTGCATATCACATATAAATAAAAAACATTTGCATTCATCATAGCATATGCATCCATCAAAATAAATCAACATGCATACATCCATATTCATCAACCATCATGCACAAGATCAAAGAAAATCAAAACAACAAAAACAACAAATAAATGCAACACAAAAACAAAAAGCAATAAACATTGACATCAGGGTCACAAATTATCACTATCCTACTCCCTAAGAAGGCTACCATAGCCGGACCGCTCCACGGGAAGACGGAATTTTCGACAATTTCACCCCCAAACGACGCCACAAAAAGGTCAAAGCCCACTCAAAAACAAAAGAAAATAAACAACACAAAAAGCAATAAACATTGCCAGACACAAGTGCTCTTGCACTTAAACTCTTGGCATAGCAAATCTACATCGGGGTCACAAATTATCACTATCCTACTCCCTAAGAAGGCTACCATAGCCGGACCGCTCCACGGGAAGATGGATTTTTGACAATTTAATCCCCAAATGGTGTCACAAAAAAAAAAAAAACAACAAAAACAACAAAACAAGCAACATAAAAACAAAGAAATAAGCATTGCCGGACACAAGTGCTCTTGCACTTAACCTCTTGGCAAAGAAAATCGATGTCGAGGTTCAAATTATCTCTCTCCTACTTCCCCAAGAAGGCTACAATAGCCGGACCGCTCCACGGGAAGTTAGATTTTCGATGATTTCACCTCATTACGGCATCACCAAAAGGGTTAACACCCACCAAAAATAGGTCCAAATGTTGGAAAAATTGCACACGCTTAACGGTAAACCCTCTAAAGGCACCCTTGCACAAGTCATCTTGGGTCAAGCGACTCGTCGCTTCTCTCACGAAGGTCATTCCCTCATCGATTCGTCGCTTGAGGGGGTAGTCACACTTAGTCACCAACCAACAATCACACACCCAATTAAGGAAAATGACATGCATTCAAAGAATCATTGACAAAGACAATCACGCTCCCGCTTGGGGCAGTAAACAAGCAACAATCAAATCAATCAAACACTTGGCATTTCGTGAATCATGAACACAAGGTTCCCCCTGAGGATAAAAATGCCCTTTGCCTGTTCATGATTGATCAATGTCTAAGTTCAAGTCACACCTCAACAAAATAGGTTAATACTTGAAATCAAATTCCTTAGCTCGTCAGAAGCAAGGATTCAAGAATGCATGCCCTTTCCATACTTGGGGCATCAAAAGTTGGTTAGGTTACCAAGAAACCCTAATCATTAGTGCTTTGGTTATCTATTTTTGCTCAAGATCTGCGTCACCCGCAGCGCTTCCCAAAAAGGGGCATCCGTAGACACCAAAACAGCACCAATCCGATTATGTGATCGCAAACACTGATCGCTTTGACAAACACAGCCCCCAGGGCAGCCCTCAGAGGTTAAACAATGGTCTTAACCACTTTCATAGCAATTTTGTAAGGTCAAGAAGCAATTTGGCACACTTGGACACTTTGCCCAGTATTCGTCTCACCCAGGGACGAATTCAAAATAGAATTCGTCCCACCCCAGGACGAATTCTAAATCCGTCCCTGGGTGGGACGAATTCTAAGCTTAACGGGCAAAAAGACAAATGGCGCCAAGTGGCAGCCCAAACGGTCGGTTGATGACTCTCGCCTCGCACGCGTGTGTAGGTGGACAAAGAGGGGCCGTTAGAAGACCTGTCACAAAAGGCATTTATCAAAGCCCAAGTCAACGGAGGACTCCCCTCCCTCATGGGAAGACAAGACCGCCACATGGCGCCTATGACCAACACATGGCATTTGTGCTTCCCTCCCAAAAGAGACCCCATGGGTCTATAAAAGGTGGGACTTTTCTCACCCAAGATATACAGAGTTGAAGGAGTTTTCAAGCAACGAAGTGTTGCCGAGTTGAAGACCCACTTGCATCCCTTTTGGTTCACCTTCCCACATCCACCAATCTCTTTTGCAAGGGAGGTTGTTGGGTGGCTTTTGGAAGCTTGAATCGGACCCAAATCCAACACATGGACACCTGAACCAACCAATTCGCCGACCCCCCAATCCTAAGAGGTTTTGGGCCCATCCCTAGTGGATTGGCGCCGAAATCAAGTGCCAACGGTGGGAGGCCCACTTGGGCACCCCCGCACTTTCTAGGTTTTAGAGCATTCTAGATTACTTTTTTTTAGGTTGCATTTTGTGTTATTATGTTTGGTTAACTCATAGCTGCAATTTCGTAACTTTTGGTGTTGCTTTGTTGTTTCACTGACTTGCAGGTGGCGAGATCAAATTCCTGAGGGTAGAGGCCAAATTGGGAGAATCCGACCATCCGGGTCGTCCCAAAATGGCCCCAATTACATAAACCCCTTGTTTGCGGGCGTTTTGCAGGGTCTCGGGAATCGACATTGGAGCAGCAGCGAGTCGGCTTCTTCAACACGAAGAATTCGTCCCACCCAGGGACGAATTGGACGTCCCACCCGGGATTGTCCCACCGGGGACGATTGGAGAAATCGTCCCACCCAGGGACGAATTCCAGTTGAAGGCAGATTGGCCAACTGTCTCAGTGGCAATGGCCTTCTGGTAACATTTTCTGTCTTCTGTCAAGTTTTCAGGCTGTTTAGAATCATTTTGTTTACTGTTTTAGATAAATGTTTGCATGCATCTTTTGATGATTTTAGAAGAACGAACACTTTTCACTTGCAGCAGGTGCTACTGACATCTTGGTTGTTTCTTTGTTCGCAGGAGAAGCAGCGGAGGTGAAGAACTCATCGACATCAGCGGCGGCATCATCTTGGCCCGCCCATTGCAATCGTGGGCACGCGAAAAGAGGAACATTGAGTGATTGTAATCGAATTCTTTTAACGCTCCTAGCCCCCGAAAAGGGAGGAGACGTCATTGTAACAGAGATCAAGGGATATTAATGAAAGGGCTGTGTTTTCTCCATTTGCTTGTGTCTCTTCCAATGCGTTTCTTTTCCATTTCATGCACTTTACGTTTCTAGGACTTAAGCGCATTTGGTTTTGGTTATATCGCAATTAGTGTTTCCTTTGCCCGAAATCTCGTGCTTTCACTATGGGAGGTTCAATTTGAAGTGGATAACTAGACATAGACCAATAATAGGATAAGTCAGAACCTAATAGCAAAAAACTTAGATATATGTATACACTTAGATCTTTGGCTATATAAAGGTACTTGTGCTAAAATTAATACCTTAAAAAGGATTTGTTAACATCTCTAGACAATAAGAGTTAAAATAGTGGTAGGTGAATTAAAAAAATATCATATTTGAAATATGAGTAGACATGGGAAGATCATCCTCATTTTGTTGATATGATAACACAAATATAAAATTATTCAAGTAATAATGGGTTATATACACTTCCAAAATAAATTAAATCAATGACATCTAAATTAAAAGAATGGAACAAGAACACTTTCATAAATATTTTTAAAAGAAAGAAGAACTAAAAGAGATATTTTTAAAATTCTAAAATGTTAAGTATAATAACCCAATCTTAGAGGAAAGGGATTTGATTAGTGAATTTCATAATATTTTAAGTAAGAAAGAGATATTTTGGAGATTAAAATCAAGATAGACTTGTTCAAAGAAGGAGATAAAAATACAAAGTTTTTTATAGTATGATAATAGTATATGGATCACTATCTATAATTAGTAGAGTTAAATTAGTAGAAGGGATTTTGATTGAAGAGCAAAGCAAAATTAGAAAGGAGGAAATTTTTTTTTACCAAAATATTATAGGATCAAAGGAGATTTAAGTTCTTAATGATAAACTACTACAAGAAGTACCTTGTTTTTTTTTGGTATTAATTTAAAGAGAGGGTTTTGAAAGGGTCCCCACAACCTTATAAATACAGCCAAATTCTCAACCATAATCACAATATCCAAAATAATATACCTATTAGGAATAACCGAGATATTTTAATTCCTAATAACCATAATGATTCCGGAGAGAAATTCGAAAAACAACCTTATAAATATAGCCAAATTCTCAACCATAATCACAATCTCCAAAATAATATACCTATTAGGAATAACCAAGATATTTTAATTCCTAATAACCATAATGATTACGGAGATAACTTAGAAAAGCACAACTCTTTGAAGGTAAAACAAAGTCTAACAAACTCTTATCAAAGGGAAAAGCAAGACCGAACACCCCTTCCAATTAGAGCCAAAGGGATGTCCGACTCCTCCTTACAAAAATAAAGCATCATGAGCCTCTTTCCTAGCAAGGGAGACTACGTCATTCCGAAAATCATTTTTCCACTCTGAAAAAGCAACACAATGGACACCACGGTTGGCCAACATATCAGCTAGTGCATTCCACTCATGGAACACATGGTGAATGTTCACCTGATCAAAAACGTACTACAAGAAGTACCTTTAGTTATAATAGATGAAAATAAAAAATTTATGGAGCCCTTTACTCTAGAAGAAGTTCATTAAGCTATTTTATATTTTGATAAGGATAAGCCCCTATGGCTAGACAGACCTTTTACAATATTCTATCAACATAACAAAGAAATAATTAAGAGTTCATTATTGGTGGAAGTTGAACGGTCTAGGGTAAAATAGTATATACCTTATAAAATAAATGCAACATGTCTTACCTTATTCCAAAAAATAAGGGTATAAAATTATTTGCTTCATTTAGGCTTGTAATCCTATCTAATATGATATATAAGATAATATCTAAAGTCATGGTAAATCAGTTAAAACCACTAGTAGAAAAAATATTTTAAAAGAGCAAGGATATTTATGAAAGGAACATATGGATAGATTCAAAGAAGCTCATGTAGTAATGTATTCAATAGATTCTACAAAAGCTAGAGCAATGATGTTAAAACTTGATATGTATAAAGCCTATGATAGGGTTAAATAAGATTTTTTTTTTAATATTGTATTAGAAATATTTAAATTTAGGAAAAAATGGGCCAGAGGATTAAAGCGTATACAAGTATGGGGGTTATTAAATAGACTTAACATTAGTAATAACATCAAAAACATAATTTATGAATCATTTATATATGATATATCTCTTTTTGAAAGGGTTGGGAAAAAAGAGGCCATAACTATGTATAAATTTTTAAAGAAATATGAAAGAGCATCAAGGAAAAAGTTAATATGAAAAAATCTAAAATAAACTATCGGTATGCAAAGATAGATAGTTATTGTTAGCAAGAAAAATGTATATAATTAAATTAGCCTTACAAACCATTTCAACATATTATATGTCCTTGTATATTATACAAAAATTGAAAGAAAAATGTTTAATCTACATTATATGGTCATTTTTGTGGTAAGTATTACATGATAAAAAAAAAAAATTCTTTGGTGCAATGAAGTAAGATGTGTGATGATTAAACTAGGAGAGCTCTTGGTTTAAGAGTTATAATGGATGTAAAATTAACTCTAAGGGGAAAAATAATTTAGATATTGTACAAAGAGATTCAAATATATTAGGTAATAACTCTCCTAAGCAAATTAAGCCTATTGATCCAAGCTTAATTTTTACAACATTATCACTATGAGATGGTTTTGCACTATGGAATGGCTTAAAAAAATAATAGTTTTAGTCCCATTTTGAAACCATGGATGAGATTACTTTAATATAAATATGGTGATAGGTTTTCAAACATTATGTATAAGGATCATGAAGGAAGATACAAATGGAAAGAATATGTTCTTACATGTATACTAGACATAGTTGCTAGGAGGTAGTTGAGTAAAAAGATAATAACAATAATTTTTGTAAGAGGAGACGATGATAATATGATTTGGTAGTTGAATAGTGTTAGAATTTCCTAAAATAGACATGCAAAGCATTACACAAAATATGAAGAGAAGAGTAGAACTGATTGATTTATTCCAAGGATCAACTTTGTATAAATAGCAAAGTTGATCATTGAGAGCCGTTGGATTACAACAACTCATCAAACCTGATGAAGACACCACTGAGAGTTCTCCTGACACATGGAGGAGTGGGAACTCAAGTGTGTCTATCCTAGTAGAACTTAAGAGAATATTCACTTATTCTAACACCCTCCCTTAAGTGATACTAGGGGAGGTTTGTACAAATGAGTCCCGACAACAAGGCCTGGTGAGGTACTCATGTACAATGTCTTCTTTTTTGAAGAGATGGTAAAAACCCTATGGGAAAAACCATCAATAAAAAAGGAAGTAAGGAAGAGGCTTGTCTTCGGATGGTGAATATTGTCCTCTTATTACAAAAGCAAATATGAGTCCCGACAACTTGGCCTGATTAGGTACTCATTTACAATATATAGATGGTGAAAAAACCCCTTGGGGAAAAACCAACTATCACAATAAAAGAGGCTTGTCTTCGGATGGCGAAGATTGTCCTCTTACTACAAAAGCAATGATGAGTCCCAACAACTTGGCCTTATTAGGTACTCATTTACAATATATAGATGGTGAAAAAACCCCTTGGGGAAAAACCATCTATCACAAAAATATCCAAGATAGAGGCATGTCTTCGGATGGTGAAGATTGTCCTCATAATATACATGTTGTTGGAGAGATGATAAAAAAACCACAAGGGAAAAACCATTCTCCAAACAATATAATGAGAGGTGGAAGACCTCTGTGTCAATGCAGTTGTATTACTCCAAGTTTTTCTCGCAACTGAAGGTAACGCGGAGAAGGAAATGACTTGGTGAAGATATCTACAATTTGATTCTCAGTTGGAATATAGTCCAAGTATATATCCCCGCTCTGAATATGTTGTCGTATGAAGTGCATGTGTATCTCAATGTGTTTGGTGCATTGATGCTCAATCGGATTACGAGCAATATGAATTATGCTCTGATTGTCACACCAAAGAGTTATAGGCTTTTCATGGGAGAAACCAAATTCTCTCAGAATTTGACGAAGCCAAAGAGCTTCCTGACTAGCTAAAACTGTTGCCTTGTATTCTGCCTCTGTAGAAGATAAGGCTACTGCTTGTTGTTTCTTGCATAACCAGGCTATTGGTGAAGAGCCAAGGCAAAAGACATAGCCAGAGGTTGAACATCTGTCTTCTTCTGAACCTGCCCAATCTGAATCCATGTAGCCAATGATATCCATGGATTTTCCCTTATATAAGAGCCCAAAGTGTGTCGTGCCTTGCAAGTAATGGAGGATTCATTTTGCTGCTTGCCAATGACTAAAGTGAGGTTGATGAGAGAATCTGGATATTAGGCCAACAACATATGAGATATCTGGGTGAGTATGAGTAAGGTATAACAGACTTCCTACAAGCTGATGGTATAGAGTTGCATCACATAGAGGGGATGAGCAAGAAGTACTAAGTTTTATGCCAGATTGAAAAGGGGTAGGAGAAGGTTTACAATCTGTCATTTGAAACCTTTGAAGAAGATCTAGTGTGTACTTTTGTTGACACAATGAAATTCCTTCATCTATTTGACTTATTTGGATCCCAAGGAAGTAATGAGCTAAACCTAGATCAGCCATTTCAAATTTTTTAGAGAGGGAGTCTTTTATAGTCTGAATGTGAGTGAAGTGACTACCAGTGAGAAGAAGATCATCAACATATAGAACAAGAATGGTGATTTTGCCTTCATCTCTCCAAATGTAGACTGTGTTATCGGACTCACAATGAGAAAAACCTATGGAAAGAAGGAAGGAGTCCATATTTTCATACCAAGCTCTAGGGGCTTGTTTGAGGCCATAGAGATATTTTTTTAGCCTACAAACAAGAGAGGAGTCTTGAGTGAAACCAGTAGGTTGTTCCATGAAAATTTCTTCTTTTAAGTCCCCATGCAAGAAAGCACTCTTTACATCCATTTGATAGACATGCCACTTTTGGGAAGCATCCAGAGCAAGAACCAGTCTAACAGAATCCATTTTAGCAACTGGAGCAAAGGTTTCTACATAATCAATACCTTCAATTTGAGAAAAACCTTTGGCTACTAGGTGAGCTTTGTGTTTGTCTATTTCTCCATTAGGCCCATATTTTATTTTGTAGATCCATTTACAATGAACTAACTTCCTTCCTTTAGGCAAGGGAACTAAATCCCAAGTTTTGTTTTTGATTAAGGAAGAAAATTCATTTTCCATGGCCTCATCCCATTCTTTAATTCATGTTGCTTCTTTGAAGGATTGAGGATCAGAGGAAATAGACTGACAGACAAGACCAGTGCCAATGGGGTTGGTTGATCTGGTTGATGGAAGATTTTGGATGTAAGGAGTAGCTTCTTTAACAATGGTGCGGGCCCATTTTGGCATAGTGGAAGGAGTAGAAGGAGTTGAAAGACATTGAGTTGGAGTTACAGGTTCCTCATCTTGATTATCAATTTCCAAGTTAATCTCAAGAGTTGGCTCTTCATAATATTGAGGTTCTACTATAGGAGAAGGCTCAATGGAGGAAGAGGGGGACTGAGGATATTTTTGAGGGAATGTTTCATCAAATTGGACATTCCTATGGAAAAATACCTCATGAGTTGAGGGATCAAGGAGCCTGTATGCTTTCATTTCCTCACAATAACCAACAAAGATGAGCTTTTTGCTTTTCTTATCTAGAGCCTTCCTTTTCTTCTTTGGGATGTGAGCCCAAGTAGTACACCCAAAAATATTGAAGAAGGAAACATCCAGTTTTGAGCCAGACCATGCTTCTTCAGGAGTTAAATGGTCAAGAGCTTTATGAGGTGTGTGGTTTTGAATATAATTGGCACAGTTAATAGCTTCTGCCCAAAAAACTTTTGGAAGATCTCTTGAATGGAGCATACAATTTGCCATTTCCTTTAATGTCCGGTTTTTCCTTTCTACAATGCCATTTTGTTGAGGATTATGGGAGACAAAATGTTGATGAATGATGCCATGACTTGATAGAAATATGGAGAACTCATTACTGCAGTATTCTCCCCCATTATCTATGCAAATTTTCTTGATTTTGCAAGAGGCCTGGTTTTCAACTAAGGCTTTGAAGACTTTAAAGTGGGATAGAACATCACTTTTATATTTCAGGAAGTAGACCCAGGATCTTCTAGAAAAGTCATCAATAAAGGTTAGAGCATACTTTGCTCCTTTGAAAGAAGGTTCTGGAAAAAACATCAAGTCACTATGGATTAATTCTAGAGGGGATGAGGCTTTTAGAGAACTACTTGGATGAAAAGGATCTTGATGTTGCTTTCCAAGAGCACATCCAGGACAAACTCCATCAATAGAAGAGACTTGGGGTAAACCTATTACCATATCATGGGTACTCAATTCCTTTAGATAGTTGTAACTAAGATGACCAAATATTTCATGCCAAATTTTGCTTTCAAGATCTCCATGAGCCACAAAATAGGAGGCCCCTTCTAGATTTTGGAATCCTTTGAAGTGAAATAGGTGAGTGTTGTGATCAATATCTCCTTTGGCTATGAGAGAATGGGGATCTTGAAAGTCTCTTATCTCAACTCCTGTTGGAGAGAAGAGAACTGTTTTCCCTTTCCCAGAAGTACAAATTTGATAGATGGAGAGGAGATTGGTGGCAATGTTTGGAACATAGAGAACATTATTTATAGAGCCACCATCAATGGTTATGTCCCCCTTTCCTTTGACTGGAATAAAGGAAGAGTCACCCACTTCTATGCTACATGTAGAACTTGAGGAGATAGAAGAGAATGACTCATCTGAAGCAGTCATGTGATGAGTAGCTCCAGAATCTAGAACCCAGTAATTAGAGGAAGAATTGGAGGTTTTCCCTTGAACATTTAGGGCTTTTCCTATTTGCTTTTTATTGTCTATATTTTGATCCTTCATAGCTGCCTCTAGTTGTTGTAATCTTTTCTAGCATTTGTTTGCAGAATGACCATTCTTTTTGCAGTGAGTACAGGTTATGGGATTCCTTTCCTTCTTTTTGAATTTTTCTTTAGAAGAGGTGGAGGCTACTAAGGCTTTTTAGGAAGAGGAAGAGGAAGAGGACTCATATCACTCAATTCTTCTAAAGAGGGCATTTTAAAGGTTGCACCAAGAGCATATTTTGTAGATAGAAAAGTGGTTGCAAAGATTTGAAATGCACCATTTAGTTTAGAAAGAATTAGATAAATGCACTCTTATTCAGACTTAGTCTTCCCACTGCCTTTGTATTGAGATAGGACTTCTTTGAATTTGGTGAGGAAGTCAACAATACTGCTAAAATCATCAGGAGACAAAGTTGTTAGTTCTGCTTCTAGTTGCATTGATCTTATTTGATCTACTTTTCCAAACAAAGTTTTAAGTTTCTCCCAACTTTCATGAGGATTTTTACAATCTGTAATGTGAAACCACAAACTTTCATGAACATTAGAGCTAATAATACCCATAGTTTCATACATTTTCCCTTTGTGAACAAATATTTCATATTATTTTTCAAACTCAGGTTGCTTTTCTTCTAATAGGTGTGTGAGCCCTTTCTGAGAAATGAGATTTAAAATTTTGGGTTTCCATGAATGGTAGTTATGAGGAGTGAGAGGATCAATTGTATTCATTGAATTCATTTTGAAGTTAACCCAAAGTTCCCCCCTTTAACTTTTAAAGAATGCAATGGATATGAGTCAGAAGCCTCAAGGAAATACCAAATTCCCAAAAAATTACCCACCCTAACGAGAGGGAAACTATAAGTAATTAGTGGAAAACTTGATATTCAATGAGAGAATGAGAACAAATATGCCAAAGATTTTTTTTAAGGAACACCAAATAACTCAAAAATACCCACCCTAACGAGAGGGAAACTATAAGTATTTTGAGGATATTTGATATTAAGATTGATTTAAGGATTACAAATATGCCAGGCCTATATATCTTTCATTCAAATACCCGCCCTTACGAGAGGGAAACTATAAGTATTTTGAAATATTTGATACTTGGAACATAGGCTAATATCATCCAGGCCTATATTGGTTATCGTAATAACTCACCCTTACTAGAGGGAAACTATAAGTTATATAGAATTCCAATATGGGAGAGTGGAGATAAAATATTTGTTTTGACAAAGAAAGTACCAATTTTTATTGATTTTTTAATTTTAAGAAAAACTTTAGCTTATGAAAATTTAATGAAGAACTCTTTTGAACCTATATATTTTGCTTATTTATATGAATAAATTTTGAACTAAGCAAGATATATGAAAGAAAAGTACAATCAAGAAATTCTTACTTTTTAATTAAATTTGACTATATTTTAAAGAATATATGAAAAATAAAATTAAATTTAGAGATGTATAATATAAATTTTGCTTTATAGAAAGAAAAAGGAAGAAAAAAATAATATTTTCTTTTAAGAAAAATAAATTATACTACAAAGGAATTTTAAAGCTGCTTTTATGATTAGTTAAAGAAAAGGTTAAATTTTTCTTTTATGTAAAGCAAATTTAATAATGCCAAATATAAAGGCAAAAGGAAAGGAGGCGAAAAAAAAGAAACGCAATCGCAAACACAAAACACCCCCTCGAATCTGCAATTGGTGCAAAGAAGGCACCAGAACAACCCCCCCAAAAGATATTTTTTGTATTAAAGAGGTTACAAATGACTCTTTTAAAGCCTTTGAAATATAAAAGGCAAAAAGGAGTCAACCTTCGAAATAGAAGGGAAATACTTTGAAAAAAAAAGGATTAAAGACAACAACAAAGGCGCTTATGAAGATGCATTACAAATTTTAACAGAGATAGGCCTTCAAAAAAATGAAGGGCTGAACCAATGCTAAGTAAGTAGAGATAAGCCTTCGAAAGCCTTTGGCACTCAGATGAAGAGGGAACACTATGATATGCCTACAAAAAAAATGATTTAGAAACGGAACGAAAAAAATCAAAGCCTGAGAAGATAGGCAACGAAGTCCTCACGTTGACGATTCGATTCATTTTTTATGGAGCTCTCTTTCTACAAAAAATAAGGTTAGAAACAAAAAGGAAAGGAACTCAGAGCCTATGAAGAATAGGTCTGCGAGGTCCTTTGGAAGATGGCTCGAATGGCTGAGATGATCACCTCTAATGCCATGGGTGCCTTCTATCACAACGAACGTTCCTTCGATAAACCTGTATAAGAATAATTTAAGAGTATAGAAACTATGCCTTAATAAGATTTAGCATCACCTAAAATCTACCAATGAATATAGACAAAAGAAAGGAAACCAAAGATAGCAATGGTCAAGGTGAATGGCCCGGATGAGCTTAAAAAGAACCCAATGGTAGCCGTTACGAAATGCCAAATTGATAGGAGATGATTGGCACCGCTAGGAGTTAAACTCCGGCATGAACTGGTCCTTAATATGGTCACCGAAATAAAATGTTACACCATAGAACATATCCTTTTATTAATTCAACTGAAATAGGCAGTCAAACGTAGTTAAAAAGGATATAAAGAAATCTTAAACTCCAACGTTCGCAAAAAGGAACTACGCCAAAAGAGAGAGAGAGTCGGAGAGCGCTATCACAAATCGCTAGATAGACGGAAGAGAGGCACCACGAGTGCAGCCTACGACACCCAAATATGGGTGCCGAGGGAACCTCCCTTGGCGGTCACCGAGTACACTCCCAGACAGTCAGAAGAGAGGCGTTCGTTGCAGCTAAGGCACCTAAAAAAAGGTGTGGTTAGCACGAAAACGAGCCTTCTCGAGGTTCTGAGCGCAGCGAGATAGAAATTTTTCCTGCAAACAAAACTTATGATAGGAATTTTCCTATTATATCAAGTTTCATTATGGAAAAAAACACCCTTTTTGCTAAGTTAAAGGATAAGAAAAAAATAATTAATGTATGATTATTTCATAGAAGATCTTCAAAAAACAAAAATTGGAATGTATTCCTTTTTGTATTTTAAAACAGATCTATGAAAAAAATGGGTAATATATTTGAAAATTTTTACTTTAGAAGACCATGAATCTTCCCTTCTTTAATTTAGAAGGAGATAAATAAAATCAGAATAACCCACATACAATTTTTTTTTAAATATAGCTGAAAAAAACTATATATAGAATCTTATTGAAGGCCTTTTAAAAAAAGAGAAGCCAACAAAAAGATACAAAGAACCAGCTCCTAGAACCTTCAAGAGAGAATGCTAGAAAAATCTATCCTGCTCTGGTACCATGTTAGAATTTCCCAAAATAGACATGCAAAGCATTACACAAAATATGAAGAGAAGAGTAGAACTGATTGATTTATTCCAAGGATCAACTTTGTATAAATAGCAAAGTTGATCATTGAGAGCCGTTGGATTACAACAACTCATCAAACCTGATGAAGACACCACTGAGAGTTCTCCTGACACATGGAGGAGTGGGAACTCAAGTGTGTCTATCCTAGTAGAACTTAAGAGAATATTCACTTATTCTAACAAATAGATCACGAGTATACACAAAAATAAGTGAATATAATGTAAAGCATCAACAAAATAGGAATACCATGAGAATATAGAGAGATATTTGGGATAACCCAAGTATTTCAAAAGTCAAAATATTTGTATGTCTAGCAGGTCATAGAAATTTTTTATCTTGTGATAAACTAATAAAAAGGGTGGTTTTCATGACCTCTCAAAACTTGTTCTATTGAAAAAAGAAGAGGTGAGTATCAACCAAACCTTTGAGAATTGTTCAATAGTCTAGGAACTATGGTAATGGATTCTTAATATGTTTGGTAAATATGTGGTGATGAATGATAAAATTTAAGAATAGTTAAAGCAATGGTAAAATAATTTAAGAAGTGAGACATTACAAACAATCGAAAGATACAATACATTGGAATGCATAGCTAGAAAGGAACACAATAATATTTAAAGGAAATGAAATTAATTTAAATATAATGAAAAAAATATTTTTTAGCCATAGAGCAATTTAAACTATCCCCATTAATTCAACCAAACACTAATCTTAAATTAGAGAGCCTTGATATATGGAGTCAAGTCATCAAATAGAATTATGATATTGGATACAGGAGATGCAAAAGGAAGGCAAAGAATATAAAGTAGAAATAACTAAAATTAGAGTTGGTTAAATTAAATTTTGATGAAGAATCTAAAGAAAACATAGTAATAACATGAGGAGGAGGAATAATTAGAAATAATAAGGATTACTTTTTATCACATTACACTTTCAATAGTGGATATAAGACAAATTATGAAGCTAAATCTTGGGTAACTTTAGAAGAGTTAAAAATATGCAAACAAATGAAATGAAACAAAGTATTAATGGAAGGTGATTTATTAATAGTATTAAATATAATTTTGAGGAAAGCAAAGGTTCTATGGAACATAAAAGAGATCATTGTGTAAATACAATACCTTGCTATAAAGTTTGTAAAAATTAGGTTTACACATAAATTAAGAGAAGAAAACAAATATGAAAATAGTCTAGTCAATAGAAAGGTTTTAATAGAGGACTGTGAAGTTAAATTCTTGTTTTCATGGTTAGAGGAAGTAGTAAGTTTAATCGAAGTTGACAAGAAAATGTTGATTGTCTAAATCAAATAATCAATAAGATTTACTTTAATACTTTTCATTGATAATATTTGCTCTATTCTATAACATTGATATATTTTCATATAAACTATTTATTATGGTTATTATGATTGCACTTATGCGTTAAGAAGAAAACTAACATTTCATATCTGATAAATCAAACTATGATACCACAAAGTTTTGAAAATATTGCTCTACTAAGATGTGGCACGTAGATAGTAGAGGTAGAGTTTTGATATTATGAAGGCTGCTACATACAAATGTCAAGAACAAAGATATTGAATTTTAGAAAATTTGTTTACAATAAAAATAATTTTAGAATATTTATTTACAGCAAAAATAATTTTAGAATATTTATTTACAACAAAAATTGAAAAGCATACAGAAAAAGGAAAAAAAAAATTAAACTTTTTTACTAAAAAATGTAAGTATATAATTATAGCAACTCCATTAAAATAAAAATTTAATCCAAAAACATATCAAACCATTCATTTTTATTTAGTAAAAATTAAAAAAAAAATACCAATTTAAATGTCCAAATAAATATTTTCTTTGTTTATTCTCACAAGCAGTTAATAATCCTTTCAAATGACTGAGGTAATAGAACTTCTTGTTAAAGACATTGTATATACTTATAACAACAAGATCGTTACGAACAATTTGAATGAATTAACAAAATGATTAACTAGATATAATGCCAGTGCCAAACTTTGTACAACCTTCAAAACATCACCCTCAAATTATTGGAAACATAATTTACCATACAACACACACAGGTTCTCATAACTATCTTCAAAATAAGTTCCTCCTCCACTAGTCTGAAAACTATAAACTATTAGCACTACTGGCCAACTGAAATATGCAGCAGAAAAACCTTCAGAAATGTAAACACAAGGAATAAAAACGTTAATCTGTAACGGCCTCTTACAATTATTTGTGGAGAATATGTTCAACTGGTCGGAGAATTGGTTATGTTATTCAGCGGCAGCTGATGTAATAACTTGCGTGGAAGCAAGCATTTATATATTAGAACATCCAATCCATACTTCATACTTAGTTATATGTGGAAGCAAGCATTTATATATTAGAACATCCAATCCATACTTCATACTTAGTTATAGTTGAGATGGGATACATATGTAGCGTCGGGCTGCCATTTTTGTGGAATAACATCATTTGCGGTAAGTGTTTTGTTAGCTGAAAGAGTCTGCAAGCGGATAGAGAATGGAGCCTTCAGAGGTCCACCGTTCAAAGCCCAGTATGCTCCCCACAAATGGTGCATTGCTTCCCACCTCTCTGAATTCGCCTGCAAATGCAAGTACAAACACAACGTGCAAGCGCAGCAGGGCTCAGTACTACCGCGAATTTAAAAATCAATCAAAGACTAAGAATGACTTTATTTACTTTTAGCTCTGGAAACTACTATGTTAGGCAGTAGATTGGAATCGAGAATAGGACCTGCTTGAGATAAACGGCTCCAAGATCCCCATCGCCATTCTCAAATTCAATAAGCACAGAAAACCAATAATCATTGGAGCCCGCATCAATGTGGAATGCAATGTTTTTTCCCGGATATTGGCACTGTACCCTGCATCCAACAGAATGCCATCCATCAAATACAGTAGATTGTGATTATATAGATATATATATGAAAATATATACCTTTTGAACAAGATATTCACAATCCCCATATTACGGAGTTCCGAAGTCCGGGCAGGAAATGCCATGTCGGAGAAGGCAGTCCCGCTAAGATCAAAGTGAGCTTGTCCTTCTGTGCACTCTGGGCATTCGTCCGTGACCACCACTGTCACCGGAGTTTCTGAGCATAAATCATTTGCCTCGCATTTTACCTGTTTAGTTTGGTTTAATCCCAACGTTATTATTTCATAAGAACTAAACAATAATAATATCTTCGTAAGGTCTTAATAAAATGGCGAGTTGGGTATCTTTGTTGTTCTGAAGATATCAAGGTTTTTAAGATAAATTTGTAGATGTCCGGACCGTGTTAACCAACGAAGTCAAAGATAAATAATAATGGACGTTATATATACCTGAAAGCACTCCCCACAGCCTTTCCCTTCTTTGAAGAGGGCTGGGCCTACTGCTGTTATTCTCGAAGAGAAAGGTATCTGACTGATCACATTGCCATATCCGCATGCACCGCCTGTATTGTCAAAGACAAAAAAAAACAAAACAGAGAGTAGATATAACGTAACATCGCTTTCTAACACAGGACTTAACTCAATCTTCCAAATAACCTTATAAAATAAGCACAAACCTTCTTTAAAAAACTTAGAAATATAGGAGGTCTATATATATATATATAAAGTGGTTTTAGGGTTACCTTCGCTTCCATCTCCATTTGGAGCACCATACCATGTAGCAATACCTGACTGCCACCCTGACTCCTTAGCTAAAGCAGAAGCAACTCTCACAGATTGAGACCATCGTATCATTAACATTAAATAAGCTGCTTCTACTGCTACGCTCAACTTCCTCATCTTGTTCCTAGCGGCTCACTGAAAACTCCAAAATAATTCGTGGGTAAAACATGTTGAGGAGGAGTGTCGATTTATAGAGGGTAAAGAACTGGAGGTGATTATTACGTATTTCTAATGTGGAACGACGTGCTTAATTCCAATTTTGCTCTTTCTGTAGAAATTGCCACATGACATTTTGGTGAGCTGAGGATTTTGACAGTTTTCTTATCGATTAATTGAACTGGATGCTTACCATTGTATCGACCGGGATTAAAGTCAATGTTAATCGCCAAACATTAGTTTTCAAGGCCCTGAGAGAGACATTAACCGAAAAAAATGCCACACGGCCATTCGTATTACAGCTTTACTCCAAGTATCTATTATTTCAAATTTCGTGTTCTAAAGCAACTTTACCGCCAGCCAGAAAATGTCATTGATCATGGTTTCCACGTTGAATGTAGTGTAGGGAGAACTAGATTGACATCAGATGACTAATTAAAAGGCTATTGAACACGGCTGACATTAAGTCAAAAAAATGTCAACATGGCCCTCCATTATTAAGCATATTCGGGATACAAAATGCACCGGTCTCTGGTTTCGTTTGAATCTGAATTTCCTAAATGGAAGCCAGGATAACCCACCCACTTTATCATCCATTGGAACATGTGACGTAAAAACGTGTGGGTGTCATTCTATGAATTAAAATAAATGAAACTAACCAATTATTGTTTAGAAACTTCTTTCTAAGAAGATTGTACTTGGGACGGTAATGAAAAATATGTAACATGCTTACACCTCTTAACCTATTCATTAAATAGTTTTAAAATAATTTTATAAACAAATTATTTTTTACTTTTATTAATCACGTTAGTTTTGTAGGGATATATAGCGATTTGATATCAAAAGAAACGTTAATTTTTTTAAAATATTTTTTAATGTGATTATTGTTTTGTTATTTTAGAATGTATCACTAATTTTTTTATTTTTTTAGCATATCACACAACTAATTAATATTAAACTTCTAAACCTGGATGTTGAGATTGAAACCGGAATTCAGTTGAGTGATTTTAAAATTAAGAAAGACCTCTTACTATCAAAGCTCCACAATACCTTAGTTATGGAAGAAACTATGTGGAAGTAGAAATCGAGAGCCCTTTGGCTAAAATATGAGACCAAAATACTAAGTACTTTCATGCTTCTACCCTGAGACACATGAGCTCTAATGGGATCCGTGAAATAGTTACAGGATAGCTCCAAAGTTGTTGAAGAGCAAGATATCATAGACAAGGAAGTATCCTTTTTGGCTCTCTGTTGGAATCAAGAGAAAGACACTGAAAATTCTTCACTTAGTTCAAAAAAATGGTAGACCGAGACTGTTCCTCAAGCTGGATATGAATAAAGCATATGATAGGGTATCCTAAGAATTTTTGTTTGAAGTTCTGGGTAAATTTGGTTTCAGCCAGAACTGGATTAAGTTGATTAAGGTGTGTTACATCATCAAAGTTTTGGATGCTTGTAAATGGGTCTCCCACTAGCTTTTTAAAACTTCAAGGATATTTGCCAAGGAGATCCATTATCACCTTATCTATTCATCCTTATGATTGAGGCTTTGGGAAGATCAATAACTCGAGATCCAATAATTGAAGGTATTAAACCATTGCTCTCTTCTTACTCTTTATCTTACCACTAGTTTGCAGATCACACGCTCATATCCTTCCTTGATTCGATAGTGCAAACTAGAGCGAAAAAAATCCTTATTACACTTTAGAATATAGCCACTCAAAAAATTAATTATCTAAAAAGCTTATTGTTTTTCCTGAACACTCCTCAAGATGGGCAAAGAAGATAGCGATTATTCTAGGCTATAGAATTATTGAATTCCCTGCTTCTTATATGAGTCTTTCCTGCTTTTGGGACCCGATGATTCAGAGAATGCAAAGGAATCTAGCTAGCTAGAAATGTACCTTGATGAGTCAAGTAGGTAAAATTTTCCTAGTCAAATCAGTGTTACAAAGATTTTTTGATTTATTTTATGTCTATTTTTAAGCTCCCCTATAAAGTTTTATTTAAATTAAAATGGATTCAAAAAGGTTTTCTTTCAGCTAGATCTCAATATCACAAGAATTTTCATATAGTTTTTTGGAACCAAGTATGCTAGAGAAAGCAAAATGGTGGTCTAGGTCTTCAAAATATTTTCTTGATGAGTGACACTTTGATCTTAAAGAAAGGTTGAAAAATAATGAAAAAGAAAAAATCAATTTGGGTTAAAATTATTACAACAAAATACATGTACTAGTCTAAAGATTTATTGATAGATTCCATATATTTGGAGGGGTCTACTTTTTGGTAGAATGTGTATAAACTCAAAGTAGAGTTAGCATCTAGTGCTCGATGGATTATGGGCAATGGAAATTCCATAGATTTCTGGAATGATATGTGGCTTCTCGATCACCCTCTAATCCAGGAGGTCATCCTCACATCAACATAATCCCTTACCAAAAGATTATGATGGGTTAAGATGTCGGATTTTATTTCTTTTGCAAAGGACCAAATTTCGTGGAAGGTGGTTCCCCTTTCTAACTGTAGTAGAGATGCCACTTGCATTATTGATGATGTGACCCGTGTTCAACCCCCACAGCGGATATGTATACAATAAATAAATAAAATGTAGTAGAGACGAAGAAGCTACTTCGAAAACTATCTCCAATATATTGAAATTGCAAGTCCTCAAATTGCATGAAACTAAGGACTCCTTAATTTAGGAGGAGAAAAATGATGGTAGTTTCTTGATTAAGTTAGCTTATTTCCTCTTGGATTCAAACCCTACCTTGTGGAACCTTCCTAAAAATATCTGGTTGAAGCATATGACTCCAAAAGTTAATATTTTTATTGTCTGACCATCCAAAAGAAGTGTCTCACCCTTCAGAACATTCATAAGAGGAGGTTGTATCTCCCTGATAGGTGTTACCTTTACAAAGCCTCAGAAGAGATATGTTGGCACCTATTATTTTATTGTCCCTTCTCTATTGCAGTGCTGGAATATGTTCTTCACCTTTTGAATATTCAATGAGTTTTTTATGCTTTCTATTCTTGATTTGTTCTTGCAATGGTGTTCTCCTTTTAGGTCTCCTTGCATGGTCAAGGTTTGGATTTTCACGCTCCTTCACCTATTTTGTATTTTTTAGTGGGAAATTAATTAGAGGACCTTTAAAAGTTTCAAGTGAGATTCAGAGTTTGTCTTCTTGAGGGCGATTGAGAATTCTATGGAAATGTGTCTTCTTGTTTCTTGGATATTATGGGGGAATATTTGATAATGTAGTGGTGGAGCTCAGGTTACATTTCCATTTTATAGTTTGATCTTTAGAATTGCTAGTACCATCCATGGGATACGATGTCAAATGGTCTCCTCTAATCGATTGGATCAAACATAACTTTAATGGTGCTTCAAAAGGGAATCTAGATTTGGAAGCGATGGGAGGTCTTACTAGGAATGATAAAGGGGAGTTGATTGAGGCCTTTATAGAATTCCTATTAGTTTAAAAATCCCACTTTGCAGAAGCCAGAGCTTTACTCCAAGATCTCATGCTGGCTGATTCTTTGGATTTTTAAAATGTTGTAGTGGAAGGGGATTCCCTAAGTATCATCAATTTAATTAAGTCCTCAAACCCTCCTTGCAGGAATATAGCTATTGTAATTGCTGAAGCTAATAGAATTTTAGGTTCAAAATGAGAGGGGGCCATCCTCATTAATAATATCACCTCATATTGCTATTCGCTCTTGCTCTTAAGTTGTAGAAGTGTTAATTCAACATATTTTTTGAGAAGGAAACAAGGTAGCAGATATGATGGCAAATCTTGTCCTTTCTCAGCAAGTCCTGTCTATCTAGAAAATCAATTTCTCTCAAAATTTTCAAAACTTAATTATGGATGATAAATGCTGAGTTTTAGATTTTGGGATTTTTGTATTGGGGATGATATGACTCTCAATGTGTTCGATATTTTCTATCCCCAACCTAGTCTAGTGGTTAGGTAGATGAAACTACCCATTTCCTGTTGTATTTAATCAAATTTTTTGATCCATATGTTGTAATTGGGTTGATGATTGGAGCTATTCGACTCCTTTTAACTTTTAGTGGATTCAAACCCATTGAGCTCAATTGGTCAAGGTGATCTAGGATTTTTCCTTGGTGGATGAGATTGATCATAATAATTTATCATGTTGATGGTTGGGGTAAGTAGTTGATGTGGTATCCTCTTGGTGCTAGAGTTGGATGTTAGTCTCTTGGAATATGACAAGCTCCCCCACTCATCCCAAGGGTATGTTTTTGACATAACTTTATCTTATAGCATTTCCTTACTGCAAGCCATTTTCCAAAGGTGTATACCTCTGTTGGATTTAGTGATAGACATGGAACTCATGCCTCATGTGGAAAATCTCATTTCTACTTGTGGTATCTATAGAGAAATGGATATTTAATTTCCACTTAGATAGTGGGATTTTCTAGAAAACTCAAGACTCTGTTAATATTTTGGAATCTGTGGTTCATGTTTTTTTAGTAATATTGCATAGAAATTCAGTCTCCTTATCTTTAGTACCACATTAATAGATATTTCTTAAAAACCTCACTGAAGTTCGAGGCTTGGTATTATGTGGTCTACGAAAGGAGATTATTTGATTTAAAGAAAGCATCATTTAGTTTGAAAGGTGGTGAGTGGGTGACCTTATTCTCTTGTTTTGTTGTGCTATAGTTTTTATGGCTTAGAAGTATGCTCACAATAAAATGAAGATTTCAAATGAGCCAAGAGTGTTGGAGGTCGATAAGGAAGTAAAAAAATATTGTGTAAAGGTGGTCACTTGGATTATCTCCAATATTTTCATGGACATCATAGGGCCTTTTCAAGGAATTTTGCTCACTCATAGATGAATGAGTGGGTCCAAGATAGAGGGATTGAATTCCCTAGTTTATCAATCGATAGAGATTGTCATAAATTCCCTAAGAACTCTCTCAAGTGAGAGTATGGATTTTTTTATAGATGTAGGGAAATTTTTATCAATACTTCAGAATGACTATGATGCCAAGGTCCTCAAGGACCCTTAGAACTGGATCCTTTCGATAATAATGGGTTAGTACATCTTGGACTCAAACAAGGAGGTCATCCATAGCTACCATATGATGTTCTTAAACCATATAAGGAGGAAATGGCTAAATGAATGTACCTTCATTTATCTTTTACTCTTTGGTAAAGTCTCTATAAAATGTCATAGGTGGAAAATATCTCAATCCAATCCACCAAGGTTTCATTTTATTAACATTCGAACATGTGGCAAATTCAAAAGGAATTACTATGGAAGAGACCCTAGGTAAAATTGAATTCTAAAAAATTTTGCCAACCCTTAAGCCTCTGCTTATGACTTATAAATCCTATGATGAGTCCTCTAAGTCGGATAATGGATAGTTTGTGACCCCCCCTTCTTATTTGAAAGGGAATATGTGAGTTCATCAATAAAATTGAAACTAGCCCGTAGCGAGCCTAGGGGTGGTTGAGTGTGGTGCTTAAAGCATTTATGTAAGAAAGTTTTAAAATTTGAGGATTCACCATCTCTGGTGGATACATCATATTCAAAGGAAAGCCTCCCATTGAAAAAAATGTTTAAAGGATTGAAGGATTTTGATTTTGTAATCGAGATACCTCCTTCCTTGGTTCCTAATTTCCCTGGTTTTCAACAATTCATGGAGATGCTTGACAAAAGCACCAGTGTTGTTGTGATTGCTTTAGGTGGTGATTGCCTTCATCAATGATATTCGGGGAAATGATAATCAATAGAAGGATTCATCAGTTCCTTAGTGGTCGAGAGACTTGTGTCTCCCCCATAGGATTTAGATGTTTTTGTAAGGCCTTTTTTCTTTTGTATTAGTTCTATTTGGTTGTTTGTACCCAATGTTGATGCATTATCTAGGTATGCCTTTTGAGGATTGTATGCTTTCTTTTTTATTTCTTTTCTATGTCAAGAAAAATATGGCTTCTTTCCTTAATATTTCTCCACTCCATATGTATTAAGGTTTGGGTATCCTCCCAAAACCCCTTCTTTTATCTAATAAAAAATTATTAAACAATTTAAAAATTAGGTAATTATTAATGTCAAAGTATAATTTCCTAATTTTATGGACAAATTTGTATTTGTATCCCATGTTAAGAATAATTTTTAATTTTTGTAGTTAATATAATTATAATTTTTTATTAATTAATATATAATTAATTATTTTAGAGAGAGTGCTACCAACAAGTGAGCATCAACATTTATTGTCTTAGATTTTTGAAAACATCAAGAAATGAAAAATCATGACAAGGAAAACCTAGGTAGCACGGAAGGAAATTTATTTATGAAAACCCTTAGTGGATGTAAGGATACTCTATTTGAAACTATTGAGGTCCTGATTGGGACAAGAGAAAGAGCAAACCTATGGTAATCCTTACTAAAATATAATATGTTACACAAGAAATTATTATCATGGAAGGGGTGATCAAGCATGATATAATGGCTCTTAATAGCAAAGGGTTGATATATACAATCCATAGATAGTGGTAAGTTATTTCAAAGGTTAAAAAAAATATCATTTACATTTTACCAAAAATATTCCTACTCATCATCTTCTCTAGTTTTAATATCAATAATGATATAATGGGTGGTTGTCCATGGTTTAGGAAGAGAGAGTCGATATTTAATACCATTGAGTGAAGATTCTTTATGGATGCAAACAAATTAAAAGGATACCAATTTAGGTTAGGTATTTTGGGCTTCCAAACTATTTGAAATATTCCAATATATGGTAGGTATTTTGGGCTTCCATATTAATTTTATGATTAAGGAGGCCATGAATAATATCAGTAATACTCTAGAGAAGTTCAACTAGGAGGGACATGTTGCGAAGGAGTGAAATATTGTTATTGTATACATTGAAAAGTCATACATTGCCACTCTTCTCATCATCGTAGTTGATCAATTTGTAAAACCCATGAAAATTGTACAAATTGGCTTCAAATAACTATTCATATTCATTAGCCCCTTTGGGCTAGCTAAGCTCCTTCCTACGCTTAACCATGGGTCCTCATGCGATCTCCATCATAACTCAACCAAGGTTGAATTCTCCACCATGGTCAAAAACACTTTATGGTCAAAAAGTTAATCTTCTTAGTCAAATATACTTTATGGCTAAAAATATGCTTAATTAAGTCTAATCATGGTTAAACCTAAGTCTTCCACCTCACGTAGTCTACTTTGACTATCTTATCCTAGTCTAGCCTAGCCTTTCCACTTATCATACATATATTTCCTTCATCTCACACATTCTTGGGCAATAATTAATAAATCATGACTTTGCACAAATAAAGCAATTTTAAATTCAAAAGCTTTCCACCTCAAATTCAATAAATACCATTTGGAGACTTTCCTCTAGGTCATTAAGGCATGTATATGGGTGAGATATTCTCTCACCCAAATTCACTTATGAGGCATGCCACCTCAGAGGACACCTCATAATGGCCACCTCACATGCATTCTCTAAACGATTGTACTTGTAATTATTAGTTGAATTCTATAAGTTTAAAGGAATAATAGAGTTTTATGGAACAAATATTAGAATGATTTACTATGTTTAAGATGATATGATTACATCTGTTATTAAATTTTTATATGCATGGTGTTCATATTGGAAAATCCTGAGGAAAAAAAATATGTTTATCTCTTTATTATAAGATTTGAATATACATACAAGTTTCATGTGTGGAAATGAAGTTGATATAAAGGATCTATATCAATATATGCAAAATGTATATGTGTAGAAGCTAGATTCATTAAAATGAATGTTGGTGGTGTTTTCAAAGGAAATATCGAAAAAGATGGTATAGGTGTGATTTTTTAGAATAATTGATAAAAATTTATCCTTGTTCAATATAGTTTGGAACTTCTACTAATAACTATGCAAAGGCTAGTTATATTTTTATTAAGAGTAGATTATATTTTTTGAATACTCCAGTTGAGCACCAATGAAAAATAGCTAATATTTTAGGTTGCCATATTTCCTCCTTTCGTACAGTCTACCTCGGTCTCTCAATGTTTATGGGTAGGGTCTGGGATTATATTTGATATCCAATTGTTGAAAAACTAGAATAAAAATTAGTGTCCTAGAAGGAAGCATTTTTTAGTATGGAAAAGTTGTTCTTGTATAGAGCACTCTCTAAATCATCTTGATTTATTTCATGTCACTCTTTAGCCTTCCTGGAAATATCATTGCCAAATTTAAAAGTATCTTCAAATCCTTCTTATGGGTCGGTCTAGAGATGAAAGGTAAGTTCCATTTAGCTTCATGGGAGCAGGTCTATCGCCAGAAGAAGTATGATGGTTTGGGTTTAAAAAGAGTCAAGTAGATGAATAAGGCCTTAGTTGCTAAGTTGGGGTGGAAAGTCATGTCTAATGAAGAGATGAAGTGGGTGAAGATTCTGAAGGTGAAATACAATTTTGTTAACTTTCTCTCATATCCACTTCTTGAAGGAGGTTCTCCTTTCTGGAAAAATTATTTAATATTTAGAGTCTTCCTATGTAGTAGTAGTAGGTGGATTATTGGTAACAAAAATTTCATGGATTTTTAGAATGATCTATGGTTGGGATAAAATCCCCTTTCTTTTGACCAAATATTTTGTATTCTCTAGCTACCTACCTATTTCGTCGACCATGTTAAAGTTTTTGATTTCATTATTAATGAGAATGACCATAAATATTGGTTTCAACTCCTAGCGATGATTGGAGATCTGGATATCTAACAAGCTTGGTCTCTTGTTGCTAAGGAATTAAAGTTTCATATTCTCTAATCTAAAGACATCGAAGATAAGATAATTTATGTAGGTGATAATGAGGGAGGCCACACTGTTAAAGCGACGTATAATTTGCTTGATCCTGATGCTTTGTGCTTATTTTTGATCGAGAGAATGTGGTGGAAAGGACTAAATCCTAAAGTCTACGTTTTTTTTAGCAAGCTTTAATAATATTATTTCCATTGAGAATATACTTAAGATATGTATACAAATTGTAAATTGATGCTACTTGTGTGAAGCTAATTTGGAGTCATCTACTCATTTGTTGCACTTATGTCCTTTATTTTGTGAAGTTTTTGTCTACATTCTAGATAAGTTGAGGGTGTAGTGGGGGTTTCCTAATTCCTTGGAAAAAATTATTCTGCAATGGACTTCCACCTTTAATTTCCCTCATCTCAAGTTCCTGTGGAGCTTCCTCCTACCACATATTTTTTGGGATATTTAGAAAGAACAAAATGATAGGGATTTTTAAAAAATTAAAATATATGCTCATATAATAGGTCTTAGAATCTTGTGGAGTTCAATTGAGAATGCTACAAATGCATTTCCTGATATAGAGATAAATTGCCTAAAGAGTTCTCCTGATGAAGTTATATTGGAAGTTAAGTTGGGCTTGCACAGGTTTAACCTTGGGCCTCCTATGTCAAATCCAAAGAATAATGTGAGATGGTCATCCCCCTCCATTGGTTGGATCAAATTTAACTTTTGTAGGGCACAAAAAGGTAATCTCAGGATCATTGGTATGGATGAAGTTATTATGATATATTATGAGTATTTATCGTACCAAAATTTCCACTTCATAGAGGCTCAAGCCGCTTTCCAAGGCATTTAATTCTTGGATGATTTGGGATATTTGAATGCTAATAATGAATGAGACTCATAACATTTGATTAATATTATTAATTCCACTTTTGATCTCTAGAATATGAAAAATATGATGTGGGAGTCAATAAGGTACCTCCAAGGTTTAAATCAATTCAAGGTAGCACATATTCTGAGGGAGGGTAATTCACTTATTGACTATTCAACCAACCTTGAAACCAACCTTCCTAGCTTTACAATATGGAGAAATAACTTCCCGATGGATATCCTAAATCTTCTTAATACATAACTCTCTTAAAATATGTTAAGAATTTGATCAATGGTATTTTAGTATGTTACATCACCTTTATTTTGAAAGTCTTGGCACTTATGGTAATTTCAATTGTTGGAATATCACACCATATAATTATGATATTCATATCACACATTGGTGGCCTAGCTTTTGCTCGAGGATAATAATTCTCCATCACATCTATTATGAGCAACTAGTGTCGTTCACATCCTTTAATAATTGCTCTTATTCAAATTCAAACTAAAATAATGGAGCCCATTTTGACTCTGTCCTTCATGGCAGTCGGGTTTCAAATACTCCTTGGTGAAAATATAGAGCTATCTCATCATTGATCTTACCTTTTATTTGCCTATTTGGTTTGTGGATCCACGTTCTTGTTTTTTGTGTTGGCAATGTTTCCATGTGGTGTTTATGTTTGTCATTTGTGTCCTTTATTCCGAGTTAGGAGAGTCATTTTACATAGCTATATTTTATCGTTTGTCTCCCATGGGAGAGTTGATGTAAAATGTTGAGGGATTCCTTTCAAAACCCTTCTTTTGTAATAATACAAAAAAAAAATGCAAAGGCTAGGAACTTCTAATAGGGATCAAGATTGTCATTGGAAAAAGATGGAGATAAATTTCAATTTATGGATATTCATAAATTATTGTACATGTTATAAAGAAAATTAAATGAGAATTGGAGAAACAATAATATTATTTTTTATATCTATCAACTATTGCTAGTATCTTGGAAATGTAAACATATCTATCAATAAGAAAATTGTATAGCAAATAATTTGCTAAATCTAATTTTTACTCTTAAACTTGACAAAATTTAAATATTAGAATGTAATTGGTTAAGGGATATTGTATCTTTTACTAAAAATGATAACATGGAGTTGATAGAAAAAATATAATAGTTTAAGGAATAAGAATAAATTAAATAAAAATGCAAGCTAGATATTTGATAATAATTTTATATTTTGATGGAAGTGACCTCCAATAAAAGCCACATATAACTTATAAAAAATAATAAGTATGACATAAAAATTAATATACCTACAACATATGCAAAATATATTTATCACCCTTATATTGAGCTATTTAAGTGTAATATTTTTTAGTTAAACTTAAAATATTATATAATTATTTTTTTTAATTGTCAATCGCTTGCTTTCTATACTTTATTTGTATATTTTTACATTAAATATTATATATAATATTTAATGTAAAAATATACAAATAAAGTATAGAAAGCGAGCGATTAACAATAAAAAAAGTAAAGAAAAATACTAAAAAAGACTAAGTAATGAGAACATATCTACTAGAAAAATACAATATACGATACAGTCTAAAAGGTTACTTTGTATTAACCCAAAGTAGCTTTCCCTAGTGATAAAAGGCTCATTAGTGGAATACAACTTACAACTTGCAAAATGAATGCAAAGGACTCTATAAAAAGACTAAGATTTGAATGTCTAGAAACTCTAACCCTAGGAGTAACCATTTAATAAGATAAAAACAACTAGTAAGTATTAAACCTTAATCATCCACAAGTAATGTTGGGGTCTAAGTCTCCTATACTTTCTTCTAAATAGAGAAATAATTGGAGGTTCCATATAAACACTAACTATTAAATAATTATAATAAATAACCATTTTATAATAAAGAAATAAAAAATAAAGATTTTATTATAATAAATAACAAAAATAGTAATGGTGAGAAACAAGCTTGTGTAAAGGTGGGGTATAAGTATCCCATAATTTCTCAAGAAAAATGAATAGTTAAATATTAATTGTTAATTGAAACCAAAGGTCACAGATTGTGTTGTAAGTGGAGATGTTGTTCAAATAAATCATGAAGTTTAGGGTTTAGGGTACCCCCAAGCTTCAAATATCTAGTAAAAGTGCAATAATCCATCTTCAAAACTAAGGGACCCCTCTTGAATCTAATACCTAAAACTTGATCTCGTACAAAAACTTGTTGTAAAAGAATACACCTTTGATCATAAGAAATATGCTTCAAATAAGTATGGAAAACGTATGAGGGATATCCCTAACCTCTTAACCTATTATAAAATTATGTTTTCATAGCCAAGAATCTTGACTGAGAACTTTCTCTAAGGAGAAAAAGTTTTGAATTCACTAATGATGAAGGCAGATTTTTGATGACAAGGATGCCATGAAGAGAATGCAATATACTAGTATAAATTTTGAGGTTTCAAGTGGTATTTGGTGGAAATTTTTCCTATGGTTAAAAAATCTAAACCTATGAAAATAAAATCTACTATATGTACACATAAATCAGAGACATCAATAGTAATCCTAATATTATCAGGATAAATTAATTAATAATAGTTAAAATAAATCTGCAAAGATTCCTTGGAACTAGTCCAATTGAGGAAAGCATCAGCAATATATATTTTTAAAATATTAAGTGTGATAGATTCATTATTCTATCCATTTATTTCTTTAAGTGGTAGAGAAAAATATAAGCATAAACAATAGTAAAATTACTACCCATAGAAAGGCATTTGATTCACTTGTAATACTTGTCGTTGAACTTGAGAAAGTGCCATTTTAACATAAGTTCAACTGCATCTACCAAAAAATCCATTTCTCTATTTTTAAAAATTCCACTTATAATTAACATTTTAGTAAGTGCCACAAGACAGTCATGGGTCAAAATTCTAGGATATACAGATTGAGCATCAAAAGTAACTAGAATAAAATTAGGTGGAGACTTTACCCATTCAATTTGTTGAAGTAGAGAAAGAGAGTTAGGAATATGATTGGGTTGTGCAAAATGGAGTCAAAGAAGTCTAAAGTGTAACTATCTTGACAATGGTTAAAGCATATAACCACTATAGGAGCAGATTGGACGACCAATGGGTGGATTTTCTAAATTTTCTAGATGAAGTAGAATGAATGGACTCTAACATTATGTAGAGGAATTTTAAGAATAAAATTTCAATTCTTTTCTAGATGAACATACCAATATCTACTCTTTAGGTTATGTAAACTATTGTAAATGGTATCCAAAGGAACAAAAACTACTTCTATATAAACATTGGGATCAAAGAACTACCTATTACCTTCAACATTGTACTTATTCCTATCCAACACCACCACACCCATGTTCTTGTTAGTATATTTGATGATGATGGGTGACCTGCATAAGGATTTAGGTGCATGCATCTAATATCTAGAGAAATTAGGTCGATTGATCACTGGAGTAGAATCAATTATTTCACAAGAGAATATTCAATTAGTGGTAAATAATCTTTTAAGTTCTAGAAATTTTAACAAAGAATTTCAATCATGATTAAGAATTTTAAAAGGATCAATTCTATCTCAATCGAAATAATTCTTAAAATACATAGTCTATGGAAGACTATATATTCCTTAATATCAATTTAGACACAATTGATAATTTATAAAGTAACTTGTATGATAATTTAAATTGGCAGTGTTTGGATGACAATAATAAAATCAAGTATAAGAGTCAACTTTTATATTTAAGTGAAAACCTTGTATTCTATGTAAGGATTGTTTGAATAAGTAATTATTCTCTTAATTTCTACTAGAATAGACTTACTTGAGTTTCCACTCCTTCCTGAGTCAGGTGAAATCTCAATTATAGTCTACATTAGATTTGATATGTTGTTGTAATCCAACGACTCTCAATGATCAACTTTTTTATTTATACAAAGTTGATCCATGGAATAATCAATCAGTTCTACTCTTTCTTCATATTTTTTGTAATGCTTTGCATGTCTATTTTGGGAAATTCTAACATGGTACCAGAGTTGGATAGATTTTGCTAGCATTCTCTCTTGAAGGTTCTAGGAGCTGGTTCTTTGTATCTTTTTTTGGATTTAAGTTTTGAATAAGATTTTATATATAGCTTTTTTGCTATATTTTTTAGATATATGTATTTACGTTATTCTGAATAATATTTGTCTCCTTCTCACATTAAAATGGGAAAGGAAGATTCATTGCATTTTAGTGTAAATTATTTATATTCAGAAAAATTGCCCATAGTCTTTTTTTTCATCTCTTTTTTTTTTTTTTTTAAAGGGGCTCTTTGACTAGTTCATATATATTAAAAAATTTCCTTAAAAAAAAAGGAACACCTTTTTTCAAGCAAATAATTTTTTTTTATGATTATTATTAAAAAATTTATTATCCTAAAAGCTTGATCGATAGGAATTTTATTTCCTATATTTAGTGTATTATTTTTTGCAGAAAAAAATCTTGTTGTGCTACCTTTTTTGTTGCTCTCGGAGAAGCCCGATTGAGGCTCTCAAATCATGCGTTAGGCACCCAATATTGGGCACCAACAATACTTTTCGTAATGCCTCTCAATTTATTTTAGTATCTCCTTCATTGGAGATCTAAAGATGCTCTCCATTGCGTTCTTTTGGCACAACTAATATTTAAGTCAACTATTGTTAAGATAACCCTTTTTTAAAATTTTGTTTGCTCTAAAGCTTCATCAAATTCAGTTGCATGATAATAATTTTCTAACGTTTCATCTCATGCGCTCCTTTTTTGGCATCACTTTAATGCATCAACAAAATATGTAGGAGCCCAATTAAGCCGGAGTATCTTCAGTACCGCCGATCTCTTCTCTTCTCGATTGGCAGATTCTAATGGCTCTCACTTAGCTCCTATAAATTTTGTTCTGCCTCTCTTCCTTTGGCATTCCATTCCATTTCTTTTATGTTCATAAGCTTGTTTTTTTCTCTGACAAGTTCTCTGTGCAGAAAGCTATTTCCGGTTTGCTCCTCAAGCAAAGTGTCGTGGTGCTAGATAGAGGCATCTATGATTTTTTTATATATTTCATTTTGATTAAATTTTGATCAAATTATTGCAATATTAAGCCTTTTTTTTCTATTTTATGCCTCTCTTATTTTATGTTTTATCTACAGGTTTCAAACGGATTTCATAGTCAAGGCGCTAGGTCTTATGTATTCTCTGCAAACCTTAATGGATTTCAAATGGAGGTGCTAGGGTCTACAAAACTTTTTGAAGAACGAAATACTTCATCGGAGTGTGAATCTAGGACTTCAAGGCGTTGGCTCTTCTATTTTTTTGAGAGGCATAGGGTCTGCAAATGACAACCTTCTTCCTTTGGCACCAGGTGTGTTCTTTTAGAAGAAGTGAACGACAACCTTCTTCCTTTGGGGTAGACGTTCAATTCATGTATTCTATTTAAATCCCGAACACAGGAACCTTGTATTGGCTAATTTGTATTGGTTTTTTCTTTTGTTCCTTCATTTTTGAAGGTAAAATCATACAAAATATCTCCTTACCTGAAAAGGATTGAAAATCCAACTAACTTCATATTATTTACAAACTTATTATATAGGCACTAATGGCCCAAAATACATAACCAAACCCATCAAATCATGGATTTGATCCAATATGCTTAACCATAAGCTACAAAATTGCAAAGGAGAATGCACGTAACTTCTAAGTTAAGAGGAAAGGAATAATGCTAACTATAAGATCCATTTTAGCTATCTTGAAGTACACACTTCCTACTTTGAGTTCACACTTACTAACTAACACTCTAAATGACAACTAGAAGATAACTAGTGCCCACAAGTGCATGTGAGAAGGAGACTCACTTACAATATTAATTTGGAAAAAATAAACTATGCAAACCTAGCTAGGAACTACTAGAGGGGTCATATGAGTGATCAAACATCAATCTTCATCATTACCTTTCTATTTTTCATTATTCATTCTGAATCATTTCTTCACTAAAGTCTTTTACTTTTTCAAAGGGCTTTTTTGAGGGTGGGTAAAGGGTGCACAATATTACACCTTATTTTTATTTTATCTTTTGAGGGGGTTTTTCCTTTTTTTTTGGTGTCTATCTTCTTTAAGCTCTCTTCTATTTCCTTTTATAGTGGCTTTTATATCTAAAAGGTGTATATTGTTTTTATCTCATTAAACCAATATATGTTTAAAGAAGGTACTCAATATTTTATACAAACCCTCATAAATATCAAAACAAATAATTTTTTATATAACATATTATAAATTTTTAAGTGGCATCTATTGGTGTATAAAATATATCTTCATAAATTTTTCTGCCTCTTATTGCTTGTTAGTTTCTCCTTCTTATTTCACTTTTTTTGCATTTAATAAAGTTCTCTATATCTTAAAGCAAGACCTAAATATAAGAAGTCTATATCAATACAAGCTCTCATAAAATTCAAAAAAAAAATCGATTTATAGGAATATTTTTTTACCTAAATCATTTAAAATTTATCACCTATGTTCCTAGTGTTGGACTTCTCAATAACTTACAGTTTCCCTCTTGTAATGGCGGGTTATTAAGAATCCGATATTAAGTTATGGATGATATAAAAAACAACCTATGTTCCAAGTATCAATTCTCCTATTTACTTATAGTTTCCCTCTCGTAAGGACGATTTATTGAGAAGAATATATATATATGGATTAACAATTGTTTCATTGACCTTATTAATTTATCATACCTCCTCATTTACTTATAGTTTCCCTCTCGTTAGGGCGGGTATTTTTAAGATATTGGTATTTCCAAAAGGCCATTGTTACATTAAAAATCATAAGATCCATTAATTTATTTTTCATTACCCTAATAGATTTAGAAAATCTCCTCACTTACTTATAGTTTCCCTCTTGTTAGGGCGGGTAATTGAGGATCTTGGTATCTCTTAAGGGTTTTGTTCCATTCTTTAAAAGAACATTAAAATTGAAGTTAAGGGGGGATTGTTGGTTTACTTCAATTTTATTTAGAAAAATGAATACAATTTATCCACTCACCCCTCATAACTATCATACCTGGAAACATAAAATATTAAATCTCATTTCTCAAAAAGGGCTCACGCATCTGCTAGAAGAGAAGCAACCTGAATTTGAAAAAGAATATGAAATATTTGTTCATAAAGGGAAAATTTATGAAACAATGGGTATTATAAGCACTAATGTAAATGAAATATTAGGGTTTCACATTACGGATTGTAAAAATCCTTATGACAGATGGGAGAAACTAAAGAACTTATTTGGAAAAGTAGATCAAATAAGGTCAATGTAATTAGAGGTAGAATTAACAGTATTATCTCCTGAAGACATCAGAAATATTGTTGACTTTCTCACCAAATTTAAATAATTCCTTACTCAATTGAAAGGTAGTGGAAAGGATAAAAAATATGAAAAATGCATCTATCTATTTCTTTCTAAATTAATGGTGTATATTCGCAACCATCTTTCTATCTACAAAAGATGCTCTTGGTGCAAGTTTCAAAATGCCCTCCTTAGAAGAATTTTGTGAGAGACTAACTAGAGAAGAAATAAAACTTGCAAAGTATGAGATCTCTTCCTCTTCCTCTAAATACTTAGTAGCATCCACCTCCACTAAATAAAAATTCAAAAAGAAAGAAATAAGTCCCATAACTTTTACTCACTACAAAAATAATGGTCCTTCTGTAAACAAATTCTAGAAAATATTACAACTAGAGGAAGCTATGAAGGATCAAAATATAGACAATAAAAACTAGATAGGAAAATACCTAAATGTTCAATGGAAAACCACCAATACTTCATCTAATTACTGGGTCCTATATTCTAGAGCAAATCATCACATGACTGCTTCAAATGAGTCATTCTCTTCTATCTCCTCAAGTTCAACATGTAGCATAGAAGTTGCTGACTCTTCCTTTATCCCAATAAAAGTAAAGGGTGATATATCTATTGATGGTGGATCTAACAATAATGTTCTCTATGTTGTAAATATTGCAACAAATCTCCTCTTCATATATTATATTTGTACTTCTGCAAAGGAGAAAATTGTTCTCTTCTCTCCAACAGGAGTTGATATAAGATACTTTCAATACCCCCACTCTCTTATATCCAAAGGAGATATTGATCCCAACACTCACCTATTTCACTTCAAAGGATTCAAAAATTTAGAATGGGCCTCCTATTTTATGGCTCATGGAGAACTTGAAAGAAACATTTGGCATGAAAGGTTTGGTCATCTCAGTTATAACTACCTAAAGGAATTAAACACCCATGAAATGGTAATAGGTTTACCTCAAGTCTCTTCAATTGATGGAGTATGTACTGGATGTGCCCTTGGAAAGAAACACAAATATCCTTTCCACCCACGTGGTTCTCTAAAAGTCTCATCCCCTCTAGAGTTAATCCATAGTGAATTGATATTTTTCCCAGACCCTTCTTTCAAAGGAGAAAAATATGCTCTAAGCTTCATTTATGAATTTTCTAGAAGAACTTGGGTCTACTTCCTAAAATACAAAAGTGATGTTCTATCTCACTTTAAAATATTCAAAGCCTTAGTTGAAAATTAGGCCTCTTGCAAAATCAAGTAAATTCACACAGATAATGGAGAGGAATACTGCAGTAATAAGTTCTCAATATTTCTATCAAGTCATGGCATCATTCATACACATTATGTCTCCCATAATCCATATCAAAATGACATTGTAGAGAGGAAAAATCAAGCATTGAAGGAAATAGCAAACTACATGCTCCATTCAAGAGATCTTCCAAAAGTTTTTTGGGCAGAAGTTATTAACTGTGCAAACTATATTCAAAACCGTACACCTCATAAAGCTCTTGACCATTTAGCTCCTAAAGAAGAATGGACAGGCTCAAAACCAGATGTCTCCTTCTTCAATATTTTTGGGTGTACTTCTTGGGCGCATATCCCAAAAAATAAAAGGAAGACTCTAGATAAGAAAAGAAAAAAGCTCATCTTTGTTGGTTATTGTGAGGAAATGAAAGCATACAGGCTCATTGATACGACAAATCATGAGGTATTTTTCATAGGAATGTCCAATTTTATGAAACATTCCCTTCGAAATATCCTTAGCCATCCTCTTCCTCTATTGATCCTTATCCTATAGTAGAATCTCAATATAATGAAGAACCAAATTTAGAGATTGATGATCAATATGAGGAACCTATAACTCTAACTCAAAGTCTTTTCACTTCTTATACTCCTTCCACTATGCCAAAATGGGCCTGCACCATTTTTAAAGAAGCTACTCCTTGCATCCAAAATCTTCCATCATCCATATTAACTAGCTCCATAGGCGTTGGTCTTGTCTGTCAGTCTATTTTCTCTAATCCTCAATCCTTCAAATAAGCTTGTATTCACTTTCTTAATAAAAAATGAAACTTGGTATTTAGTTTCCCTACCTAAAGGAAGGAAATTAGTTCGTTGTAAATGGATTTACATAAAAAAATATGGGCCTAATGGAGAAAATGACAAAAACAAAGCTCATCTAGTAGCCAAAGGTTTCTTTTAAATTGAAGGAATTGATTATGTTGAGACCTTTGCACCAGTTGCCAAAATGGATTTTTTTAGATTGGTTCTTGCTATGGCTACTTCCCAAAAGTGGCTTGTCTTTCAAATGGATGTAAAAAGTGTTTTCTTACATGGGGACTTAAAGGAAGGGATATTCATCGAACAACCTACTGGTTTCACTCAAGACTCCTCTCTTATTTGTAGGCTAAAGAAGTCTCTCTATGGCCTCAAAAAAGCTCCTAGGTATTTTTATGAAAAAATAGACTCCTTCCTTCTTTCCTTTGGATTTTCTGATTGTGATTCTGATAACACAATCTAAATTTGGAGAGATGAAGGAAAAATCATGATACTTGTTCTATATGTTGATGATCTACTACTGACTGGTAGTGACTTCACTCAAATTTAGACTATAAAAAACTCCCTCTCTAGAAAATTTGATATGGCTTATCTAGGTCTAGCTCGTTACTTCCTTGGTATCCAAATAAATTAGACAAATGCAATAATTTCATTGTGTCAATAAAAATATACTCTAGATATTCTTCAAAGGTTTAAAATGATAGATTGCAAACCTTATCCTATGCCTTTTTAGTATGGATTAAATCTAAGTACTTCTTGCATATCCCTTCTATGTGATGCAACTCTATACCATCAGCTTGTAGGGAGTCTATTATACCTTACTCATACTCATCCAAATATCTCATATGTTGTTGGCTTAATATTCAGATTCTCACATCAACCTCATTTCAGTAACTGGCAAGCATAAAAAAAAATTCTATGCTACTTGCAAGGAACTACTCACTTTGGGCTCTTATATGAGGGAAAATCCATGGATATAATTGGATACACAGATTTAGATTGGACAGGTTCAGTAGAAGACAAATATTCAGCTTCTGGCTATGTCTTTTGTCTTGGTTCTTCGCCAATTGCTTGGTTATGAAAAAAACAAGTAGTGGCCTTATCATATATAGAGGCAGAATATAGGGTAGTAGTTTTAGAAATTCTAGGAGCTCTTTGTATTTATCATATTCTGAGAATTTTATTTTTCCCGTGAGAAACCTACCACTCTTTAGTGTGACAATCAGAGCACAATTCATATTACACGCAATCCAGTTGAGCATCAGCGCACCAACCACATTGAGATACGCATGCACTTCATTCAATAATATATTCAAAATGAGGACATATATTTATACTATATTCCAACTAAAAATCAAGTTACATACATCTTCACCAAGTCATTTCCTTCTCCATGTTACATACAGTTGCGATAGAAACTTGAAGAATTACAACTATATTGAAACATAGGTCTTTTCACCTCTCCTTTTATTATTGTACTCTTTTGAGGATGGTTTTTTCCCATGTGGTGTTTTATCATATCTCCCTTATATATTATACATGAGTACCTCATCAGACCATGTTTTCGGGACTCATTTTTTGTTATTAAGGACAATATTCGCCATCCGAATACATGCCTCTTTATTTCATAGCAGATGATTTTTCCCACCATATCTCATATATATTATAAATGAGTACCTCATTAGGCCATGTTATCGGGACTCACCTTTTTTTGTATTAAGAGGACAATATTCAAAAAATGAAGATATGCCTCTTCCTTTTTTCATTTTTTATAGATGGTTTTTCCCATGGGGTTTTTACCATATCTTCAGAAAAGAAACCATTGTACATAAGTACCTCATCAGGCTCTGTTTTCGGGACTCATTTCCACAATACACCCCTAGTATCACTTAAAGGGGGTTGTTAGAATAAGTAATTATTCTCTTAAGTTTTACTAGGATAGACTTACTTGATTTTCTACTCCTTCATGAGTTAGGTGAAATCTCGGTTATATTCTATATCAGATTTGATGAGTTGTTGTAATCCAACGACTCTCAATGATCAAATTTTTTATTTATACAAAGTTGATCAATGGAATAATGAATCAGTTCTACTCTTTCTTCATATTTTTTGTAATGTGTTGCATGTCTATTTTGGGAAATTCTAACAAGGATGAAATTACATGAATGACACATACACAATTTTGAATTTTTCTTGTTCTGAATTTATGTAACAAGATGTTTAAAAGAAATTCCAAGTCTTGTCACATTAATTTAGTTAAATTTCCTATAGCTCTTTACTAAGTAGGACTAAATTTATAAATTAAAAAAAAAAACATCTTAAAAATTATAGATTTCATAGATTAGGTTCAATTCATATAAGAATTTTTATAAAGCAGTTTTAATTCAGATTAGTAGGATTCAATATTTTTAGAGTTAAAATGTTGTTTTTGAAAGTTGCATTGAATTTATATAATATATTTTTTCAAATTATTGGTACAACCAAAATAATTATAGCTATAATTTATAAGGATTATATATTTTATTTAATTAAAACATTAATTGATAGTAAATTTAAGTAAGAGTGTAGTAAATAAATATAATTTATTTTCTAAAATTTAAAGTTCAAGGTCAAGTGATATTAGTTCAATCATTTAAATTTTTCATATTTCAAGGAGGAGATCCAAGTTTCAATCTTGCCAAGTGGTGCATGTATGATTACCATGTTGGTATAATATGACTATATGATCATGATGTAATAGGGTTAGAGGTGCTTCAATCCCATTCAACCCATTATTATTTTTTTTAATTTTAATAAAATGAAATTACATACATAAAAATCCTTTGCATGTATTGAATAATAAAATCTAGAAATTTTAGTCTTACTTTACAGGTATTTAAGTTTATAATTTTAGATTCATAATTTGCAAAGCTTTATTAAATTATATAATTTAATTCTTGTAATTATCGTAGATGAAATTGGTTTAAAGTGCTTAGAGATAAATATTCTACTATTTGTTGTATCTTTTTGCTATGTTGGTGTTGAATGTAGGAATGCATTTGGTTGTATATTGTGATAAATATATGATAGAGAATTTTGAATATTTCAAGCTAGCATACATATTTTCATATTCTATGTTGATGAATCTAGATTTTTTGATCATATTTATCATGGCCCTAGGAAATATGTGGATCTTGTTTTAATTTAGGGTAAGGGACTCAATTCTCCTAACCAAATCACTATAAATAAAAAAAGGAAAGGATAATGTTGTTTCTGAGATCCAAAGGGGCCACCCATCAAAGTCTAAAATGCAAAAGAAGGAAACAATCATGGAAGTGGTAAATGAATCTCATATATGTTTGAACTTTGGGGAGCAAAAGCCCCCATAAAAAAAATGAAATTTATTTCCTATAATATCATGGCGTTAAATACCCCTTCAAAATACCTAGATATTTTGGCTTCAATTAGATATGGTAATACTTCAGGAAAAAAAGAAATGTATAGAAGTCTCACAGTGTAAAGCATTTTTTGTGGAGTGAAGTAGATTACCTGATTAGCCCATCCAACGGAGACTCTAGAGGGCTTATGTGTTTAAAATCGTAGTAAATAATAACAATTTCCAGCTCTATGTTTTATAATAGTATTGAATATAACCAAAATTGGATTTTGACGAATGTGTATGCCTTGGAACCTACTTTGTCACTTCATTTTGATATCAAAGTTGTTTATTATATAACAACTAGAAATAGTGAATTTTTTTAGAAAGATTTATCTACTACAAATTTAGACCCAAACTTGGCTAGCCATATTAACAATTTGAAAATATGACTTCATTTGTATCATCTACTATCCTCCCATTTTAATGATTTGGTCATTTAGGAGGAAAGTAATGGAAAATACTCTATTATTTTTAGATGTCATTTGCTTGAGAAAGAGCGTAGAAGTTGATTTCTAGTGAGGAAAACATGTATTAAAGAGCTCATCCCTAAAATATTTTTATTCTTATGGTTGGTTGTTCAATATAGAATTTTAATGATTGATAAATTACACAAAAGAGGTATCCCTGTTGTAAACATATGTTATTTATATGAACAAAATATAGAATTAGTTCATCATCCTTTTTATTGAATGTTCCTTTGCTAGATAATTTTAGAGAAGGTATTAGAACCCTTTGATGTTTTTTGGGTCTTCCTAGCCACTATAGGATATTTATATGTATAGTGGGATCCTTCTTTCAATAGCGGTATATTGAAATATCTATGGAGGTTTCATGTCCCCCATTTCCTTTGGGGAGTTTGGAAGGAGTGGAATAACAAGACTTTTTAAAATAGGGAAAAAGAGGCTTCTATGCTTACTTTTTGCATTCTCAATGCTACTATGGAGAACTCTTATATCTTATCGTTTCTTTAGGTATCTTAAATTAGACTCAAGGAAGCTAGTGTTGTTCATTGTAATTTGAAGTCTTTAATCTATGTGAATTTGTTATCTTTAAGGTTGGAAGTTAATTGGGAACCCTCTCTAGATGGGTGGATCAAATTGAATGTGGATGGTGCTATGAAAGGGAACTCAAGGTGTGTTGGTGTAGGTGGAGTTTTCATGTATTTGAGGGGGATAGTTGTGCAATCCTTTGTTGAACCTCTATACATCCATTTCAACCAATTTATTGAGGCCCAAGCCTTTTTATCATGGACTAAGTTAATCAAAGAAGGGAGTTATAGATTTATTATTGTGGAAGGAGACTCCCTAAACCTTATAAATATTTTAAATGGAATATAGGAAGATAGTTGGAGTACTACATGTATGGTTGTGGGGATGAAAGAGATCTTGCAGTCTTGTCACAACCTTCATATGAAACATATTTATTAGAAGGAAAATAGATCTGCAGATTTATTGGTAAACATGGGGTTGGAGACTTAGGATATTATTATATGGGAAGATAATTCCCCCTTAAAATTACTGAATTTATGGATAAGGAGAAGCAAAAGCAATCCAATGATGTTCACTTTGTAGTTGGAAGAAGATACATTTTGGGGATCAACTCTTGGGGAAAATTGTTATGGGTGATCCAATCTATATGTGGTAAACTATTTTATATGTAAAGTCAAATTTGGTTTGGTTATTATTGTTATTGGTGGTGTATTTTGTATGTTTTGTTATTCAAAATAATCCCTCTATACGAAGTCATGTACAGTAAGCCCTCCTCTACCATAAATTACTACCCTTTGCCTGTGATGACCATCAATGAGCCTAACACTCTCAATATTGAGGTCGATATCGAAATTATCCTCCACAACCATAGTTTCCTTCCTTTCCTTAAGATATTTAAGGAGCGTGATAATGTGATCACCAAATATTTTTCCAAAACTTGGGTTAATTGCCAAGTCTTGGTCATAGGTATGAAATTCATCGTTTCTATCGACCTTTTAGCAGAGATTACTGAGCTTTCCAATGAGGGGTTCAAACTCCATATAGGCCACCCATCCCAGTACTACTATAAAATATGCATGTCTTCAATAAAGGTGCCACATCCTAATCTATCTATGAGTCCATGCACCCATTCGACATCCAAGCGTGGTGTGGCATAGGCTGACGAGCGATCGATGGGCTAGCACGACCCAAACATGCGTTGCATGAAGAACAGGGTTCAAGGCGTGATGGGTAAAAGGGAAAAGAAAGAAAAGGGTGCAACACCGGGACTTCCCAGGAGGTCACCCATCATTTTACTTCTTCGGCCCAAGCATGCTTAACAATGAAGTTCTAATGGGATCCGATGCACTAATGTTGGTATGATCACACTTGATACATATGGGTAAACCCCACACCCTTGTAGCATCAACTATGAACCGAAATGTACCATTGTACCATTCAATATTAACTAAAAAACTTTGCGGATAGAGGGAAGAAATTTATGAGAGACAATAAAGGCATCATTCACAAGAAGCTTCTAGACTCTTGGTGTAGGGCTTTGATTCTAGTGATGCACTACATCACGATTGATAAGGTGGATGAACCCTTCAGATGATTCCATATTTATTTCCTCAACGTTCTTCACGATGTTAAAGAGGTCAACATTCCTGAGTATTTGTGTCACTCTATTGAGGTTTTCATTGAGAATTACCAAAAAATAGAAGATTCACACATCAAACATCAAGGGATGTTCTTGGTCGTTTATGATCATATGCTGCAAAAAATTGCTACTAAGGTGGATTCAAACCCATTTATGTGGACTAAGGAGGAGCTCACTAAGGTTGACGTTGTGATGAATAGCCACAACCCTTGCAATCGTAGAAGCACAAGGAATGCTACCGGGAAAAGAAAGAGCCTTGACTAGCTCACCTCTGAGAGCACTATTCCTAGACCAATCCGTCATGGATGCGAAAGCGATGGTCACTTCTAGACTGAATCCCTCAAATATTATCACTGACATATTGGAGAACATCTACCAGACTCAATTGAAGGCCCTAATTTGTCTCGATCATGCTATTTGGATCTCCAAGGCTATTATTACTAGTAAGTCTAAGATATTTCAAGTCATCCTCCCCATCAAGAAGGATAATGTTGGTGGTCTTACTCTGGAGTAAGTTTTTTGGTCTCTTCTATATGTCTTTTTGTTCTAGTTGGTCTCGGCTGGGCTCCTCCTCTTAGTCTCTTTTTGTCTAGTTTACATGTTTTTCACTTCTTTGTCTACTCGGTTGGGTTTTTGGTGTTCTAGTTTAACTCTCTTAGCTCTGTTGGTTTAGTGGGAGCTTTTTTTCTTTTGTTTCCTAGTTTCTTTTTCAGTTCGTGGTTGTAAAATGTTGAGAGACCCTTTAAAAAATCTTTCTACCAATAAAAAAAATTAATATAGGATAAGTGGCAGTAAAAAATCCCAAATAAAGAGTCAAACTCCCCATGTGCTCAAATGGCCTACGCATTTACCAAGATGGGTCCCCAAGTGGTTAATGGCTTGGCGAACTCTCCACGAGGTCTCCAAGGCGAGTGGTGTATGACGTTGATCTCCACACAAATATCCACAATTTGCTTAAGATGGAATGTGACATTTCCTTCTACAATGAATGGGGATATTAAATATATATATATATATATATATATATATATATATATATATTTGCCCTTATTTTCATTATTTTTTATTTTTTTAATATTTTGAAATTTTAAATACAGAACTTTAAACCTTCATAGAAATCACATCAGGAGTAGGTTTTACTTGTCGTTCGAACCGTCGAAATCATGGAAGAAAGTATAATACATTGAGAATATTATTTTCCTAATTTGAGATAATTCAATTTTGGATTAATAAAGGGGTTGAAATTAGGAGTTCAAGGTTTTATATAGACATCCCTTTGCCTGAAAAACCAATTATGTCTATAATACATTACCCCATCCCTATCTGGAATTTTGTATTGATCCATCAGTCTTTAATGTATCCTTTGAGCTCCTTTAAACCTGTTCTTTTGCCCTTGAATTTGCAAATAATTATTTGGGCTTAATTATCAATTATATCCAATCCAAATTCATCCTCTAAAATATTGATAAAGGGTAGTGGTTCAAAGTGCAAATAATTGTTTGGGATTCATTATCAATTATTGCCTACCAATGTTTAATTTGGAATTTTTTATTGATCCACCAATATTTAAACCCGTATTTAAAATTTTGTATTTATCCACCAATATTTAATGTATCCTTTGAGCTCCTTTAAACCTATTCTTTTGCCCTTGAATTTGCAAATAATTGTTTGGGCTTCATTGTAAATTAGATCCAATCCAAAATCATCCTCTAAAATATTGATAAAGGGTAGAGGTTCATCCACCAATGAACTCAAATATCCTTTAGAGATATTCTTCTAACATAAGAGACTTTGTCACACACTACGACCTACCAACAACCATTTTACTTCAACCCTTTTCCTTCAATGCTTGACTACACTAAATATTTGCATCCCTTTCACGAAGACTATAACGAAAAATTTTCCTTTGTTCCATGGCTTGAATGAACCTATGGATGGATTATATAGTTATATCTATATAATTCAAATAAACTTTTAGTTAAATAAAATGTTATTTATTTTTTAATTATTTACTATTTTTTAATATATTAATAAACATATAATATGTAAACTTAATATTATTATTTCTAATTTCCTATATGGGATTGAGATGAGTCCTACTTGTATTACATCTCAATACATAGTGGTATTACAACAAAGCATGAATATTATTCAATATCATTCGAAAATATTTAAACTTGGATCGTTGGGTCACCCTTATTTTGGCTTGAAGTTCTTCAGTTTGGTTCTCCATTCTAGTGAACAGATTGGAGTCTAGATTTTTTAAGTCTCACCGCGGTTTGAGGCAAGGCGATCTGCTTTCCCCATTCCTCTTCCTCTTTGTGGTAGAGGTTTTGGGAGAGTGATTGGAAGGTTGAGCGAGGAGGTGGGTCTTTGTTCAGCTCTCCCATATCTGCTTGTATCTCATAACCAATTTACTGACGACACTCTGATTGCTAGTGGGGCATCAGTATTTTTCACCTAGGATATTAAAAAGATCTTATTATGTTATGAGAGGGTTTTTGGTCAAGAGATCAACTTTTTAAAGAGCTTTCTTTACTTTTTTAACACTCCGAAAGATAGAAAATAAAATATTGTGAATATACTCAATTGTAGGATTCCCACATTGCCAACAACCTATGTTGGTTTACCTCTTTTCGTGAGGAGAATGAAAGACTCATTGTGGGTGGGACCCTTTGATTGAAAGAATCCAACATAAACTAGCCTCTTGGAAAGGGGTGTTGTTGAGCCAAGTAGGGAAGGCGATACTTTTTCAAAGCACACTCGAGAGCATACCCATTTATTTAATGTCCTTATTCAAGCTCCCTACTTAAGTAATGGATAAAATTGATCGTATTTGTAAAACATTCCTTTGGGATGGATTGGATTTAAAAAGCAAGTACCACTTGGTCGCTTGGGATCAGATTTGCAAGAGGAGAACAGTCGGGGGTATTAATTTGAAAAGAGTAGCCCTTAAGAATAGATCCTTGGTTGGTAAATCATGGTTGTTGGTTGCCTTGAATGTTGAGAGACCTTGGTGTTCTATCCTTAAAGCGAAATACAAATTTAATTCTTTTTTGTAGATGATCTCTCCCCAAGAGACTCCATTTCTTGGAGAAGCTTAATGAAGATCAGGGAATTTTTGAAGGCTAAAAGTAGGTGGATCATTGGTGATGGGAGAAATGTCATGTTTTGGGAAGACCATTGGTTGAGGGAAGAGTCGTTATTGGATGACCCAAATCTTAGGGCTCTTGCTTTGAAAGTGATGGAGGAAGGTGAAATTTAGGTTTCCCAATATATACCTATTGTCAATGGTAGGCGTTCATGGAATTCTCATCCCTATTGGGTGTCCAACCAGAATGATTTGGTCAACTGGTAGATACTTTTAGTGGAACTTAATAGGTATGCAATCAGATAGGACGATTCTATATATCGTTTGATTTGGAGCGAGGAAGCTAAAGGTAAATTTATTGTGAAATTAGATTATTCATTTTTTCTCTTGGAATATGAGGCTCCTTTTCCAGTGAATCTCATTTGGATTAAAATACTAATCCCAAATATCAATATTTATTTCTGGCTGGTGGCTCAAAATAAAATAAAATTCTATCAGTGCAAATCAGACTGGGAATCCATGCAACATCTGCTTCTTAGTTGCCAGTTCACATGGTAGGTATTTATGTTTATTTTTAATTAGTTTAACATTTATTGGGTGTTTCCAGATATGTTTATGGACAACATCCTTCAATGGTGTTTGTTATTCGTGTCCCAATGACTATCTTGGTTGTGGAAAATTATGCTTCCCCATGCATGGTGGGGGGTGTGGAAAGAATGGAATGCCTATGCTTTTAATGACGTTGAGAGCGATGATCTCAGGGTGGGTACTAAGATCATTAACAGAGCATCGTAGAATGTCTTGGCTGCCTTTGTGGGTAAACGGCTCAAGGCATTCTCCTCCTCCGATGAAGTTGATTTAGAATTTAAATTGGGTTGGAGCCCTCTTCCTCAACCCCCCCGAACCTGATCCTAGAAAAAAAATTAAGTGGGCCCATTTGGCTCCCAATTGGCTGAAACTCAACTTCGATGGGGCATCAAAGGGTAACAACCTTAGAAAGGCTGGAGCAGACAGTGTTGTGCGAAATGAGAATGGTGACATCCTCATAGAATTTTCTAAACTCCTTGATTCTGAATATTCACACTTCATGGAGGCTCGTACAGCTTATATGAAGGTGAAATTGTAAGCGGATACTGGTTGTCAAAATGTAGAAATCAAAGGTGACTCTTTGAACATAATAAATATGCTCAAAGGAAAGTGTACACCTAGCTGGAACGTTCTCAATATTATTGTCGAAGCTAGGAGATTGTTGTACGCTTTTGAACAGGTGAACATTCACCATGTGTTCCGTGAGGGGAATGCACTAGCCGATATGTTGGCCAACCGTGGTGTCCACTGTGTTACTTTTTTGGTGTGGAAAAATGATGTCTAGAATGATGTAGTCTCCCATTTTATGAAAGAGTCTCATGGTGCTTTATTTTTGTAAGGAGTCGGACATCCCTTTGGCTCTTGTTGGAAGGGGTGTTCGGTCTTGCTTTGCCCTTTGATCGAAGTTTGTTAGAGTTTGTTTTACCTTCAAAGCGTTGTGCTTTTCTAAGTTCTCTTTGGAATCATTATGGTTATTAGGAATTAAACTCTCTCGATTATTCCTAATAGGTATAATATTTTGGATATTTTTATTATGGTTGAGAGTTTGACTGTATGTATAAGGTTGTGGGGACCTTTTCAAAACCCTCTCTTTAAATTATTACCAAAAATAAAAAATAAACTTGGATCTCCTCAAACAAAATTATACCGATTAAATTAATACCATTTAACTGTAAATATAATATTATTAATAAATATTATTTTTATAATTTAACTAGTATTACATCAAACCTAGATTGCATTGGATTGTGGTTACTACAATCATTTATCAACCATTTTTAATTTCTAAAAATGGATAAATTGAATTTCTTAAAATAAAAAAAATAATTATTTTGAATTTACAACTCTAAAGTGATTCCATCTAAAGGTTTTATTGTTCTAGTGACACCACGTTCCATACACCAGCCTAAGTCAATTTAGATAAACAAAAGAACACAAACTTTGCTCTATCTAAATATTCTGAAGACTAAGTGATAGAATTTTTCTTTCGCTTTATTATCTTGATCATAAATTAAGTGTAACTCTCCTTAAATCTTAAATACATCCAAATAAATATTTGTTTAAAAATGTGAAAACTCCTTATCTCGTTTACTTAGAGATAAAGTGTCAACTTCATTTAAGCTTTTCTTCTCACTATAATATATATATATTTATATATTTATATATATTTTATTATTTTTTAGTGTTGTTTTTTAAATTAATACATATAAGTTAATTATAATATCCTTTAGGGTTTGGTTTGATGGTTAAAGTGTTTTTTATCATAATATATTTTTATTTAAGTTGGAGGGTATGGTTTGATAGTTAAAGTGTTTCTTTGAGAGGGTGGAGACTATGGTTTAAATTCCGTAGTCTTGGTAGAACTGGAGGGTGTATCTCATTGAGAAGGTGGAGACCATGGTTTAAATTTTGTAGGCCTCGTATAACTAGAGGGTGTATCATGTTAGCGCCATCGATTACATTAAAAATTTTAACCAACATAGCTAGAGGTTATAGTGGAAGCAAAGAGAAAGATTCGAATCTACAACGAGGTGAGGAAAAACTATAATAAATTACATATTACTCTAATAAATAAATAAATATATATATATATATATTATCGTTTATTTAAGATATATTTAAAAGGTAGATTTTGTTTCAAGATATCATATTCCTTTTATATTATATGTTTAATTTTTACAATATGATTAAGAGGACCTTACTTATCTTCTATTATCATTTATACTTCCTTAAAATGTTAATATAAATTGTCCATTATATATATATATATATATATATATATATATATATATATATATATATATATATATATATATATATATATATATATATATATAATGGAAAATTTATAAGAATTATGTTTTAAGAATGGAGAGGATAGGTTTTTTCAGGGTCCTAATCCTAAAGGAATATTTACCATTAACTTGGATTTTATATTTTAAAGGGATATGGAGAATAAAAATTTTCTCTCAGATGGATTTTGGATTAAATATATTCTATTCAAGTTGTCTTTCTTTCTTTGGTTTGCATTGCAAAATCAGATATTGATGGTGGATAATATTAGAAAAAGATGTATGATAATTCTCAATAGGTGTTATTTATGTTGTGGTGATGATGAGACAGTTGATCATATTTTTTTCCATTGCCCCCTTTCTTTAAAGGTTTAACATGTGTTCTTCAATCTCTTAAAACTCAATGGGTGACAAAAAATTCTTTGGAGGCCTTATGGGAAAGCTCGGTTAATCCTTATCATAGCCCTCAATTGAAGAAAATTGGGATATTTATCTTATCCAATTTCATTTGGTAGATATGGAGAGAGAGGAATAAACAAGTGTTCTAGAATAAGGCTAATAGTGTACAGTTCATTATTAAGAGTATCAAAGCTACCATTGTTAAAATATGGTTCTTAAAATGGATAACCAAATATTTGAAAATGACTTGGAAGAAGAAATAGCAGTAGACTAGTGAATGTAGAGAGATAATGGAAATAAAATTACTTGGTCAAAGAGAAAGGTGAGATGGAATCATACCCATCTAGAGTGGGTAAAACTAAATTTTGATGGAGCCTCTAAAGATAATCTAGGGATGGTTGGAGAAGAAGGAATTTTGAGGTCTAGCTTAGAGGTAGTGATATCTTGTTATGCGGTGAACTTTGGCCATACATAAACCATGTAGTAGATCCAAGAGCCATGATTATATGAGTAATGTGTATAAAAAACATTAATATTAAGAGGCTTATAGTGTAAGGGGATTCTATGAATATCATTAAAGTTTGAATGCCAATCAATATGCTAGTTGGAGCATTGAGAGTATTATTCAGGATGCAATGAATATACTATTAGGTATGGATTCATTTGTAATCTATCACATATATAGGAAAGATAATTTTGTGGTTTATGTTATAGAAAATATGGGAGTTTATATGGATGGATCCAAGGTACAGAATGTTTTTTTCTTGAAAGTTTTGATGATTATAACTTTGAAAGAGGAGAATTTTTTTGATGTTCTTGAGTTACAAGTTACAAATCCTTAGGGAAATTGATCATTGTGAAAAATCTATTAGCACAAGGCTATTTTTCAAGGAAACTAAACTTAGATTCAAGAGTTGATTAAAAAATGTCACATATTGAATGAAGACTAGGTGGAATCTTTTGAAGTTCTTAGAAAGGTAAAATTGGGGATTTGATCTGAAGATAATAGAGAGTTGATTAAATATCGTGAATATTATAAAGAAACCAGATACATTAGATTTGAGATATATTGTATCCCCATGGGATATAATTAAATCAAAATTATTGTATCTAAGTATGCAACATGCTCCTTTTTAGTCCAAAAAATTGTAATACGTAGGTGTTGGAAGTTTTTTTCTCTTCTACAAATGTAAAAGGTTTGGGACCATTTCAAAACCCCTTCATTTACCATAGTAAAAAAAAAAAAAATTTAGAATTTATGTGTTATATTTGATAACAGATTTAGTTTGGAAAAGTGTAATTACTATTAAGCTTTCATTTTCACTCAAGGATAGTTAAACATTATTTTATAATTTTTAAATTTGTGAATGAATTAATACATAATATATTTTAATTAGGCAATATTATTTGTATTAGATTTTCTACGCTATGATCACAATGACCACGTAAAATATAAATTAAAATTATCATTTATGCTTCATTCAAATATAAACATAAAATATTTACTAAAAAGTAATAAACATTGGTAAATGTACAAATATATGTGATTCTTGAAATACTATGTTAAAACAATCATTATGTAATTAAAGGCAAGGACCATTTCAATATCATATAATAGTATTTAGATATTCATATTGTATATATTTATTTATTTTTAATTCATTATTCGGTATTGAAATAAGCCCGTGTGTATTGCATTGTGACCATATAGTACCATTATAAGAACTTGATAATTATGTATGGATCACTTGGTATGATTCAAACTTGGCTCTTCTTCTTGGAAGTTGAGGAGTTCAATAGACTGATATTATACCATTTGATATAGTGTACATATATTTAAATATGTTTAAAAGTTAATTTATTTTTTTATGTTTAAGATGTTATCCTCACCTTCAAGGTATATATATAAAGCATAGTTGCATTGACAAAGAGATTAGTATCAAAATAACATCGAATGAAGAGAACATGATTGAGTCACAAAGGAAATGTAAATGATAAAATATAGTAAAAGGAAATATGAAAGATGAAGAAATTGAAAGAAGTAAATATTAATTTTATCTTCAATGATAGATAGCTAAATAGAATAATAAGTGGGACCAATGAGATCCAATATACGTGATATGAAGAATAATAGACACATGAAAGGTTATAAATTTAATCTAAAATAAAATAACGTAAATATAGAAGACAAATTTGAAGAAAAAATAAAGAGGCCACAAGAGATTTTAGTTCATAAATATAAAGAGGAAATTCAGATGAAACTAGGTTTTTGCATACTGGCTAATCATCGTTAATTAACGAATATTTTGACTTTTAAAATTTGGAATTGGCTAATATTGGGGACCCTTTACTAGGGACCATTAGCCAATAAAATTTAGGTGTAATTTTTTTTTTGGGTAGATTTATCCCAAATTTATAATAATTAGACCACTTAAAGTTTAAATATATAATATTACGCCTAACAATTTGGGACCTTTTCTCCTTGAAATTTTAAAGAATTTTAGATTTCAAAACTAATTCCGCCTAATTTTTATAAATACATTTTAGGGCCAACCCCTTACGCATATCCTTGCATGAAATATTGTAAGTATTAGCTAAACTAATGAAAGATCAATTAGAAATATAAAAAAGGGTGTATGGGAGAAGATTTGATTGCACATGAAATATTGAAAGCTCAAGATCTAATTGCATAATATCAAATGAAATAACAATTAAAGAATAGACATAAGAGTCAAGTTGAGTCGGACGAAGAGAAAGAGGTACATGAGAGACTACAAGTTTGAGATAAGTGTCTCAAGTTTGATATCTCTTGGTGTTTAATAGATATATAATCTAGATATCTAAGTTAGTTTATAATGTCCTATACATTTATCCTCTTTTACCTCTTTATATTCATGGCACAATAATGCACTTAGTTATATACCTTCTCATTAATAGAGAACATATTAACATTGATGTTTTCATGAACATCATCATGCTTCATAGAAGGTAAAGGTAAAAGTAAGAATATTAAGTAACTTTTAATGTCCATGAGACCATAGTCCATATTGAATGGTCCTCATAAAGGATGTTTTTTACCCAATATAAGGCTATCCAACCATGATCTAGTTATCAAATTATGGTGTACAAACATTCTCCTTATAGAATTTAAATTATAAATTTCTTGTTATAATTCTAATATCTTTACTATTAAACCCACTTATTTTGTACTTGATTTTTAGCATGTATGAGGTCCTAGATCATATATGATGATATGTTTATCTATGTGTCTATCCACCATTATTGAAGTAGTATATAAACCTATATCCATTTAAATTTAAATCATGATCTCTTGTTTGAAGTTTCAAACTCTTACCCATTGGATCCACTCAAGTTGTAAAAATAAATATACTTGAATAAGTCTAATTTGTGGTGAAATTTTATCATGTTCCTTGATTTGAGTAATATTAATAAGTACTATGAGGTATCAAGGAAAATTGAAATTAAATTATAAAATATATTTTTTATATATAGTATAGATATTATTTAAATATGGTATAAGTTAACTTGATTTTACATTTACTAAAGAGTTAGCAAAATAATTTAAATTAAACTATGAGCATATAATATATGATATGTTTATAAAATATTAAATTTGACTACAATATTTATAATTTAATAAATATGACATAATAGAAACAAAATATTTTTTATTTTTAAAATTTTTAAAATAAGTAGTGTTTTCACTAAGAATACTTTATGATTACAATAAAGGTTGTTTATATGTCAATTAACAATTATTAAGGTTAAAAAATAGTGAAATTATCATTTAGCACATAGCTTGACTTAAGAAAAATATGAAGGCATGAACTCATTTTGAAAATATCTTAATCATGAAAGTTGGGATAAACCCCTAGCTTCAAGATTCCAATCCATCATCTATGATAATAAACCCTTGTTTTTTTCGATCTACAAAAGTCATGGTCACAATTCATCGTGCTACCCTTAGAATAAATCTTAGGTTAATGAGGATCAAATGATGAAGACTCATCCTTTGAATGATGCTTCATAGGACCATACTTTCTTATCTAACGAAGATATCTTAGTGGAAAATGCCTTGACCTCATATCATTTATTGGATCATCAGGTTGACCCTTCGGGTCAAAAAAGAAAATCTTTAGATGCAACGATCTTTGTTGGAAATTCCTTTGAATTTTTGACTTTTGGCTTTACTCCTTTTGAGAATGACGAATTTCTTTCAACATTACATGGTAGAAATGTTAATGATTTTATTGTCAAAATAAAATATTTAAAATATTTGGGTTATATTTTGAGAGGACTATCGATTACCAACTTAATGACTAGTGGGAAGATTGTTGAAAAACCTCTATCTAAACCAAATTTACCATTGTATTCTAATTTCAATTTTTCTTCCTCAATTGCCCCTATTTGTTTGTGGAAGTTATTCCTTCAAGTGGGAATTTCAAATGATTTTTTTTTAATATTTTTCAAATAGGGAAAGGTTAACTCATTTTGAAATTAATTTGTCTAATGTGAGCAAGAGTTATATCCTATTTTTTAGTTTTTTATTTTTTTGTTGGTATCTATCCTTTTTTTTCCTTTTGGTGTTCCATATTCTTCTTGTGCTCTTTAGGGTGTTCCTTTGTTCTATTTGGGTTCCTTGGTTTTGCTAGTCATTGGAGTCTCACTTTTCTCTCTGTTTTGGGGTCTTTATTTGCTTTGGGACATCATATATCCTCTTTGTAAAGGTTTTGGGTCCTTTTAAAATCCCTTTCAACCAATAAAAAAATGATCATTAGGATAAAAATTATTTTTTCCTTAGTTGTAATATTTAAATCATATATTAGTTGTGGTAAGCTTGTATCTAATATATTCCTCACATATTACAACTAAGGAAATTTTTTATTGAAGAGATCCAAGTTCAAACCCCTCTTGGTATGGGGGGACTAGGACCCCTCAAAAAAACCTATGTAAATATAAATTTTAAAAAAATTAAAGATAAAAATTATTAACCTACATAGGATAAGAGGAATTGTAAGCCAAGAGGAAGTGTGCGAGCTAAGAGGAAGTGTAATCCAAAAGTAAGTGTGCAAGCTAAGAGGAAGTGTGAGCTAGGAGGAAATACAAGTGGGGAGGAAATGCAAGCCAAGATTCAATCATGGCAAAGAAGTAGCAGGTTCATTAAGAGTATATCAATGATTTAAAACCTTACCATGAATACGAAGAACATCATTTCTATAAAATTAATGAAGCGAAGGAACATTGGAAAAAATAAAATGCAGTGGCTATTGCAAGCCAAGAGGGTGTGCAAGGCAACAAATAGTGCAAGTTGGGTGCAAGTGCAAGTTGATAGAGAGTGCAAGCCAAAATTGATCTCCATTAGCTGGTATGGAAGGAAAATCATATTTCAAAGCCCCAATGGTAAGTCATTATGCCTATTTGAAATTATGGAGGCCCCAGTTGGAGATAATCAAAATAGCAAATACATGGTAAGTTCAATCTAGGTGGTAGATGTTACACTAGAAGTGAGTTTCAAAGATGAGATGATTGAGCATGATATAATGGTTATTAAAAGTGGAAGGTTATGTAATTTCCATAGATCATGGCCAAGTATTTTGGAGATTCAAAATTGGATCAAGTGGAAGTGGGGATTAAATTCAAATTATTCAATGATTTTTCTTCCTAAATTTTTTTACCTAATCATCTTTTCTAGTTTAGAAATTAGGGATAAAAAATGGTTGGTAGTCCATGGTTTAGGGGAAGATATGCACTTTATTTGAGACCATGGAATGATTTTTTTTGTTAAGATAAAAACTATTAAGAAGCTTCCAATATGGATTCGAATTTCTAGACATCCATATCAGCTTATAAATAAGGATATTTTGAAGAATATTGTAAATACCCTAGGATAATTCATCAAGGAAGGACTAACTAGTAAGGAGTGAAATCATGTTATATATACTTGAACATGTGTTGCTATGGATATTTCAAAATCTTATCCATAATTCATTAATATTAAATATCCATCAAGAGAATCAAATCAATAACTATATTATACAATATCTTATTTTGTTGCCATAATTGTTATGATATTGAACACATGAATAAATTTTACAAAGTGAAAACTATGAATAAGAGACAAAAAATTATATCCATGAGATAAAATTCAATACAAAGAAATAAATTATACAATAATAGAAGCTATTTTAGATCAAGGATATTCCACTCCAAAATAAAATGCAAAGAAAACCTATCTATAGTATCATTTACCAAGTTCAAAAGGGATTAAAGGTGTAAATGAAGATATGGGGAGAAATCCTAAATCAACGATGGCAAAATAGGTCAAGTTTATTCTAGGTAAATCATCTTCACTTTTCTCTAGTATAGAATCCTCTTTAGGTAATAAAAGTGAAAGGGGTAAAGATGTTATCCCTTGAACTTTAAGGTTTCAAGAGCAACATAATAAACAAATGAGGATGGAGGAAATCTATAACAATTTAGATTTTTTAGGATAGAATAAGAAGATGATAACTACACAAGAGCATAATTGCACTGGTGGGTTTCTATGGCAACATAAAGAAAATTGTGCTTTTGAGGTTATTCCTTGCACTTTAGACCCTTTAGAATAAGGTAAACCTAAAGATGATAAATATTACTATGAGCAATAGGAGAGCATCGAAGTTGATGAATATGAAAGTATTGATAGGAATGAAAAAATAGAGGAATATCTAATAGGTAAAATCAAAGAGAAAAAGAAACCTAGATTGATATTGATATGGGAAAACAAAAGCAAATATCACAAGTGCTAACAATAAGTGGATATATACTCACAATAAATACAAAAAATAACAATGAAAATAATATCTTGGAATATTAGGAGAATGAATAAGAACCCTAAAAAAAGGTATTAAGAAATTGTGAGGTTGTTATAGACAATATGTTTATAGATATATAAGCTGGTAAACAAATATTTTAGCCATTTGGGATGTTGAATTTCATATTGACACAATTTAAATTTTGAAAGGTATTTGATATAAAAGGATTTGAATGTGGGAACTTACCAATTTGAGGAACATGGAGAATATATTTGATGGAAATGCAAATGAATAATATATTTGATATAAAGGTAAAGCTGGATATGATTTAATGAAATTTTTAGAAATATAATAAAAGCATTGAAATATTTTATTTTTATAATGAGTGCTCCCAATAGAAGCCACACATAGGTTATTAATTTATATATACGTCATATACTAAATTATTTTTACACTATACTTTATGACAAACTAGAAAGCACAAGAAGTATTAAACTAAATAATTTAATTTGATAAATCCTAATATATAGTAATTTCAAATATTAAAATTTATCCTAAAAGGAGGAAATAAATCTTATTTCTACGTTTGAAAAATGTTAATAATTATTGTATCAAGGAGTAAGCAGCCATAAAGCGCTTTATTAGCATCCTATATTTTTGTTTAAAATAATTTGAAAAAACTTGTATTAAAACAAAGATCATTTACAAGTTGGGATGAGACTTTTCCCAGCCTTAGCCAAAGAGAACACATGTTTACAATAGTAAAAAAATATTTGCAATGGAGCCAAATCTCTTAAACCATATTTCTACAATGATTGTTCACCTATTTACAATTATAAAAGAAGATATACATTGAAGTGAAATCTCCTAAACAATATTTCTGAAATGGTTATCCAAATTAGTTAAGCACTGGATTTGCTCACCAACCTACCTAATGATATCATCCTCAATAACCATGTCACTATGCCACTGAACCCCTACATACTTATCAGTACCCATATTAGCCAACAAGTCTGCCACTTGATTTAGATCTGTACTCACATAAACCGGAATCACATCATCTAATTCTCTCCATAATTCCTTAATTTGAGTGACAAGAATCCTCAACCTCTATGTTTTCAAAGCAAAGTTCCTCATGTAATCTAGAGCTCCAACCATTATTTGAGAATCTGATTCTAGTATTATCCTATTGTGATCTTGTTTTACTGCCCAAATAGAAGTAGATTTGATAGCTAAGGATTCTGCTTCATTGTTTGTGGATCTTACCAAGCCTTGCAGTTACCAATATAGCACTATTCCAACATGATTTTGGTAAACCAGTCCAATTCTAGCTCTACCCAGATTGCCTTTTGCAGTTCCATCAATATTAATTTTAATCCAACATTTTGGAGGTGGTTTCCAACTAGCTCTATCGTGCCTCTCTTGCACTTCAACTTCCTTATCCATTGCCCCAATAACAACCTGAGTTTCCTCTTTAGAATAGACTACCATAGTTTTTGTAACTTTGCTCCAAATGACCTGCCAAACTCCATCTAAATAAGAAAAAATTTCTATAAAATTTTTGGCATTTCTCTCCAACCACACTTATCACCAAATTAAGTTTAATCCAAGTTCCCAACCAATACAGAGATATTTATATTTAAATCTACCCCTCTTGCATATTTCCCAAATATTAATCTGATTCAAATCACCATTAACTTGAATTTTATAATATAAAAATCATCTCTACCATATTTGGCATGTGAATGGGCACTCAAACATCAAGTTATCAGTTGTTTCCTTAGTCTTGTAGCATTAAACACATTGATATGGACCAATTATTCCCCTACATCTGAGATTATCAAAAGTAAGAATTCCATTATGCATGAACTACCAGGCAAAAAAGTTTACTTTTGGCCAACCCTTGGACTGCCAAATATTTCTCCAATCCTCAACCTGATATGTATGAGGAGGAGGCTCTTGAAGGATCTTATCATATCCATAATTCACTGTTTAAACACTAAGGCTCCCATATCCCCAAGCTAATTCATCCTCCTCATCTCTACCTGTGAGAAAGATTTTTTCCAAGATTTTAGTCATGATGGGTGTCAAATCTGGAGGGATTGAAAATGGCCACTCATCCAACTTCTTAAACTACTTAAACTTATAATCCTCCAACTGACTAGTGTTGAAATAAATTTCTATTTGGACCCACATCATGGTTTCTATGTGAAGAACATAATCTTATACTGAGAGGGGGGTGAACAGTATAAGACCTCTTTTTACTTTCTCTATTTAACTTCAACTTCACAAAGCAATGAACCAATAGCAATATCAAAGCAATGCATAAAGCAACACACAATGAGACACCAATTTTAACGTGGTTCACCCAACATGGGCTACATCCACAAAACTTTTCTCTAAAAATCTTTCTCAAAGTTCTTTGGGAATCTTTCCCAATTACAATGTTTATGAGCCTTAGCCCAAAGGAGAAACCTTACCCAACTCAAGTATTTATGAGCCTATGTCCAAAGGAGAATCCTTCCCCTCCTCATTTATTTATGAGCCTCTTGCCCAAAGGAGAATCCTTCCCCTCCTCACAAATTTATGAGCCTCCTGCCCAAAGGAGAATCCTTCCTCTCCTCATGAATTTATGAGCCTCCTAACAAAAGGATAATCCTTCCACTTAGCATGAATTTATGAGCCTCCTGCCCAAAGGAGAATCCTTCCCCTCAACTCTAGAAATGATACTTTAGAAGATCACCTGCCTCTTATTTCGCTAGCATGTGGAACTCCTTTCCATAGAAGACCTCCTGTCCTCAATGCTCAGCCTTAAGAGACCTCTGTCCTCACTGATCACCTCCACAGCAACTCATCAACCTGTACTAAATACAGTCAGTCGATCCAGCACAAGTCTTCCTCACTCTGTCAAATCTGTCCCAATATCAACTCATAAAGCTTGAACAAATCAATCTCTGCTGCACACAAGCCTTCTCAAAGACTTGTCAAAATTGTCCTCAGGTTCTTCTCAAAGAACCACTTCAACTCTGTCCTCAAGTCCTCTGCTATGACCTGTCCAAATCAGCTCACAAGTCCTCCCTAGAACCTGTCCAAATTAGCTTACAATTCCTCACTAGAACCTGTCCAAATCAGCTCACAAGTCTTCACTAGAACCTGTCCAAATCAGCTCACAAGTCCTCACTAGAACCTGTCCAAATCAGCTCACAAGTCCTCACTAGAACCTATCCAAATCAGCTCACAAGTCTTCACTAGAACCTGTCCAAATCAGCTCACAAGTTCATCAAGAAAAACTTGCTTAGCATGAACCCACAAAGAGAATTGTTAGAGACCCAATGTGATTCATCAACCTCATAGAAGCATAAAGAGAATTGTTAGAGACTCAATATATTCTATACTTAACTCCCAATCTCAATCTCAAATCTCATAGAAACATAAAGAAATTTGTTAGAGACTTAATATGTTCTATACTTAACTCCCAATCTCAATTTCAACTCAATATCAATCTCAAAAGAATAATATACATGTAGTATGCTTTTCTCAAGAACATGAAACACAAACCAACAATTTCCAACCATGCAATATCTCATATAACAATGATACTCATGTTCCTTCCACAACCAATATCTTTTCTCAAACAATTAGGGCTTTAGCAACAATGCTTATAGACAAGGTTTAACCAACATCATTCAACTCAACATTGACCTTGAAGCATTCAACAAATCACTACATGAAAAGGAAATTTGTAGACATCCTTTTCCCTCCAAAGGTATTTGAACAAAACAGCCACCAACATAAATCACCAATGCAAAGAATAACTTGCTCAAATCAATCTCAATGGAGTAAGCCCAAATCATGTATCAAGTAAAGCATTAACTTGATCAAAAAAACCTCTATGGAAGCAACTCAACCATCAATCTCAAAACAGCGAACTAAAGGTTTCACCAACTCAATGCAAGTAGCAAGACTTACTAACATAAACCCTAGTGCAAAAATGCTTCCTCTTCCTCAACCTGAATTATGCATTCACCCAAAAACTCATCAATTATTTTAATGCATAAACAATCTTCAATATCCAGAAAATAGGATTTACACCAACAAGAATACCTAGTAGACAACCTTTTCACTCCAAACTCAATTTCAAAAAATACACCATCAACAATATACATGGAAGAAGTTGCCCATACCTTTGTTTGAGGAAGAAGAGAATAGTTCTTCAACCTGTTACCAACACCACCCTCAACTTTTCCACCAAGTTAGGGTTAGATCATAAAAGTAACCACAAAAATATTTATTCCATAAAACACCTTATGACTTCAATCCTTAGAATTCAACTACCAAACAAATATAAAGCATACAAACAATATATCCTTTTACACCTTATTTCTCCAAATTAATTAAACCATGCACAAGGAATAATAGCTTCTAAGAAAATCTCACTCAACAATCAAGCCAAAAATCTCAACCACACACTATCAACCTTATATCTCCAAAGAAGCATTTAACCTTAAAAATAATTTTAAATAAATTTGCCCAACCACTTCTTCTTTAACAAAATGCAGATTTTATTTTAAAAACCTTACCAAAAAAATGCTTCCAAAAATCGCGGGTCAACAGTGCCTCCAAAAAAATTGAAGCGCAAAAACTCTTCTCACACTCTACGGTGGGAGTCGAACGCTTGACCTCCCTTCAAGCACCTTCGCAGAACAGTGATTGCCACTAGGCCAACAACGATATCTTGAAGGCTAGCAAGAGTTTCCTTCTCCTTAACCCTTTGGTGGTAGATAAACATGGCAAAAAAATGATAGTCGTAGCTTTTACTTCCCAACTTTTATGCAATTCAAATTTCTTTCACACCTATGCTTTGGACTATAGGTTATGGCTTATATAGCCAAACTTCCATGCTATGCACGATGTCGATAGGAGGATAATTCAAACTTCTCGAATTAATATTATTTTTGCACCTTTGAAACAACTTTAGGGTTTATGAAACCCTTTTGATTATTTAAAAAATGATCAAAGGTCTTTTAGACCTTAGACCTTAGGTGGAGAACCCATTAATTTATTAAAATAATTTAATCACTAAATCAAATAAATAATTAATTAAAAAACCTTAAAAAGGTTTTATTAATTAAGTTCTTTAATTAATAAGTGTCTCCAGACTTTGCATTAAGATGAGAGTGGTTTTGAGAAAAACCCTTAATGCATCCACCTGGTTTTAATAAAAACCTTTAAACTTGCGATGGTTTTTATAAAAACCTTTTCATCTGCCACATGGAATCTCTCTGGAATCTTCTAGAAAAGATTCTTTGGAATCTTCAACCTTTGAAGCCAATAAATCCTTTTGACATTAATGCTAGTTCCTTTTGACATCAATGACAACTCATAGACAAGAAGCTAGGATCTCAAACCCAAAATTGCCAACACTATGGTTTATTTTATTGGTTGCAGTTCAAGAAATTCAACAATGATAGGTGGGTATTGATCCCATGAATCTGTCCAAAACTATGCCTTCTCCCCTCTCCCCACTTTCTAAAATAATTCATCTTTTACTACCTGATATCCTAACTTGAGATCCTGCCACACTAAGGATCCATTACCATCCAAAGGGAAATGACCCACCTTATTTGGGTTTACCTATCCCAAATATTTACTAGTTAAGATTCTACTGAATAAAGAAGTTGGTTGGGAAATCCACCTACAAGAAAGATCTCCATCAAAAGCTTTATTATTTAACTTTGACCTTCTCAGTCCCAAACCTCCTTTTACCTTGGGCTGGATTACTGTCTCCCAACCTACTAAGGCCCATTTCTTCTCTCCTTTTACTCCTTCCCATAAAAATTTTCTAGCCATCTTGTCCAAATCTTTCCATATGGTATGTGGGGCAGCAAGGATATAAAATTTATAAATTGGCATGGTTTGAATGACTTACAATAAAAAAATTAATCTACCCCCATAGCTTAACCATTTGTGATACCAATCATTAACTATGTCCTTAATACAATCCAAAAGATTCCTCCATATATCTATTTTTAGTTTTTTAAAATGCAAAGGGACCCCCAAGTATACCACTAGGAGATAATTCCTTGTGAATCCCAAGATCTCTAAAATTTTGTCCTGAAGCGTTTGATCAAGATTGAAAAAAACCACTTTGGTTTTTGTAGCCCTAAGGTAGTCATTAAGTGTGTCTCTAATAATTCTTATTTCCTTGAAGCTGGCCACTCCCACCAATCCTATGTCATCCATAAAATGTAGGTGAGTCAAAACTTCCTCACCCACCTTGATACCTGTTAGAAAACCTTGTTGTCTTCTCCTCAATATGAGTCTACCCAATCCTTTAGCCAATATGAGAAAAATATAGGGAGAGCAAGGATATCCTTGATGAAGGCCTCGAGTAGCTCTAAATGGTTGCGAGGGAAGACACTTAATTAATACTGAGTATGTCAGAGTAGAAACACAAATCGTGACCCATTATATCCATTCTTGAGAGAAACCAAAGGATGCCATCATATTTCACAAGAAGTTCCACTCCACCCTATCATAAGCCTTTGATATATCTAATTTTATTAACATTCCTCTATTACCAGATGTTTGCATTGAATGGATTGCATCCTAATATAGAACCACACCATCCAAGATTTGCCTACCCTCTACAAAACCCCCTTGATCTGAGGAGATAATGCTATGTAGAAGAGGTTTTAGATTCTCAGCCATTACCTTTGTGATTATTTTATAAATGACATTGCATAAGGCAATAGGTCTATAATCTAAAATATGTACCCCCTCCTCCCCTTTTGGAATTAAGGTAATGAAAGTATGATTTAATGATTTAAGCATTATTTAACTACCTTTGGACTCCTCTATAATAGTCATTACGTCCTCCTCCAAGTTATCCTAGAAGGCCTAAAAAACTCAATTGGAAAGCCATCTAGACGAGGTGTTTTTCCAATGCTCATTCCAAAGACTACATTATTCAGTTCCTCTCTATCAATGGGTTTAAGTAGGGCCTTATTTTCTTCTTTAGAGATAATAGAGGGTATGACAACAATAACTTCTTTTTGAGCCTCTTCATCTTGCACCATACTTTCCTTAAATAGTTTAGAAAAATAATCCATTGAATGGAAATGCATACCTGGAATTGTATCAAAGGAGTGTCCATTATCATATTGAAGAGATTCCATGTTGTTCATATGTCTCCTAGAACAAGTAGTCCGATGGAAAAATTTGGTATTTTTATCACCTTCTAATAACCAAGTGGTTCTTGCTCTCTGTTTCTAGTAGGTCTCCTCTTGTTTATCAATGTTCTCAACCGCTTTACGCAATGCATCATCCTCTTATTTTATTTGCTCTATAGTTGTTCCTTCCCTAAATTTTTTTTGAACCTCATCCCATCTAACCACCAATGGAGCTCTTTGGACCTGGAATTCTATCTTGTTAGCTCACCTCCATTGTTTCAGTTTATCTTTGACATAATGAAGTTGTTTGTGGAATCTAAACATTGCTATCCCATATGTTGGATGACCTTCTTCCCACCATTGTGGAATTTTATTTTGAAGTTCCTCTTTTTTTAACCAAAATTTTTCAAATTTAAATGGTTTGTGATGCTGCACTATCTTGATCCCTCCTTCCAACAAAATGGGAAAGTGATCTAAAACTGGACCCTCCAAAATATGAAATTTTATATTCCATTTTACAAATGCCTCCACTAAAACCAAAAAATAGTCTAACTTCACCTTCCTGCTATGTGGCTCCCTCCTCTTATTATTCAAAGTATTATTGGTTCTAGGGCATTTAATATTCACCAAGTGTAATGCCTAGACTTGGGCAATCATAAGTCGATCCCCTATATCCAAAATTGGGGTTCCCCCTTCTTGATCTCTAGTGGATAATTCAGCATTAAAAATGCGAGCAATAATCTAGTCTAACTCTTCCCTTGATACTCTCATGTTATGCACAAATTTCCATTGATGCATCTGACCATCTAGGTTTTGAGCCCCATAAAAATTTATGATTAAAACATGTTTAGTTGTGACATTATTTCTAAAATGTTATGTGATAACACCCCTCCAAGATATATGTTCTATTGAAATCAATTCAAGAGAATTCCAAAGAGTAAATATCCCCCATGAGGCCCCTTGGGCAGCCACTTCCATATGACTAGCACCCCTCCAAAGTCTGTTAATTGTTTTACACATAAGATCCAACGATATTTTTATCTCTTGGATAAGAAAAAAATCTATTTTACATTTTTCTAAGAGTCTTCAAACAATAGATTGATGGGTTATATTGTTTAAACCCCTAACATTCCATGATTGTATAATCATTGGTTACCTTAAGAGCAGTAAAAATCTATTGGCCTCATCGATCCTCCAAGGATCAATTTATCTCCTTGAACTACTATCAATTCCTTATTTGATTTTCTACCCACTCCTTGAGAGTTGCTATTTTTTTATCTCTTTTCCACCTGAGTTATCCCTAGATTTGGCCTTTCTCTGTTATTTTCTACTATGCCCATGCTGACATCCTTAATTATTGGTTGCTCTTGGTTATGCACTATCAATACCCTTGTAACATCTGACTATGGTAACTCACTGTACTCAATTACCTACTCTATGATGGGGGGAGATGAAAGAGGAGATTGAACATGGTTGTTATTATTTTCATTATTCCCATACACTCCTTCCATGAATTGTTCTTCTTTGTGATTCATTAGTATCTTATATATCTCATACCTATTGGAGGACTTGAGTTGGGTTTGCTCTTTACCATATTTTTTCTTTTGCATTCTCCTTCTTTTGGGTTGTTGTTGGTTTTTGTTGATTGTTGACTTACCCTCCTTATGAAGATTTGACATTCCTAGAGGAACCTCCATTTTTATATTCATATTATTTGGGCAATATAATGCAAAATACCCATATATATGATAAACTCTACATTTTAAGGGCAATGCCTCATAATCCAGTTGTTGAATCTAGGATAGTCCTACAAGTTCAAGTTCCAACTTTACCGATAGAGGTTGGCTAAGATCCATTTCCACACATAATATTGCATAAACATCTATGTTTCCTTCTATTGTGTCTTTGGAAACACCCAAATGTCTTCCAAGGGAATTACCAATAATTTCCAATACCTGCTCACTACAAAAATCCATTGGAAGTGCATACAAACAGATCCAAACCGGTACAACAATGGGTTCAATTCGAGGATCAAATCCCACTCTCCAGGTTTGAACAAATAATCCTGTTGGACCATGATTCCTCTTTTATAATTCAAAAGCCCTATTCTATCGACAAGTGAAGAAAAACTAACAATAAAATATCCATTTCTAATAAACCACAAAGAATACTCACCAAGAGGCTCCCAATTTTATCGGATCCAGGAATGCAAAAAATTTAGGGTAGGGTGAATACCCATGAATTTACAAATCAAATCATTATTGGATCTATATAAAACTATTTCTTCGACCATCCTTTGCTCAATGAAAATATTTGGCTTGATTTTGACTATGGCAAGCATTCATTAACTCATTGAGATGTTGATCTATTTCAAGCAGTTGTAAAGAGCATTTTTAATGCATTTTTTTGTGCTTCTTCAGTATTTAATGGAGATTTACCCTTTAACAAATTTGCAAAAGAACTATGTCTCTCTAGAAGAGGATCCAAAGGTGTCCCCATTGGTCCCTCCTCGGATAGCAATCTTGTCTTCAAATCCACAGCAACCAAAAATCTCTTCAGCTACACAACTGATGCCCTACTTTTCTCTTCCAGAGCTCTACCCAATCGAACGCATCATATTAATATTCAATTAGAATCCTATATTAGAATAATCAAATTGTCATATTTTTTTTTTTTTTTTTGAAGTTGATATTTATGTTTGTCATTTTTTCTTTTTGAATTTGTTATTTATGTTTGAGTAATATTTTTTTTATTTGTATATGTGGTTAAGTGTTTAAAAGGTGGATAAAAAGTAAAGATAAATTATAGAGGAAAGGAATCTTATTTATATATTTGGAAAAATTAATAAGTATGGTATCAAGGTGTAAGCAATCATAATGTATTGTTAACATCCTATATTAGAATAATCATTTTTTTTCCTCTTCTAAGTTGATATTTATATTTAAATAATTAAAATATTTTATTTGTATGTATTGTAAAGAGTTTAAGAGGTAGGTAAGAAGTAAAATAAATTATACTAGGATCAAACCGTACATATTTACCTTAATATTTTAATAGCATATTGATAGACGTAAACCACCAAATATATGTAATTTATTATTTGAGTAAGTACAAGACTAGGTAGTACAAGAGGAGTAGAGAATGGACCCTAGAGCTAACATGAGGCACTTCAAGGGAAATCAACCAATGGAAACCACACATGGGAATAAGTCCACACTCACCACCATCGAGTGATGCTCCCACAGGAGAGGATGGAACATATAACTTGGCCATGATTAACTTGTTTGATGGGATGGCCATGGTTAACCTGCTTCCACTAGATAATTTCACCCAAAAATCTACTTTCTAATTTGCAAAGCTCTATGTGGATGTTGTATTTTATATACCACCATGAGGGCCATCATGGGATACATGTGGGATTATGGCTCAAGACTCTCATAGTATTGCTCAAGGTAATTTTAGAATTTTTTATTTTAGAAAGTATGAGACTAGGTAGTACGAGAGGATAGGAGAATGGACTCTAGAGCTATAATCAGGCCCACAAGGAAAATCATCCAATAAAAACAACCAATGGGGTGAAAACCACAATCACCACCATCAAGAAATGCTCCTATAGGAAAGGATGGAGCATACAATTTGGCCATGATACACTCATTTGAGGGGCTAGGTCATTATTGGCCTACTTCAACTAGGGTTTTTCATCCAAAAGCTTGCTTCCTAATTTGAAAAACTCTATGTGGATGTTGTTATTTATATACCACCATGAGTACCATCATGGAATACATGTGGGATAATGGCTCAAGAATCTAACAACGTTGCTCAAGGAATTTTTTAGATTTTTTAATTTGAGAAAGTATGAGACTAGGCAATACAAGAGAAGCAAAGAACTAACCCTAGATCTAACATGGGTCCACAATGGAAATCAACCAATGAAAACCACATATGAGGAGAAATCCATACTCACCACCATCGAGCGATGCTCCTAGAGGAGAGGATGGAGCATACAACTTGACCATGATTCACTCATTTGAGGGGATTGGTCATGGTTGGCTTATTTCCACTAGGGCATTTCACCCAAAAGACTACTTCCAAATTTGTAAATCTCTATGTGGATGTTGTGATTTATATACCACCAGCAAGTCCATCATGGGATACATATCAAATAATGGATCAAGACTCTCACAACATTGCTCAAGGTATTTTTTTTAATTTTTTATTTTAGAAAGTACAAGACTCGATAGTATGAGAGGAGCAAAAAATAGACCCTAGAGCTAACATGGGTACCACAAGGGAAAAAAATAAATGAAAATAATACATGGGAATAAATCCAAACTCACCACCATTGATTGATGATTCCAAAAGAGAGGATGGAGCATATAACTTGGCCATGATTCACTCGTTTGAGGGGTTGGGTCATGGTCAGCCTGCTTCCACGAGGGAATTTCACCCAAAAGACTGCTTGTTGATTTGCAAAGATCTATATGAGTATTTTTCTTTATATACCACCATGAGGGACATCGTATGATACATGTGGGATAATGTATCAAGACTATTGCAATATTTCTCAAGGTATTTTTTAGAATTTTTTATTTGAGAAAGAACGAGACTAGACAATACAAGAGAAGTGGAGAATGGATCCTAGAGCTAACATAAGGACCAAAAGGAAAATCAACCAACAAAAAACACATATGAGGATAAATCCATGTTCACCACCATCGAGTGATGCTCCCATAGGATACGATGTAGCATATAACTCGATGATGATTTGCTCATTTGAGGGGTTGGGTCGTGGTTGTCCTACTTTTAGTGGGGTATTTCACCCAAAATCTTGCTTCCTAATTTACAAAGTTCTATGTGGGCATTGTGCTTTATATATCATCATGAGGACCATCATGGGATACATGTGGGATAATGACTAAAGACTCGTAGCATTGATCAAGTTATTTTAAAAATATATATATTTGAGATAATACGAGACTAGGCAATATGAGAGGAATCAAGAATGGACCCTAGAGCTAACATGGGTATCACAAGGAAAATAAACCATGTAAAACCACACATGGAAAGAAATCCACACTCACCACCATCAAGTGATGCTCCAATAGGATAGGATGGATCATACAACTTGGCCATGATTCACTCATTTGAGGGGCTAGGTCATGTTTGGACTACTTTTGCCAGGGCATTTAACCCAAAATTTTGCTTCCTAATTTACAAAATGCTATGTGGGTGTTGTACTTTATATACCATCATGAGGACAATCATGGGATACATGTGAGATAATGACTTAAGACTCGCATAGCTTTGCTCAAGGTATTTTTTAGAATTTTTTAATTTGAGAAAGTACAAGACTAGGTAGTACGAGAAGAGCAAAGAATGGATCCTAGAGCTAACATGGGGTGTACAAGGAAAATTAACCAATAAAAACCACAACATGGGTAGAAATACACACTCACCACCATCAAACGATTCTCGCATAGGAGAGGATGGAGCATACATCTTATCCATGATTCGCTTGTTTGAGGGGTTGAATCATGGTTGACCTACTTCCACTAGGGCATTTACTCCAAAATCCTACTTCCTAATTTGTAAAGCTCTATATGGGTATTGTTTTTTATATACAATCATGAGAACCATTGTGGGATGCATGTGGGATAATGGCTCAAGGCTCTCACAGTTTTCCTCAAGCCACTTTCCAAGACATTTAATTCTTGGTTGATTTGGGATATCCGAATTCTAAATTGAAGGAGACTCAAATAATTTGATTAATATTCTTAATTCCATTGTGGGAGTCAACAAGGTACCTCCAAGTTTTAAATCAATTCAAGTTAGCATATATTCTGAGTGAGGTTAATTCACTAATTGACTATTCAATCAATCTTGAAACCAACTTTCCTAGATTTACAATATGGAGAAATAGTTTCCCAATGGATCTCCTAAATATTCTTAATGCATAACTCTCTTAAAGTAAGTTATGAATTTGATCAATGGTATTTTAGTATGTTACATCACCTTTATTTCTAAAAATTTAGCACTTATGGTAATTTCAATTGTTGAAATATCGCAACCTATAATTGTGATGTTCATCTCATCCATTGGTGGCCTAGATTTCACTCGAGGATAATAATTCTCCATCACATCTAATATGAGCAGCTTGTGTTGTTCACATCCTTGAATAATTGCTCTTATTCAAATTCAAATTGAAATAATGGAGCCCATTTTGACCTTGTATTTCATGGAAGTCGGGTTTCAAATAATGCTTGATGAAAATCTAGAGCTATCTCATCGTTGATCTTACCTTTACTTTACCTATTTGGTTTGTGGACCCACCTTCTTATTTTTTTGTGTTGGCAATGTTTCCATGTGGTGTTTATGTTTTTCATGTGTGTCCTTTCTTCTAAGTTACAGTAGTCAATTTACATAGCTATGTTTTATGGTTTGTCTCCCATGGGGGATTTGATGTAAAAGGTTGAGGGATTACTTTCAAAACCCTCATTTCCTAATAACACAAAAAAACTTTAAAAGGCTAGGAAATTCTAATAGGGATCAAGATTATCATTGAAAAAATATGGAGATAAATTTCAATTTATGGAGATTCATAAATTATTGTTAATGTTATAAATAAAATAAAATGAGGATTGGAGAAACAATAATATTATTTTTATATCTATCAACTATTTCTAGTATCTTGGAAATGTAAACATATCTATCAATAAGAAAATTGGATAGCAAATAATTTGCTAAATCTAATTTTTGCTCTTCAACTTGACAAACATTAAATATTAGAATGTAATTGGTTAAGGGAGATTTTATCTTTTACTAAAAATGATAGCAAGGAGTTGATAGAGGAAATATAATAATTTAAGTAAGAAGAATATATTAAATAAAAATGCAAGCTAGATATTTGATAATAATTTTATATTTTGATGGAAGTGACCTCCAATAAAAGCCACATATAACTTATAAAAAATAATAATTATGACATAAAACTCAATATACCTACAACATATGCAAAATATATTTATCACCCTTATATTGAGCTATTTAATGTAAAATTTTTTAGTTAAACTAAAAATATTATATATAATATATAATGTAAAAATATACAAATAATATATAGAAATGAGAACATATCTACAGAAAAATACAATATAAGATAGAGTCTAAAAGGTTACTTTGTATTAATCAAAAGTAGCTTTCCCTAGTGATAAAGGGCTCATTAGTGGAATACAACTTACAACTTGCAAAATATAAAAAGACTAAGATATGAATGTCTAGAAACTCTAACCCTAGGACTAACCATTTAATAAGATATAAAACAACTAGTAAGTAATAAACCTTAATCAACCGTAAGTAAAGGTGGGGTCTAAGTCTCCCATCCTTTCTTGGAAATAGAGAAATAATTAAAGGTTCCATATAAACACTAACTATTTAATTATTATAATAAATAACAAAAATAGCTATTTAATTATTACAATAAATAATCATTTTATAATAAAAAATAAAAAATAAATATTTTATTATAATAAATAACAAAAATAGTAATGGTGAGAGACAAGCTTGTGTAAAGGTGGGGTATAAGTATCCCATACTTTCTCAAGAACAATGAATAGTTAAATTTTAATTGTTAAAACCTTTATAAGGAATAAGTCTAATTTGCATTTAATAGGTCCCTAGCTTCTTCAAATTATACCAACAGACCAAAGGTCACAAAATGTGTTGTAAGTGGAGATGTTATTGAAATATATCATGAAGTTTAGGTTTTAGGGTACCCCAAGCTTCAAAGATCTAGTAAAAGCACAATAATCTATCTTCAAAACTAAGGGGCCCCTCTTGAATCTAATACCTAAAACTTGATCTCGTACAAAAACTTGTAAAATAATACACCTTTGATCATAAGAAACATGCTTCAAAAAAGTATGAAAAACGTATGAGGGATATCCCCAACCTCTTAACCTATTATAAAATTATCTTTTCATAGACAAGAATATTGATCGAGAACTTTCTCTAAGGAGAAACCTTTTAAATTCACTAATGATGAAGGCAGATTTTTTATGACAACAATGCCATGAAGAGAATGGAATATACTAGTATGCATTTTGAGGCTTCAAGTGGTATTTGGTGAAATTTTTATACTATAGTTAAAAAATCTAAACCTATGAAAAAAATCCAGTACACAGACATCCAAGACATCAATAGTAATTCTAATATTATCAGGATAAATTAATTAATAAAAGTCAAAATAAATATGCAAATATTCCTTGGAACCATTCCAAATGAGGAAAGCATCATCAATAGATATTTTAAAAAATATTGTCTGATAGATTCATTCTTCTAACCATTTCGTTCTTCAAGTGTCAGAGAAAAATATAAGCATAAACAATATTAAAATTACTACCCATAGCAAGGCCTTTGATTCACCTGTAATACTTGCCATTGAACTTGAGAAAGTGTCATTTTAACACAAGTTCAACTACATCTACCGAAAAATAAATTTCTCTATTTTCAAAATTTCCACTTACAATTAAGATTTCATTGAGTGCCACAAGACAGTCATGGGTCAAATTGCTAGGATATAAGGATTGAGCATCAAAAGTAACTAGAATAAAATTAGCTGGAGACTTTACCCATTCAATTTGTTGAAGTAGAGAAAGAGAGTTAGGAAGATGATTGGGTTGTGCAAAAGGAAGTCCAAGAAATCTAATCTATAACTATCTTGACAACGGTTCAAGCATATAACCACTGTAGGAGCAGATTGGATGACCAATAGGTGGATTTTCTAAATTTTCTAGATGAAGTAGAGTGCATAGACTCTAGCCTTATGTGGAGGAATTTTAAGAACAAAATTCCAATGCTTTTCTAGAAGAACATACCAATATCTACTCTTCAGGTTATGTAAACTATTGTAAGTGCTATCAAAAGGAACAAAACCTACTTCTATATAAACATTAGGATCAGACAACTACCTATTACCTTCAACATTGTACTTATTCCTATCCAACACCACCACAACACCACCACGTTCATGTTCTTGTTAGTATATTTGATGATGATGGGTAACCTGCATAAGGATTTAAGTGCATGCATCTAAGATCTAAAAAAGTTAGGTCGATTGATCACTGGAGTAAAATTGTAATTATTCCTATCCAACACCACCACGTTCATGTTCTTGTTAGTATATTTGATGATGATGGGTAACCTGCATAAGGATTTGAGTGCATGCATCTAAGATCTAAAAAAGTTAGGTCGATTGATCACTGGAGTAAAATCAAAATTTTCAAAAGAGAATCTTCAACTAGTGGTAAAAAATATTTGAAGTTCTAGAAATTTGAACAAAGAATTCTAATCATGATTAAGAATTTTAAAAGAATAAATTCTATCTCAATCGAAATAATTCTTAAAATAGGCCCTTAACCAACATAGTCTATGGAAGGCTGTATATTCCCTAGTATTAATTTAAACATAATTGATAAATTATAAAGTAACTTTTATAATAAATTAAAATTGACAGTCATCCAAACTTGTTTGGATGACAATAATAAAATCAACTATAAGAGTCAACTTTTATATTTAAGTGAAAACCTGGTATTCTATGTAAGGATGAGATTACATGAATGACACATACACGGTTATGATGTTTTCTAGTTCTGCATTTACGTAACAATATTTTTAAAAGAAATTCCAAGTCTTCTGACATTAATTTAGTTAAAGTTCATATAGTGCTTTACTAAGTAGGACTAAATTTATAAATTAAAAAAAAAAAAACATCTTAAAAATTATGGATTTCATAGATTAGGTTCAATTGATATAAGAATTTTTATAAAGCAGTTTATATTCAGATTAGTAGGATTTAATATTTTTTAGAGTTAAAATGTTGTTTTTGAAAGTTTCATTGAATTTATATAATATATTTTTTTCCAAATTATTGGTACAACTAAAAGAATTATAGCTATAATTTATAAGGATTATATATTTTATTAAATTAAAACTTTAATTGATAGTAAATTTAAGTAAGAGTGTAGTAAATAAATATAATTTATTTTCCAAAATTTAAATTTCAAGGTCAAGTGATATTAGTTTAATCATTTAAATTTTTTATTTTTCAAGGAAGAGATCTAAGTTTCGATCTTTCCAAGTGGTGCATGTATGATTACCATGTTGCTATAATATGATTATATGGTCATGATGTAATAGGGTTAGAGCTACTTCAATCCCATATAACCCATTATTTTATTTTTATTTTTTAAGAAAATGAAATTACTTGCATAAAAATCCTTTGCATGTATTGAATAATAAAAGCTAGGAATTTTAGTCTTACTTTATAGGTATTTAAGTTTATAATTTTAGATTCATAATTTGAAAAGCTTTATTAAATAATAAAATCTAGGAATTTTATTTTTTTAGTTGAACATCTCATACTTATATTATAAATAAAAAACCAGAAACATGATATAATAAGTTACATATAGAAGAGCATTATAAGGCTGGAATACCAAAAAAAATTCCAGCAACTACTACAAAGACTGACCATCATGACTAAAATTGTTTTTAATATGCAATTCATTACATATAGTGACAAAATTACAAAACCAAAGGAAGAAATCAAACTCCTTAATATCCTAAAATAAATAACTAGCAGTCCAAATATTGTCCTTTATATGAATCATATTTTCATGCATATTTTTAGGTTTTAACCGATCTTCAAGTCCACATATCAAGAAGTATTTACTCAATAAAAAAAAAAATATGATTCAGAAGTATAAGAAGATACATGAAAATTTGTATATGTATAAGAATTATTTACTCAATAAAAAAAAAAAATGTATGGAATATAACCAAAATTTGATTTTGACGAATGTGTATGCCTTAGAACCTACTTTGCACCTCCATTTTGATATCAAAGTTATTGATTATATAACAACTAGAAATAGTGAAATTTTTTAGAAAGATTTATCTACTACAAATTTAGACCCAAACATGGCTAGCCATAATAACAATTTGAAAATATGATCTCATTTGTATCATCTAATATCCTCCCATTTTAATGATTTGGTCATTTAGGAGGAAAGTAATGGAAAATACTCTATTATGTTTAGATGTCATTTGCTTGACATAGAAGGTAGAAATTTGGTTCTAGTGAGGAAAATATGGATTAAAGACCTCATCCCTAAAATATTTTTCTTCTTATGGTTGGTGGTTCAATATAGAATTTTAATGATTGATAACTTACACAAAAGAGGCATCCCTATTGTAAACAGATGTTATTTATATGAACAAAATCTAGAATCAGTTCATCATATTTTTTCTTGAATGTTCCTTTGCTAGATAATTTTAGAGAAGGTATTAGAACCCTTTGATGTTTCTTGGGTCTTCCTAGCCACTATTGGATATTTATATGTATGGTGGGATCCTTCTTTCAATAGCGACAGGTTGAAATCTCTATGGAGATTTCGTGTCCCCCATTTCCTTTGGGGAGTTTGGAAGGAGTGGAATAACAAGGATTTTAAAAATAGGAAAAAAGAGGTTTCTATGCTTGCTTTTTGCATTCTCGATGCTACTATGGAGAACTCTTAGATATTATCCTTTCTTGGGGTAGCTTAAATTAGAATCGAGGAAGCTAGTATTGTTCATTGTATTTTGAAGTCTGTAATCTATGTGAATTTGTTGTCTTTAAGGTTGGAAGTAATTGGAAACCCTCTCCAAATTGGTGGATCAAATTGAATGTGGATGGTTCTATGAAAGGGAACTCAGGTTGTGTTGGTGTAGGTGGAGTTTTTATGGATTCTAGGGGATAGTTGTACAAGCCTTTGTTGAACCTCTATCCATCCAGTCCAACCAATTTATTGAGGCTCAAGCCTTTTTCACATGGACTAAGTTAATAAAAGAAGATAATTATAAATTTATTATTGTGGAAGGAGACTCCCTAAACCTTATAAATATTTTAAAAGGAATATAGGAATATAGTTGGAGCACTGCATGTGTGGTTTTGGGGATGAAAGAGATCTTGCAGTATTATCACAACCTTTAGATGAAACATATTTATTAGAAGGGAAATAAAGTTGCAAATTTATTGGCAAACATGGGGTTGGAGACTTAGGATATTATTATATGGGAAGATAATTTCCCCCTTAAAATTATTGAATTTATGGCTAAGGAGAAGTAAAAGCAACCCAATGATGTTCACTTTCTATTTGGAAGAAGATAAATTTTGGGGATCAACTCTTGGGGCAAATTGTTATGGGTGATCCAATCTATATGTGGTAAACTCTATTTTATATGTAAAGTTTTGTTTGGTTATTCTTGTTATTGATGATGTATTTTGTATGTTTCTTTATCAGGTTATTTAGATTGGTTCTTTATGATTGTTAATAGTTCAAATGAACTTTACACCATGTTTTATTTTTCTTTTATGATTTGCTTGTAAGGAAGTTTATGTAAAAGGGACAATACCCTTTCAATCCTCTTATTAAAATATTAATAATAATAAAATAACATCTAGATGTGACGTAATCTATAGTGTATGTATTATATTCCTAGACTTTAGGAGGTTTATTGTTCTTTATTGAGGAAGCATAAAAATAAGTTATATTAATCATGGTCATTTTTTTGTTATAATAAGAAAATTTAAACATATACCTTTTTAAAGATTATTTTTTTCTAATAATGTATTGATGCATATGATGCATATTTTTTATGATAGTTACATTTAGAGGGGTCTTTAATTAATGTTTGAAGGGATGGATGGATTTTATATATATATATATATATATATATATATATATATATATTTAATAAGCTATGTGTGGATTCTATTGGGGGCCACTCTCGTTACAAAAACAAAATATTACATTGCTTTTATTAGATTTCTAACAAGTTAATTAAAGCATACCCATATTTGCCTTTCTATGAAATATATTCTCCATATTCCTCATACTACTACATTTCCATAATCAAATATTGTTTTAAAAGGAACTAACAACAAGAATAACCATTACATGATACATAACTCCAAAAAATAGAAGGAAAACAAACATAATAGTCATCCATTAAAGAGGAAATGCATTTGATTAATTTTCTTTGGTAGTAGAGGTTCTTCCTCCTTGAGAGTGGTAAGATCTAAGAATGCATGTTTGTACTTCAAGATCCTAAGGTAATATCTAGTTGTAACACATTTTATAAGATCTTCATTTTTAGAAAATTTATAACCACTGATTGTTTAATAATTAGCTTCAAGAGTACCATCTAGGGGCTACTCCTTTCCATAGAATAATTTGGATGGTATTTAGTAACCATTTGAATTTTATCAATTATCTGATTCAAATTCTCTTTTTGGGGTTGAGTCTTTTGTTGCTTGCATGATTCCTACTAGACAATTGGTGCATCTAGAGGATGAACTTATTTCTTTTGAACTGGGATATTTTAAGGTTTCAAAAAATTTACATCCAAGGTATTATACTCCATCAAGGAGGAATTATAGCATGATCGAATGATCGAGCATCTCTTCTTTAGGTGGTCATATTGCTAATAACCATAAAATATTAGGGAGAATTTTTCATATTCAATATTTTGGATTCATTTACCTTTGCTTGAGGAGATAATAATTTATTGAGGCCTAGGAATTGAAACATCTATCCAAACAGTCAATCTTGCTTTACTTATATTAATTTTACTGTACAAATTTTCCTTTGTTTGGGCATCCATATATTGCAATGCACCAATGGCATTACTGATTTTGGTGAATATCATCTCCTCAAAACTCCATAAGCTAGAGCATAAAATTCTTCTATAAATGATCCGTAAAGATGGAATGCCTATGGATTTCCCAATCTCATCACATACGGATTTACAATTTCACAATGCTTGTATTTTCAAATTGAGAGAACTTGAAATGTGGAAGATGATATTTTAAGCAATTACATTCAACATAGAATATTATCAATTATGAGTGTAAATGTGAACAAGGAAAACATCACCACAAGAGGAAGATAAAATATTTACCCTGGAGAAACCCAATGTGGGTGAAAACTCCAACACTCCCTTCTATTCAGCAGTGAAGAAATTATGTACAACTTTGGCCTCCTTCAAAGGCTCTCTCAAATATTGCTCACAAAAAATAATACTTCCACAAACATCAATGGAAGATTCTCACATGCTCCAACAACTAGCAATATTGTTTTGTACAGTCTCTTTCATAAAATCCAAAAAAAATATCACTTTATCTCTTCACATTCTTCTATCCCATTCAAGCATCCCCTTCAATCCCTTCGTATAGACTCCTTTTATATATTTTTAAGGAGCTATGTGACAAAACATTTATTACAATAATATTTTTGTTGTACACTCCATGAGCAATAATCTGGTTGTGGCCATCAACCAATTTACAACTCCCTTTATGTTTTCAAACCAAAAATACACTCCAACACAATCTTTGGAAAATACATGGCAAATATTACACAACTATAATAACACCTACACGCTTGTAATATAATATCAAACACTAAAAATACCATCTCCCAAGTGGATCCAATTAATATAGGATAAGGAAGAGTGGAGGAGCGAGGCAGAGTGGAACAACTCATTCAAAATGGTAACTCATGGTCTGACATCTTTCAAGAGGAAAAATCCCTCCTCGTAAATTTTCATAATAACCTGGCCAAGGAGGAAGCATTCTAGAGGCAAAATTCCAAGGCACTATGGCTAAAGGAAGGAGAAAAACACTAAATTATTTCACGCCTCCACCTTGAGACACATAAGCACAAACAGTATCAAATAAATAACTAGGGGAGATGGATAAAAAATGAATGACCTCCAAGCAATTAGAGAAGAAGCAGTGTCTCACTTCCAAGGGATTCTCGGTCCCAGCCTTCCTTGTCCCCCCATATTAAAAAATCTCTGCTCCAAAATATCCCAAACCTAGTGTCTAATGATTTCAATGAGAGGCTTATTAAAGCTTTCACTAATGAAGAAATTCAAAAGGCTTTATTCTCAATGGATCCATACAAAGCTCCAGGACCTGACGGCTTCCCCTTCATTTCTTTTAGCTTTTATGGGATATAGTTGGAAAATAAATCTCTG